>JAHLJT010009419.1:144741230-144856188 GCA_031308135.1 Acheta domesticus | reverse complement strand
AATGTAAACTTTTGAGGCCAAAGGCCCAAAGAAACGTTTTTTCATACCATAATCTACAAGATAGATCTTCTGCAATCCATTCACTTACTTTTCGGTTCCATGCCTTAATTTTATCAAGGCCACCTCAATATTTCAGCCCTTCCTGCGGGTAGCAATTTTTGGAGCGACACGCTTAGAAGGCTTAGATTCGACAATCTTATTTACGCTTTCTGTTAACACCATAGTTTATGCAGTCTGACGAGGTTATTTGCATAATCATTAATTCAAGATTTTGCTCTCCAGCAACAACTAGAAGTACCATTACAGTTGCTTGATACCTATACCTATGAAGATTGTTTCTTATGCGTGTAGTGAAACTATTCAATAACGTTTTTTTCATAGGTCTGTACGTGCTGTGTACTTAATTGTGAGTGATGTGGGGTGTTCAGTGAAGAGTGAAGACGTGTTTGTGTTTTACCTGAACCAATATTTTCGTTATCATTCGATGACATTTTCAGTCAATAGGTTCAGACACGTAGCTTTCTGAAAAGCAAAAAGCTAAATATTTTTGTGACTATCACGAAAAACTAAACCTAACGGACAAAGAATATTGAATACTTACTTCCAAATGTCTTTGAAGTTAGTTTTGGGAATTGTTCCAAGCAAATTCTCCATTCTCCATGAATAAATATTTATTGAAATTTCTTTACACATTAATGCAATGTTTTTTTTTTATTTTTATTTGTAATTGTGTTAGTGCACTGCAAGATACCTTTAGAGATTTTAAACAATAAAAACACGTTTCGTTAACTACTTTCCCTCTTAGAATCAAAATAGAAGGATAGGGATGAGTGTGGGTCTAACATGCCAGAGTTCTCGCACGGGTACGCAGAGGTAGTGGGGGAAAACTTGTGCTATGGCACAACACAAAGAACAAACTTTTTAAAGTAGCTAAAGTAAAATAGCTTGAAATAAATGGAAAACAAAAATCAAAACGCGTTTAGCCTACAATACTACGTGATCAGTAAAACAACAAATTTTAAAATTATAGAAAGAATAGTGCGAGTCACCGACAACTGCCAACGATCGCAAATGCACGATTTAAAAAGTTGGCGATATCTTGAATGTATGTACCGTTCTCGACACATAAAATGGGTAACGGCCAAATTCAGAAGTAGCCCGTCTTTCCGCGCATTCTGCACACTGTACGGACGATAACGCCATCTGGTTCTTTCATAGTTAACTATTACAAAAGAACACTCGGAACCAACTGCCAACGACTGAGAAGCTGATAGGCTAGATTTCCCGCAATCATGATCTCTAGTTTGAACGTTCTCTATGATACGCGTGTTTATCCGAATGATTGAGAGTATTGGCGTAGAAGGCACAGGGGGCGGGGATAGTATCCATCGCGTCGTCATGCAAGCCATTCGATCGTCTACAAGAAATATATCAATAAAAGATAATATCATACAATATGACATAAAAAGTTCAACACATGCAATAGAATTAGTGGATGTGAAAGGAAATTTGGAAATATTTAATTCTGATTTACTTGCAAAAAAATCAATTGAATATCCCCTCTTTTAACGCAAAACAACTTACGTACGTGTATGAATATTACGGATCCGAGACGAAGAAATGAAGTGTGCGAAGGCGGCTGCAGAATCGGAAAAATAATTGGGAGTTGGAAGTTTTGGCGAAGTAATAGTGTTCAAATATCAGTGTTTACGAAATTTAAGGTTTTTGCAATAATTAAACGAGGTATTCAGTAATAATTTTGCATTGCTTGTCAAAATTGTTAGTTTGCAATATTCACCTCAAAGACAATTTGAGGGCCCTTCCTCCGTATAGCGCAAATTTCGGAATTGTTTATAAAATTGTTAATTGTTGAAAAATTGTTAATTTGCAGTTTTCGGTTCTGGAATATAAGAGACCCCTTCCCTCTTCAGAACTGCAAAATTTGGAAGTTGTTCATAAATTTACAAATTTTGCGAAATTTTTTATTGTCTTTTCTAAACTGCCTTTGAAGGAGATGCAAAATTCCGCAATCCAATCGGCGCTACCGCCTTTCGTTTTCGAGATATGTAATTGTTTCTAAGAATTTAGCATGTCATGAAACTCCCATTTCTTTGGAAGTCAGTGGCAGTTCTCTCACAAATCTACCCTTCAAGCTGTTTCCCAAATGCAACGTGCATTGAGCGACACTCTTTTCTCATGCGACCCTGACACCAGAATGGTATTTGAAACTACCTTCAGAACGCAAGTCGATTGCTTTGCGGAATGGAAACATGGGTTGTTTACAAATGTTCTCTAAATACGTAAATGCCAAGAAGGTCATCTTATGAGAACACACAAATTCTCTGAGCATATGAATGAATCAGTCATTTCAACAGCGGAGCCACTACCTTATAATAGTAATAACATCCACAATTTCGTTAATTAATTGTGTTATTTAAATGCAGCCCGTGTTCAACCCATGCAGAAAAGCAAACATTAATAGTATCATTTAAACTAAATATAACCATTGTTAGGATGATTACTTTCAGAATAATTGAACGACCAGAATCTTACGTTCTCTACCATTTGACTGAACACCGGATAGAGGACGGCGGAGAATGTGATTAAAAGGAAATAAATATTCTATATTGATGTCGACATTTTGGGGAAAATGCATAACCTAACTCGTTGGGAGCCGAATTTGATTCTCATAACAAAATTGTGGCTGTCACTTCACGCATAAGATCTTTAAAATCTATTCAAAATCTGCTCCAATTTTTTTAATTGTTACCTAAATTTTAGTAAAATGCTTTTGCAATTATGATTTATGTTCGATAATTAGTAAATCCTCTCGAAATCGAAAATCTGATTTGATTTTTTGTGATCCTGACCTACACCACCAAAATTCAAACCATATTTTTTAATGAAATCTATTCTTCAACTTTAGAACTTTCTATTTTATAGTTTATAGTTTTTCAGAATATTTATATTTTCCGTAATTTGAATATTTCGAGCAAAGCTATGTTTCATTCGAGTGTTACTATGTATTTGTAGTTCTTGTGTAATATTGTCTCCCCTCTAAATTGAAAAACTAGTGGTGGACATACTCTCTCGATTTCTTTATAACAATTACGTAATATAAAAATTCAAGTTAACCCCCAGCAAAAAATTTCACAATTCAAACTGGATTGCATATATTGTCGCGGCCAATGATGTCTCATCTCTTAATAAAAATCGCGGCATTGATCCAAAAACGTCGTTTTGGGAGTGTTTAGCACCCGCGAAATCACTCTCCGAACTGAGATTTGAATTTGAGAGCATAGGTTTTGAGATTTCATTACATAATCCAGCTGGTGATTTACTACAAGTAGTCTCACAAACTGTGGGCCACCCCTGTAACTCCTAAACGACTTCCGATATCAAAATACAGTTTTCGCTCAACAATGTGGAGTCATGGAGCAAGTGAAATGGTGTACAGATATTGTTTGAAATACTTTTAGTTTTGGAGAAATTAAATCAACTTTGATTTTTTTTAAATCGAACCATATATTTTTCTTACTAGCAATAGATAAATCATAAAAAGGGGAAATGCAGATGATGTAACATATGTTCATATTTTGATAGTATTTTGTGTAATAAATTATACTTTCTGGCAAGAAATGAAACCTGCACTTTTTGCTGTAGCTGCTTGTCGCTATTGTCACTTTTGGTAAAGGCCTTCGCGCCTCTCCTCGAAAACAGCCGCGCCGGGAATGCAACCTTCCTGAATGGCAACAGTTGCAAGAATTGACACAGGAAATCTCGTGCATTTAATTTAAAATCACTTGTCAGAAAGTATAATTTTGTGCTCAAAATACTATTAAAACAATAACATGTTACGTCATTGCACTCGTCTACTTATGATCTACCTCTCGCTAGTGAGAAAAAATCATGGTGCCATTTAAAAAATGAAAGATGATTAATTTTCTCGAAAACTAAAATTTTTCGGACAATATCCTTACGGTACATTACTTGCCCCATGATTCCGCATTGTTGGGCGAAAACTACATTTCTATATCGGGAACCGTTTAGAAGTTACGGGGGAGGCCCATAGTTGGTGGGACTGCCTGTATGCCAAACCTCGCAGTTTTGGAGCGTTTTCGTTGTCACATAAAAAGAAACTAGTGTTGCAAACAGAATGTCACAGAGTTTCTCGTACTAGATCTCTTCTGATTTCTTTAATCTAGACTAGTTTTTTTGGTTTTACATCACCTACTTTCCAGCTGTCATCCATGGCTGACATTATTTTATTTAACATTTTCTCAATTTTTCAGGCCATTTAAATAGAAAAATGTGATATTAAGAATATTACATAACTTAAACCTAATCCTATATCATAATTTTCTTTAAAAATTTGATCCGTTTTTGAGAAAAATTTTGAAAATGTTCGGAGGCTTCATGTAAAGTACCCCAAAAATTAATGAATGCTTTTCAAAATCGCAGGGCAACGCAAGCCAAATGGTCAGGGGTTTCTTCAATTTGGAAAAATCCTACGCATGGCTTAGGCGCTAGTGTTGTTCACATACACCGGACAGACGGACGTTTTGCCGTCAATTGGTTTTTCGGTATCAAGGACCCACAACACATGTATTCTGGATAAACTACGTGTTAGAGGATTTTTTCTTAATTTAGCTCAGGATTTATCCACTTTTTCGTGATCGTGGCCTAAAAATGACTTTTTTCCAGAAAATCCGCCGCCGTTTTCTCGTGAAGCATTACATAACTTTTCCTACACTACATATATAATTTGTAATATACGTATACGGGAAGTAAAAAAAAAATAATAAAAAAAAAGGAGAAAAGAAATAACATAGTGATGAAAATGAAAAGGATTCACGACAAGGAAACCCAGCCACATACAAAGAGAAAAAAACAAAAAACATCCTGGAAACCGTAGTTGGGAATATAAACTTTGTTGATGCATTCTTTATTGGAGAAAATAAAACAGGAAGAATAATGAGATAAAATGTCAATCACGGAGAACAAGAATAAATTAAAAGATAAAGACACTTATATAGAAAATGTTCTCACAAGACAGGAAAGAGTGATCTATGCTGCACTCTGGCAAGTAGCAATACAAGAAAGAGAAGAGGGGGAAATAATGAAGATCGGCTATAAAAAATAGAAATAAATTTAAAATGGGAGTATTGGGACAACACCATGAAAAAAAACCTCAAAAAACTAAGAAAAAGTTCATGGACAAAAAGCATCACCGCTAAACAACACACGACTGCATCCAAGACACCATATAATAAAGAACAATACGTGAAAAAAACAAAAAAGAAGCAATCAAAGATATGTATTACAATAGCAATGTCAGGACATTGCTGTGTGGGGAGAGAAAAATGGAACTCATTCACGCTTCGTATATACGTATGTATACGGGAAAGTAAAAATCCACTAATTTACAAAATTATACTTTTGTCTTGACAATGTTATGCATGAAACGGGCAAAATTCGTGATAGCGAACAAGGAATTCTAAAAAAAATTGTAATTGACGTGCGGCATTGAAATAACACGATTTTATTGTAGTAAAATAAATAACACGATTTTAAATCGGAAACATAATGAATTTTAAAATATTGTACTGTTATTTTCTTTTTTCCACAAACAAAACTGTTTGTATGTCTTAGAATACAAAAAGGACAATGGAATTGCGGTCTTAATACTTCGGATACCTCGAAGTTACATACTTCGGAAAGAGAGTCTTTTAGTAATCTTGTAATCGTACGTCGTAAGAAATCTTGCAGAATTTTAGCGATATATCGACAAGAAATAGGACGTTTTTTGTGTCTGTGAGTAATTCACTAAAACCCGTCTTGACTTTTCCTCTTTTGCCTTGATATGAGTTATATTCCTACTATGTATATTGTTTGTCTCCTTTACTTAGAAAGAAACAAAATAATTTCTATTAATTTCAAAATAATTTCTATATAATGCATGCACTGTCTCACAAACGCTTTTCATAGAGAATGTGAATAAAGATGATAGGAATTGCTGGTGATCAGCAATTACAATTATTCTTACTGTGTCAATACTTCGAATTTGCAATCTCTACTTTGAAATTAACAAGTTTTCCAGAAGGTAGTTCTGATGAATATTTATGGGACGTCTTTTAGTTGTGTGTTGAAATTTCATAGCTTTAAAGTAAAATAAAATAAATTTCAAAATTCAATTTGTCGAAAAATTTTTGAAGGTGGAAATGTTTTTGGACATTGATTTCAAATGTATGCAGAAATATATTTTGTGTCTTCTATTTTTTAAAAGACAACAAAGATAATACAGATTTTGAGTAAAAAAATGAATAGAAATTTTTTTGATATCCAGAAAATATTTTTACCAAAAATTAACGCAAAAATGACTGCTTCCACTTTACACCGGGCGACAATGTTAGTGATATATCTTTGCTTGATTCGATATTATAGTTCAGAAAAGAGTTGAATAAAATCATCTTTCTTTAGAGGGTTATCGATTTTCTCTCATAAGCCTCAAGCTATTTAGACTGACTGACTTGCCAATTTTCCTGGGGAAGCACTTTCGACTCCGGGTGAAATCAGATAAGGGGCTATACAGCGTTGCCAAGGAAAAATCAATATTTTCACTCACGCCAAAGCAAACTGAAATATTCGTATTTCCTATTCATTCTTCTATTCATTCATTCTCAGAATAGCAAAGCCACATAAGAGTTAATTATCTCATTAGTGAAAGACCTGTCTACTTCAGAGACGCTAAAATTTTGCTTTTTAGAAATAAAAAGTTTAATACTCGCAGTATCGCAGTTTGAAATTACAGCAACTCGCTATTTTTTCAGCTTTACTTGTTATATAAATTCCTATTTTGAGATAAAAGCTAACTTTTCTAGTTATACTCCAAAATAGCACGATTTTCTCGTATTTGTTAGTCTCTTAATACTTTTAGTCTGAATTAGCTTTTCGTTTTTTTTTCACCCTCTTCACAGCAACTATTTATTGGTGCCTGTAACATATTTTTACTTTTTCATACTTACTTCGTTACAAGAGAAAGTTTTGTAATCGTATGCCGGTGAATTTTCATCAAAAAACTCTTATTGCCAAGTCCTGTTAACGAAAAACTGAGTAAATCGTGTTTGTTTACGAGAATATAGCAAATTATTTCTTCTAACACGTTGTGTAAGGGAACGTCCATAAATTACGAAACGGTAAACGGGGAGGGGTCTGAGCTGTGTTACTCTGCGTTACATGGGGGTAAGGGGATATTAATTGTTACGTAACATAATTTTTTTAATTTTTCAATATTTGCTGAAATGATTCCTTTTTTGAGTCATGTATTAAAACATTAAAATATTAAACACATATAACATAAAAATTAATTTCGACGGCAAAATGTCAGTCTGTCTGTGTGTCTGTCCGTTCGTCCATCTTGGTTAATACTAGCGCCTAAACTGTACTTCCGATTTTCTTCAAAATTGATATTCCTCGATCGATTTAAATGATTTCGAGGCCCTCTGAGTTTGCCAGAAACATTTTGATTTTGGAAGTTCTTTGTAAATATTTTAAAATTTTCTCAAAATGACTCCCAAAATTTTGATTAAACTTTGGCCTCGAATAGCGTAAAGAACGCCTAAGTGAAGAATATTAAATTAAAATTAAGTTCATTTCATTTTACTCAGTGAATATAGCACTATCCATGCAAAACATTAAAGAACACAATATTGATGCAGTTTTGAGAAAATCTTAAATTTAATATTATTTAATGTCGCTCATATTTCAATCAAGATTGTGCAAAAACAAGTAATATATTCAGAAAAGTTTACATGATATTTTATAAAGAACTGATTGTCAAGAACTAATTTCACGTGAAGAAAAAATCGCGTCAACTAAATCACTACAATATTTAAAGAATTATTTTCAAATTGCAGGATCTCGAGTCGGGCCACATTAATAATGCAATGTTTTTAGCAAACATTCTACGAATAGTTTAGGCACTAAGTGTTCACAGAACGACAAGTGGACCGATGGACGGACGTTTCCAGAAAAAACAGTTTTCGTATCAGATGACCCCAAACGTGCACTTCCATTGGAATCTCGAAATTGATTGTAATATTCTGAGCGAATGAATAGGAACGATGAAAGACGTCTCATAGAGGAAATCTCAAATTAATTTTTGTATTTTAAAATTATTTCTCGTCTGCAAATTTATAATCAGTTCATTTTTGAACATTCATCAAATGGTATACTGTACAACAAAGTATCAGAAATAAATCACTACTATTACATTTTTTGTAGGTTTCATAAGTATTTTTTTTCGTGTGCGCCTGCGTATGCGTTGACGTACTAGTAGATTAATTGGATGGTGATTCGTGTGCTGGCACAATTTCTTCTAATATATTTGGCTTCTTGTGGTGATATGGTCATCCAGTGGAATTATGCCAACGTCTCTGTATAAAGTCCTGTTTGTCACGAACTATGTTTTAGTTTTGAATCTACGAAAAATATTCAATATACGAGTAGTTATTACTTCTCTGTGGTGTCGTATTAATCCATTCGCGTTCCATAGTATAATTTTATGACTTAACAGCGATTTATTCGTTACAATTTCTGTTTTAGAATGTTTTGATATCTTCGGAAGGAATTTTCGATTTCTTGACACATGTCTATTTGGACAGAAATGAGACTATACGGAAGTGGGGTGTATCGGATTATTGAATATGTGAAAAGGTGGGCAATAAATGATATTTTTCTGTGAATGAGTGTGCTTCTTTAAGTTGGGGAATTTTCTGAGTTTAAAAATGGTATTGTTTGAGTGGAAGTAGAAGTCGTCACTATACATTTTATATGTGAATTATTTTCAATGCATGTGTAGAACTTCATTTAATTCCGATATTCGTAAGATTTTTCACAAATGTTGATGATATACTGATATTTGTCACATTTTTCGTTTACTTTTCATAGCGATAAATTCAGGTCGCTATATTTCGTTCATTAAACTCCAAAATATCCAAGCAGTCATTTCAAATTCAATAAAACTCAATTCAATAATATAATAATACTTCTACAAACGATTAAAAAGAGATGTGAAAATGCCGTGGCCGAAAGGATACATGAAAATGACTGACGATGAATGACTACATTAAAAACAGGATTTTAAGGAGGATCATACCAAGCGCTCAATGCCCCAGAAGGGCTTGTAGATGCGTTACGAACGCAAAACAAATTTAAAAAGAAACTTATTTATCCTAAATATGGATATTATTAGTTTAAATAACAGTATTAATGTTAGCTTTTATGAGACACGGGCTGCATCTAAATAACAATAAATTAAAGAAATTGTGGATGTTATTACTATTATAAGGTAGTAGCTTCGCTGTTGAAATGACTGATTCTTTCATATGCTCTGAGAATTTGTGCGTTCCCATAAGACAGGCCTGTCCAAAACCGTGCTTCGGTGCAATTTTGCTCCGCCCGTGCCCCACGCAGCGCGCCGGCGCAAGTTAGTCACGGGGGAGTGGGGCATTCCTTCAGTCTGTGCGATAAGAAAACGGAAACCTGCTGCTGGCTAGCTGCTGCGCTTTATCTCAATGGCGACATCGAAGAGTATTGACATTTTCTTTCATAGTGGTTCTACAGGACTTATTTTCTGACCATCTATCTAAAAGACAGAAAGATTTCGAACGGCGAACTCTTTGGAGTATTATGAATATTTTCCACATATAAGTTCTCAAAACTACATATGAAAGCAGCCAAAGTAATTTCTATGTTTGGGTCCACGTGTGTAAATGAGAGCTTCTTTTCATAAGCTGTTAACAAAATCGAAGTTTCGAGGGTGTTTGAGCGACGAGAGACTTCGCAATTCCTTGCGTTTGATGGCGACAAGGAATTTTGTGACCCACAGCGAACGAATTGTAAACAAAAAATCCACAATTAAAATTGTTACAATGAAATTGCTTTTATTTGTTTTAACTGAACATACTTATCCAGAATATTTCTTTTTGCTCCTTAATTATGTTTCAAACTAGAAAATAGCAAGGAAACTTACTGAAATAAAATTAAATTAAAATCCTATTTGATTTTACATGAACTAGGCCCGAAATAAAACATTGTCGTGTTTGATCTATTCGAAACGAGCTAGTGTGGGCCGGTCCGCGAGAAAAGTTTTACGGTAGGAGTGAGTAATTGGCAGCGGGGGACTCCCGTTGGGCGGTGGCGTAAACAACCGGACCGAAGCGCGCTTCGTCATCTGTCGAAGCGAACTTGGTGCTCCTGAGCATGAGCGGAGCAGAAATCTTGGAGAGGCCTGCCAAAAGATGACCTTCTTGGCATTTACGTATTTAGGGAACATTTGTAACAACTCATGTTTCCATGATTTTCACTTGCAAAGCAATCGACTTGCGTTCTGAAGGTATACCATTCTGGTGTCAGGGTCGCATGAGAAAAGAGTGTCGCTCAATACACGTTGCATTTGGAAAACGGCTTGAAGGGTAGATTTGTGAGAGAACTGCCATTGTCTTCCAAAGAAATGGGAGTTGTCATGACATGCTAAATTCTTAGAAACAATTACATATCTCGAAAACGAAAGGCGGTAGCGCCGATTGGATTGCGGAATTTTGCATCTCCTTCAAAGGCAGTTTAGAAAAGACAATAAAATAATTTCGCAAAATTTGTAAATTTATGAACAATTTCCAAATTTTGCAGTTCTGAAGAGGAAAGGGGTCCCTTATATTCCAGAACCGAAAACTGCAAATTAACAATTTTTCAACAATTAACAATTTTATAAACAATCCGCAACGTGCGCTGCACGGAGGAAGTGGCCTCAAATTGTCTTTGAGGTGAATATTGCAAACTAACAATTTTGACAAGCAATGCAAAATTATTACTGAATACTTAGTTTAATTATTGCAAAAACCTTAAATTTCGTAAACACTGATATTTCAACACTATTTACTTTGCCAAAACTTCCCACTCCCAATTATTTTTCCGATCCTGGAGCCGCCTTCGCACACTTCATTTCTTCGTCTCGGATCCGTAATATTCATTCTCGTACTTAAGTTGTTTTGTGTTAAAAGAGGGGATATTCAATTGAATTTTTGCAAGTAAATCAGAATTAAAAATTTCCAAATTTCCTTTTCAAATCCACTAATTCTACTGCATGTTCTGAACTTTTTATGTCGTATTGTATGATATTATCTTTATTGATATTATCTTATATTTCTTGTAGACGATCGAATGGCTTGCATGACGACGCGATGGAGACTATCCCCGCCCCCTGTGCCTTCTACGCTAAAACTCTCAATCATTCGGATAAACACGCGTATCATAGAGAACGTTCAAACTAGAGATCATGATTGCGGGAAATCTAGCCTATCAGCTTCTCAGTCGTTGGCAGTTGGTTTCGAATGTTCTTTTGTAATAGTTAACTATGAAAGAACCAGATGGCGTTATCGTTCGTACAGTGTGCCAGAATGCGCATAAAGACGGGCACTTCTGAATTTGGCCGTTACCCATTCTATGTGTCGGCAACTGTACACCAACGCCACAGCTGCAACTCATATTGTAAATTAAAACACCGTTTGATATTAAACTCAGGTGTCGGTTCGTTAGATATTAAAAATCAAAATCGTTTGAGCAACATTCCCATGTACCGAAGTGGGCTTACTAATGCCTACTAATTGTTTTAATGCTAACAAATGGTATTTAGTACTCAAAGGTGAAAACATTAGTTTGATTATTTTTGGCTCGGAATTGTTTTTTTTTGAGGTACGTAAGGACGCAGAAAATAATTCATTACTTTTTAGTATACAAATAATTTTTCAATTTTCTCACCCAGCAAGTTGGCATCCTGACTCTCCAAACCCACTCGGTTCTTCATAGCAAATCAAGAAAAGTTAAATAATATTGCAGTGAGTAGGTCTGTTCTTGCCCGATCTGGTATTTTCGCACTACTTTACTTGGCTTTCTCAGGAGTAAAAACCTTTTCTATTATTTGACTAGCAAGGAAAGCGAAAAGTTAACTCTCAAGGAAGATTGAAATATTTCTTCGTTGTTTTTAAAGAAATATGAATTGTTCCAAGAACATCTCTCTATAATGTTGAATAAACTTTATTGAAAATTTGTTTCAAACATCAATTGCATTGTTATAGGTTTGATATTCTGTAAGTACATTAGTAGATCCTCTCCTTTATGAAAAGGATAGGCAAATGGATAGGGAAAGGGTGGGATTTAACATGCGAGAGTTCTCGCACGGGTACGCTAGTATTCATGAATAATAATAATAAAAATAATTATAATACTATTAATACAAAGAAACTACCATATGACACTACTAAATATTCCAGCTGACTCTAACACTCAGACGGTTCACGGCATGTCAAAAAATTCATAACTAGACTATTTTAGTAAGGAATATACATTAGCTATGGTGACAAACGACGGCGCGGAGGCGCAGGAATTATTATATATTTATTACGCCAACATAGCAAAATAGCAAAATTCGAGCAGGCAACGATAAATAAAGATATTTAAAGTTGTGAGATACTAATGAGCAGCACGTTCGAGAACAAACTAATAATAAAATTATTGTAATTGTATTTAGTACCATTAGGCAAGTGAATGACTTACACATTATGTAAACAGGTGGCAAGTTAAAGTAAAAATAGAAAAAAAAAGAACAACAGTTTGACATTGAAAGAGGCGGGACGTTTAAATAAACTGTACAATTGATTTACGTAGAAAATGTGAGTGAACACAACTCAAAAAATGGAAGAAATAATAATTCTCATAACAATACACGGATACATATATATATATATATGTATATATATATATGTATATATATATATATTATATATATATATATATATATATATATACTAGCTGACCCGGCAAACGTTGTTTTGCCACATAAATTATTCCTAGGATTATTTTAGTAGAAAAAATGACTAACTTATTGTCAGTGTTTGAGGATTTTGTAAATATAAGTTGAAGAGGCATGTAACGCTGTGAACGATGATGGAATATAAAAATAACACAATACCAAATATTTATATTTTTAATTTATTGTAATTTATTTTTTAAAATGATATACATGGCTAATTATCATAATTTTTTTAAAAAATATCAATCCCTCAACGCAATAGAGTGTACAATATTTTTTGTTATCCCATCTTTAGCTAACACAAATAAACTTAATGGTTCGCCCACTCCAAAGCATGCCACGTATAATTGACCGTGTGAAAAACATGGTGTGCTAAAAAATAAGCCACAAACAACACATCGTTTGGCCTTGAGTCTTATCGAATAGTCATCGCAAATGCCAATCTTAACGAAATTGAAGACGTTTAAATTGAATTGGCACATCTGTAGGTATAATAGGTATAAAAGGGCAGTAATATATTCGCACCTCGAAATTTGCCATTTAAAATGATGGCTTCGACGTTTTTCATTACAGCCATGCAAATTAATAATAAATTATTTGAAAATTGCACCGAAATAGAAAAATGATAATTGTTAAATTACAATTAACGCCCAAACAATAAAAATAATGTCCGAAAACTGTAGTGAGTGAGAAACGGTTTATTGTGTGAGAAATCTCATCCCTACTCCGTGCTGCTTATTGGGTCAGAAGCAATGTTGCTAGATGTGAAACTTCCGATTGCAAAGTTTTAAGTTCGAAAATGCGGATTTCTTCTAATGAATGCGGATTTACTACGTATAATATAATTTAAAAATAGGGGAAAACATCAATATTCGTATATCGACATAGAATTCCGTTTCATTAATTAACTAAATGTGATAGTCTCACTATATTTGTTCTATGTTTGTTCTCACTCTATATGATGTTCTCGATTCACCCAAGAAATTAAAAATATAAAATATCAGTGCTTTCGTTATAAAATGCACTTTCAATTTATTTTTAATCTCAGTTTAATATGAAGCCGAGTCACGTAATTTCAACATTTTAATTTCAATATCCCGCGAAGTGCCATCATTTCTCCGGCTTGAATAAACGCAGTAAGAATCTAACGACGATCCGTACTCTTATTTGGCATATTCGAAAACGACTAATCAACATGTCCTCTATTGTCCTCTGAATCTCTAACAGTAAGACTATAGAGGACGAGTTGACGACAACACCTTGGTGCTTGGTCATCAATTTTCGAATACGGCTATTGGATAAAGCCTAATGATTGGTAGAACATTCAAACTTTGTCCACCATAGTTAGCGGGACATCTAACGATCGTTGTAATAACTGAGGAAATGAAAAAAATGGATTTAATCCACTATCATGAAAAAGCAGATTTTTGACATCCTCATTGCTTAATCCGGATTAGGTATTAATAATGCGGTATAACGACGCGAAATGCGGTACCTCAGGCAACACTGGTCCGAAGTGACGTCGGTAGACGCCTTGCGGGGATACTGATCAAGTTATAATTGCATCATTACATCATGTAAATCATTCAGAGTTTTCTTACCTATTGTTGCTCTAAATGGCAGTAAAACCGAAAACCTATATTGTGACCATCCTTTTTCCCTCCGAAAGCTGAGGAAAACGTGGCACCTTTATCGCCCGCACGAAGAGCATCGGTACTCATAGCGCGCGCCACACAAACAGAAGAGAGCTACTGATTAGTTCTCATAGTTATCACAAGAGGTGACTAGAATCGCTTAGCTAGGGTAACAGCGAAACATACAGCACATCCCATTCCTTTTCGAAGCGTGTCGGTAAGCAGCGAGGTTGAATGGACGTAGCGTGTCAACGTGGACGCCATCAATCCAGACGAAGAAAAGGCATCAGAGCTCTTCAAAGACAAAAAGAAGAGGTAATTCTTTGAATTAGTGCGAAGAGAATTACTATTTAAGGATTAATTAACAAGATGTTTTAAGAACAGTGAGAAGAGGGGAAGGAGCCCTGTCACTTATAATTGATTAGAATCAAACACGAGGTTTTTATATCCTTCTTTTTCAGCTTTTCTTTATGTTCTTTATTCTCTTTATATGCTCTTCGCTTATTATATTGAATTGAATTCTACTGGATATAATTGAAAAATATTAGCGGCATATGGTTAAACATTTACGTTGGGAAAAGACGAATATTTAACCACACCGTTGACCCAGAGTGAGAGTTCTACTGCAAGGGGGCTTTGGTAACGGTACCCGATCAGCGGAGCGAGCAGCGAAGGGAAGCGCCAGCATCAAGGTCACCGAAGTCGCCACTGCACGAGTTTCAGAAGATGGCGAACGAACCCCGTATTGAAAAGGATTTCAATGTAAGAAAGTTCCTTTTACAAACGTTCTATTGCCCAGAACTCGTTTAACGAAGCAGATAAAGTAATTCTGTGTAAAACTGAGAAAAATATTATAATGTTCAGGTAGTTAGAGAAGAGAGTAATTTTTTATAACTTACAGAATCAATCTTTCTTTATCCTTATTCTTTGTAAAAATAGAAACAATAAAAACTTAATTTTTGTGTTACATGAAAGAAAATATAAATGGTACCAAAGAATGAGTGAAGGCCTAGCAAAATTTTGATTTCATGAGAAAGACAGTGTAAATTGATAAAGTAGCAAAGAGAAGGGTGTATAGATTTAAGAAGTTTCTTGTGTATTCTATTTTCAGCAAATGACAGCGTATTTTGTGTTTTTCTATGTATTTGTGAGTGTCAAGTGTATGAGATTTCTATGCCACAACATTTTCAACATTTTTAATTTCAATATCCCGCGAAGTGCATCATTTCTCCGGCTTGAATAAACGCAGTGAGAATCTGAATGACGATCCGTTTTCTTATTTGGCGTATTCGAAAACGACTAACCAATGTGTTGTCACCTATTTGTCCTCTGAATCTCTAACAGGAAGACAATAAAGGACAGTTCACGACAGCACCTAGGTGCATGGTCATCTATTTTCGAATACGCCAATTGGATAAAAACCTAATGATTGGTAGATGATTGGTGTCTTATTGCTTTCTACATTAATCGAATAGAGACAGCATTTTGAACATTCTAACTTTGTCAACCATAGTTAGCGGGACATCTAACGATCGTTGTAATAACTGAGGAAATGAAAAAATGGATTTTAATCCACTATCCTGGAACTACGGATTTTGTTTTGCCATCCGCATCGCTTAATGTGGGGTGCGGAGTAGGTACATCTGGCAACACGGCGGAAATGCGTTACATCTGGCAACACTGGTCAGAAGTGGACGCCGGTAGTACGCCTGGCGGAGATACTGATTAAGTGATAATTACATTGTTACATCATGTAAATGTAAATTGTTAAATCATGTAAATTCAACAATGAATCTATTTTCCATTTTGTACATTCGAGAATTTAATAGCAACTTCCGAAGGCTAACTAAACTAATTAAGACTAATAAAAGATTTCGCGGAATCAAACATAAATTATTAAAACAAAGTTCCTAGTCCCAATGTCATTTTTACCAGCAGTAAATAGTAATTGCTGTGCTTTTTTTCCTGCTAATTATAGTATTAATGATACATTAGTCTCTAATATGCTTAAGAGTCCTCAAACCTAACGCAACAATATTTCGCGGAGACAAACATTTTCTAGCTGACCGCGGCAGACGTTGTTCTGCCCCTATATCTCTCTTTCTCCTTCCCTCTCTCTCTTTCCCCGTCTCTCTTTCTCCGTGACTCTCTCGCTTTCTCCGTGTCTCTCTCTTTCTCCGTGTCTCTCTCTTCCGTGTCTCTCTCTTTCTCCGTGTCTCTCTCTTTCCGTGTCTCTCTCTTTCCGTGTCTCTCTCTTTCTCCGTGTCTCTCTCTTTCTCCGTCTCTCTCTCTCTTTCTCCGTCTCTCTCTCTTTTACCGTCTCTCTCCGTGTTATTCACATTTAATAGCAGATTCTGCACATCCCTGAGCAGGTGCGTAATATGGAGAATCACCGTGTAGCGGGTGAAATACCGCAGTGTGAAACACCTACCGTGTGTAGCGGGTTGCCTAAAACGTTTAGTGCGAAAAATTAAAAAAAATTGGAGTGGACCACCCTTATCACTAGGGATATGAAAAATAGATAACAACCTATTCTCAGACCTACTGAATATACATATAAAATTTCAGCAAAATCTGTCGAGCCGTTTCGGAGGAGTATGGTAACTAAAACTGTGACACGAGAATTTTATATATATATATATATATATATATTATATATATATATATATATATATAGATAGATAGATAGATAGATAGATAGATAGATAAAGATATATATATCTTTATCTACAAATATATTAAAAAGTGATATATGATTAAACTATACGCAAAAAACTTTGCACTAATTGTATGATACGGAATATTGCTAGTTGATGTGAGAATGTCACTCAGTGATAATTGGCAATGACAATTGTGAAAATTTCAATTTCTCAAATAGAATTTATTAGCCCCGGAGTCATTACACAGCACGCAAAGTGTTATAATGTGACATTGGAAATAGCGTTTAAAGTAGCTGTTTGAATAAGTATTGTTAACAAACAGAACCACGAGATCGAGATACTGCACAGCCAATCGCATTTACTACATCATTCTGACCAAGGGTAACATTCGAATCCGCCAATTCTCTAATAACGGCGGTTTGTAAATACGAACAGAGAGTTATCCGAGTATTAACCTAATTAGTGATTTGCAAATTATTTTCGAAGAAATCCAGGATTGAGAATACGGTCGTAATATAATTGATTGACGAAAGGAAAATTTAAATTTGAGAAGAAAATAAAGAAAGTAGTGTGCTGTTATTGGCCCGACGACACCAAGATCTTTAGACCAAATCAAAAAATAGGCACTTTATCGTCGAAATAATTGCAATCCCCTTTTTTTCTTTATCACAAACAGTAAATGTCTTACAACTGGCAAGGTATTATAATTGGATGAATGATGCAGAAGAGAGTTAAGGGAACCGGAGAACCTGGAGGTTGAATCTCGCTTGACTGTGTCCACAACAAATTCTACGTGATGTAACTGAGATTTGAATAGCGAAGTGGAAGCTACACGGAGAGTATTTTTTAACTTTTACTTTATCGGAATGATGTGCCAGTGCATGCCTTCATGCGTAGGCTGTACCACGCGGGGCTGCAGCCGCGTCCTGCGGCGCTGTACCCGCCTCCGCAGTGGCCCGTGCCCCGAGGCACGCCCATGATCTCCCCGCTGGTGCGCTGGGCCCACGAGGGACGACTGGTACGTCACCAGCTTCCGCCTGCGCGAGAAGTCGCACAACGCGGAGAGAACTGAGATCCTCGAAATCGAGACGAGGACAGCGAGATGATGGACGGCCACATCATCGACGGTCGGCCGCTCGTTCCGGCAACCGGGTATTTGGTGAGGAAATATGTCCTAGTGTTATGCCTAACACCACGTCAGGACAGTTTGTTTACGCGGACGATGTAACCGTAGCAATCCTATACTAAATACTGTTTCTGCTACACTAAATACAGCGTATTGAATACATTGGCTTAAATTTATTTTTATATATTTTTAAATCTTATAGTTTTATACATTTTAGACTTCGTTTGAAATCAACAATTTGTAACATTTTTACTTTCTGCCTTTCTTTTCTCTCTCACAATTATTCTATCATGCAATGTGATTGCGTATCATTATTATTATTTCGGAATCAAGTTCAGCGATTGAACTTTTTCTGTTTTCTTTTACCTCTTCTTGCGACTGTTTGCGCCCCTCTCACAATACATACTTTTTATTACAATTCAGTAACTTCCGAGCCAGTCTTTGAGAATTCGGGTGAATTTTCCAAAAATTTGAACTTTATGTCCTCAATAACTCCAGTTTTTGACGAAGAGTTCAAAAGAATGAACACTATTTTTCATTAGACTAATGTGATTACTTCTACAAACATTGGTAACCAACTTTCACCAAAATGAAATGGGAACAGATCTATAATATTTACTTTAAACTTAAGAAAATAGTAAATAGATTTATTTTGATTCATGATGTAACCGGGGATGTTAAGAAAGATGAGAATGTACTGGGTGTAGAAGTACTCAGTTGTTGTTTTGGGGACGATGCGAGAAAACTAGCAAACCCCAAAATTTGGCTTATTCAAACACGAGTAGCAGCAATCATCTTCCTTCTATAATCAGTACTTGCTCCGCTGTTGTTTATTTTTTTACCTAGATGGCAACCTTGAGACCAAGTCATGATTTTTAATATATAGATACATAGATATTGTTTATTTAGCCTTATCGGCTATTTTTACATAAAATACATATTTACATACATTGCTTACATCTATAAGTATCCTCTATTAACTATTTACAAAATAAATTTTCTACTTTTATGTGTTTTATAATTTTTCTTATATCTATATATATATATATATATATATATATATATATATATATATATATATATTGTAACAAATCTGCTTCTTCTACTGTTACTGAATGTCAAATCTACCATTTGCTTACCATGAAACTGTTTGGGCCACCCGACCCGCCCGCCATGCGGCGGACGCGAAACCTCCGTGAAAGTTTTTTTTGGCTATTGATTGCTGCGGATTTGCTCGTTGCTTGCAGACATTTTCTCACTTCTGGATCACAATTCAACTTCTGACTGATCTTAGCGGTCGCTGCACCTAAATAACTCAAGTCACTTTCAGGTTGCACTACAATCAGCAATTTTATTTTTTACTTCAATGAACGAATACAACTTCGCAGAACTTTTGATTACAACTATCACTCCCAAACAAAACTTTCTACCTCACAAAAGTCGACTTCCTTCTTATTATCAACAAAGCCCCCTAGCAACCACCTGCCATTGTCTACTCTTTTCCTGAATAATTGGTATATCACAATATATATATATATATATATTTATATATATTGTGACCGTACTTACCCTTGTTGGCTTTATGAGTACACATATCATAAATTTTTGTGATGTTTATTTTGGGCACAGGGGTTCTTTGAGGGGGGTACTTTAATCGTCATTATCTGAATTCAAAGAACTACCGTCACAGAAACAGAATTTATTAAGAAAAAAATTAACAAAACATCTTCATATTACTAACATAATTTACATCCTTGACCCTGGTCGCAAATTCTTACTGAATACAGACTAAATGGTTTATACTATACGTCTCCGAATATTCATATCATTACATTTATCATTTCCATTTATACAACCTCCATTTCTCTGGAAACTGCATGCCATTCGTGTACCACTACAGACACCATTGCTCTCCTTACTACTCAGTGAGCACCCTGAACTGGCATTCCACTCGATTACCCCTCTATTTTGTTCATAATTATTGTTACTTATCTGCCCTCCACAACCGTCGTCTTCTACGCGACGCGATGCCGCGTGCTCCATCCGATGCCGAGAGGTGACCTTGGCGACAACGATGTTCTGCCTGCCCACGTGTCGCCGGCGGCCCGTTCCCATGCACCGGCGTCGCCTTACCACAGTTTCCTTCTTCACACGACGAATTTACCTGTCTCAGCTCACACGGCTCCACCATATAATCCCGCATCCGCACAGCTACACCGACTATCACTGAACAGCATTGCCCACGTGTCCGTGCACTGTCCTCTTCTCTCGTCGAATTTCGTGATTATTCCTTCCACTTGAGTTTACCACAATCCTTACTCGCAATCATCATTAAGTCCACCACAATTATCCTTCCTTTAGCACCAGCCGTCCCGATTATTCTCGATTTATCTGTTCGTTACCACATCGCTCTTTTGTCGCCGTCATACCTCGGTCTTCACTTCTCGCTGCTCAACTCCCAACTGCCCTTTCGCGCGGTCCGCCCGACCAATTCACCACCTTCCAGGCGCTCGTTCACGGCTCGGCCCGATTCGTTCCGCAACGATTCATCAACCTGCGCGCCACTTTTGAAACGTTGTGGAGCGCCTATTATTTACGTTTTGACCAATACGGTCAAAATATATATATAATTATATATATAATATATATATATAATCCGGATTAAGCAATGAGGATGTCAAAATATCTGCTTTTTCATGATAGTGGATTAAAATCCATTTTTCATTTCCTCAGTTATTACAACGATCGTTAGATGTCCCGCTAACTATGGTGGACAAAGTTTAAATGTTCAAAATGCTTGTCTCTCTCTATTCTATTAAAGTAGAAAGCAATAAAACACCAATCATCTACCAATCATTAGGGCTTTATCCAATAGCCGTATTCGAAAATTGATGACCAAGCACCAAGGTGTTGTCGTCAACCTCCGTCCTCTATAGTCTTACTGTTAGAGATTCAGAGGACAAATAGAGGACATGTTGATTAGTCGTTTTCGAATACGCCAAATAAGAATACGGATCGTCGTTCAGATTCTTACTGCGTTTATTCAAGCCGGAGAAATGATGGCACTTCGCGGGATATTGAAATTAAAAATGTTGAAATTACGTGACTCGGCTTCATATTAAACTGAGATTAAAAATAAATTGAAAGTGCATTTATAACGAAAGTACTGATATTTTATATTTTTAATTTCTTGGGTGAATCGAGAACATTATATAGAGTGAGAACAACATAGAACAAATATAGTGAGACTATCACATTTATTTAATTAATGAAACGGAATTCTATGTCGATATATGAATTATTGATGTTTTCCCCTATTTTTAAATTATATTATACGTAGTAAATCCGCATTTCATTAGAAGAAATCCGCATTTTCGAACCTTAAAACTTGGCAATCGGACGTTTCACATCTAGCAACATTGCTTCTGACCCAATAAGCAGCACGGAGTAGGATGAGATCTCTCACACAATAAGCCGTTTCTCACTCACTACAGTTTTCGGACATTATTTTTATTGTTTGGGCGTTAATTGTAATTTTACAATTATCATTTTTCTATTTCGGTGTAATTTTCAAATAATTTATGATTAATTTGCATGGCTGTAAAGAAAAACGTCGAAGACATCATTTTAAATGGCAAATTTCGAGGTGCGAATATATTACTGCCCTATTATACCTATTATACCCACAGATGTGCCAATTCAATTTAAACGTCTTCAATTTCCGTTAAGATTGGCATTTGCGATGACTATCGATAAGACTCAAGGCCAAACGATGTGTTGTTTGTGGCTTATTTTTTAGCACACCATGTTTTTTCACACGGTCAATTATACGTGGCATGCTTTGGAGTGGGCGAACCATTAAGTTTATTTGTGTTAGCTAAAGATGGGATAACAAAAAATATTGTACACTCCGTTGCGTTGAGGGATTGATATTTTTTAATTATTATAATTAGCAATGTATATCATTTTAAAAAATAAATTACCATAAATTAAAAATAAAAATGTTTCGTATTGTGTTATTTTTATATTCCATCATCGCTCACAGCGTTACATGCCTCTTCAACTCATATTTACAACATCCTCAAACACTGAGAATAAGTTAGTCATTTTTTCTACTAAAATAATCCTAGGAATAATTTATATGGCAAAACAACGTTTGCCGGGTCAGCTAGTTAATTTAAAGTAAAAATTAGTGTCTTGTAGTGAATTCTCTCTTTTATTGATATAAATTTCAGATTGTTTAGCATGTCTACTACTGGAGTGTATCTATTGCATTGAATTATTACCCTCATGGCTCTATTTTGTTGTTTTGAAGTTTTTTTATTTCAAATTTTTGTGCTCCAACTAGTATTGTCGCACAGTAATCAAAATGTGGTGCAATAATGGATTTATATATCAAGTATCTGTGTAGAGCCATTTATATATTGCCCAGTTCTTTTTAACATATTAATCTTTTTCCCAGTTTTATTTACTATGTATTCTATATAAACTTTAAATTTAATTTACTATCTATAATTACTCCCAAATATTTCATTTTGTGTACCTGTTGTATTTCCTTTAAATCAGTTTGTGAATAATTTTGTTTCTCTTTCTTCTATGTTTCTTCCACTACGTAAAATTATAAATTTATTCTTTTCTACATTCATTATTAATTTATTTACCCTTAACCATTCTTGTACTGCAATAAATACACTCTGCAGTTTAAATTCAATTTCCGCTTCTGTTTCTCCAATTACATACAATAACGTGACGTCAGCAAATAACTGAATTTTATATTCATTAGCAAATAATTTTATCATATACTTCATTAAGTCATTTATGTACATTATAAACAATATTGGTCCCAAAACTGACCCTTGCAAAACACCTAAATCTACGCTTATTTCCTCTGATTATAATATTATTATATTTTACATTTTGCTTTCTATTTACAAGATACGAAATAAACCACTTTTGAACGTCACCTTTGATACCGTATTTGTACATTTTCTCAATCAGCATTGACCTGTCACCCGTTTCGGATATCCTCTTGAGATCCAAAAAGATAATTCCTACTTTCTTTCCTGCATCAATATTAATTTTCTATTCGTCCAAGACTGCTTGTATCGCAGTTTCACAGGATTGTTTTTCTCTGAATCCTGATTGTTCATTTCTTATAATTTGGTTTGTTTCAATTTATTCGTTTAATTGTTTCTTTACTATTTCTTCTAATATTTTTTTTACGTGGGTAGTTTGTTTATTGGCCTAAATTCAGCTGCTCTCTTTGTGTTTGTCACTTTTGGAATTGGTATTACGGTGGAAGTTTTCCATGATTCCGAAAAGATCCCTTTTTCTAATGAATTATTTATTATTTTCAAAAATACTGCTTGTAATATTTCATAATTTTCTTTTAACATTTTTGTTGTAATACCCTCGTCGGTTCCTTTTTGTTTGTTAGCCCAAAGATAATTTTACGCCATTCTTCCTTTCTGATCAATTTAAATTTATTAAATTCATTGTCACACCATTTTTCATTTTTGCTTGTAAATATTCTGATTCCCTGCATCAGCATTTTGTACTAAAATATTAATGCTTCTTACGAAATAGTTATTGAATTTGTTAGCTATATTTGCTTTACTAATTTCATCAAATACAATATCTGTAGTCATTATATCACAGTTTTTTACCTCCAGTTAATTTCTTAATTACCTTCCACAATTCTTTACTATTATTTTTGTGTTCTTCAATAGTATTATTATAATATTCTACTTTCTTTTTCTTAATTAATTTAACTACATTATTTCTTATCTTCTTGTACTCTTCCCACTTGTCTGGTTCTCTCGTTATTTTAGCTGTTTTGTGTACTTTATCTCTCTTGTTGCACAGCATTTTTATTTCTTCGTAATACCATTTTCTATCATTCCATTCTGTATGCACCTTCAATGTTTTAAATGGTGCCACCTCATCTAAGGCTTTTACGACTGCTTTCACAAATTCCTCCCTTAACACGTCTTCATTGTCATGTTTTAATTGTCTAATATTACATTCTAATATTTCTCTAAATTGATCATCTTTAAAATTTCTATAGTCTCTTTTATGTATTTTAAACCTTTCTCTTCGATTTGTACCTTTATCTTTTACATTTGACTTCACTATTACCCAGGCATGGTCGGTAACGTTTGGTGTGTCTTTTTTTGAAACATTTGTTGCGTCTTTGCGCAACGCGTCTCGAAAGCCCTTGGTTGGTCGTCGAGCGCGGAGTAATCCTCCATTAATTTGTCAGCGCTCTCTTTACTCCACATCTCCACATGGCGCTACATTAAACTGTGTCTTGTCATTGTCAAGAGGACCGCCACGTAGCATCTCCGCGTACGCGCCTTACACCGCGCGCCCCTGCGTCACTACCTAGCTACCTCACTACCTAGGCCAGAATTGGGAAGGAATAAGGAAGGGGGTAAGATTTAGGACACTTCACAGGGGTTGGACTAGCCCTTGTGAAGCAGCCGAACTCGTTTTGTCGAAACAAATTTCACCTGAGAGTCTTGTACTTCTACATGTATCTTTACATTTGAGAATACTAGATCAATGATTGTCTGACTATTACTATCCACTCTTGTTGGCTCTTTTACCAATTGGTTTAGTCCCAATGCTTTAAAACTATTTACTAACTTCTCTTGACGTAACTTTCTCTCAGTACATTTATATTAAAATACCCCATTATTATGCAATTATTAATTGTTAATATTTCTTCCATTTTGTAATATAGTCAATAAATTCGCTATCAGATGCATTTGGAGAGTGATAGACAGCAACTACCGATCCTTTGTATTCTTTACACAAAATATCTAACTTAACCATCCAACAGTTACTTTCTATATAGTCTACTTTAACATTTTCTATTTAATATCTGTTCTCACGAATACTATTCTTCGATTTCGTGAATTACCCGTTCTTCGATTCTGTGAATTACATCTGATACATCTATAGCCTTGTATTCTAATTTCCTCATGCTCTATTTCTTCAATTACTCGTGTCTCAGTGAACGCTATTAAGATTGGTTTATTTTGGGATTCTTTTATGTATTTACGGATTTGATAGAAATTTGCCAAAAGACTTTGTATATTTAGTGTTATGAATGCATTTTGTATATTCAATGATTGCTACTCAGATGTATAAACAATTCTTTTCCTCTTTTCATTTATTATTCTTAAGTAAATTGGACAATCTTTGTCTGTTGCTTCATGATCAGTCGAAATGTCAGTTAATTTTAGTCTTCTAACCTTGTCTTCACAATTCACGCATTTTTTATTCAATTTGCAACCTCTACTGTCATGCTTACCAGCACATACTTTACATACAATTTCTTTCTTACAATCTTCACTAAAATGGTTAAAAACCCCAACACTTGAAACATCTGACAACACTTACAAATTCGTTTACCCGACACCTCCCCCATCCAAAGTTTACTTTACCCTTTTCCATTAACAATTTGAATATCTCTGCATCTGTCTCTAGAATAATTTTACCTTTTTCTTCTTTTCTATTGCCTTTATTAGTATTATATCTCTTTATCACTTTCCTTTTGTTACCTTCATTCGTTTTTATTTCATTTTGCATTTTAATTACCTTAATCAATTGTTTGTCTTCTACTTCAAACTACACTTTTCCAACTCCTGTAATTTTAAGTTTAGGTTTAATATTCTTTGGAATGAAAGCATCTACTTCTTTCTTTAAGAGTTCCTCTACTTCCTTTTTCAATTGCTCTCTGCCTTTCTCATTATTACATTATATGGGAATGATGTAACCACAGAAACAAAACCCACATACAAGAACTACATAAAAATATAGATTACAACATTAAAAAATAATTTACTGCATATAGAAGCCAGAAATACTCACTTTGTGTGGTATCAAAAACTCACAAAGCTTTTTGTCTGTAGAAAAATGGACACTACTTTCTGCAACATTACATATCTTTCTCTACAATATGTGTGTACACACCAGTAAAAATAATGATATCTAAGAATGTGTCTCGTGTGTCTTTTGTGACTATTTTGGGATTTTAATGATGCTAATGATTGTAATCATTTCTTGTAAAATAAAGAAAAATCTTCCCAGTACGTAGCAATACATAGTAATTAGCGTAGGGTAGTCCGAATTTAGTTTTGTAGCAAAAAGGTGTTCTACACATGGTATGTTCATCCGTCCGTTCTTCTGTAGACAACGCTTGGGGCATTCACTGAATTTTCTCCTCATTTCATGTTCCACAATTAATCTCAGCGCACTTCGGCTAATTTTAAATGGATCATTTCATTTGGGGTTATTTTATATGCAATTCCTAGAACGTTTGAGAATTTTTTTCTAATACTTCACCAATATTTTTGTAACATTGAAGTGTTATTTATTCAATTGGAGCAAATTCTGAAGTACTTGTTGATTGAGTATCGATCTATATTCTTTTATTTTCATATCTTTGCTATGATTACATCATCCGCGTAATCAAACTGTCTAGACATGGTCTCAGACATAACAGCTTCAAACTAAAAGGCAGTGGATAGAGCAGGTACTGATTATGGAGGGAATTATTGCTACTTCTAGTTATTACATAGGCCAAATTTTCGGGTCTGCTGGCTTTCTCGAATCCCACAATACAACAATTCAGTATTTTCACTCTCAATATCTGTACATTCTCCTCTACTTTCTTCACATGCCCGGTTACATTGTCATGAATCAAATTAATGTATTTACCATTTTCCTTCTGTAGTCCCATTGTCCTGTCAATTAACAATTCTATATTACATTTATTCCACTCTCTTTGCTAACAAGTGTATTGCATTAACAAAAAATTAACATAGATTTCATGAAATTGCTTATGTGCAGAAAATGGTGTGGCAAGCGGTGGCCAACTTACAAGGTCTCCTGTACACGGAGACCCCTATTGTCTTCGAGAACGTCCGGTTCCAACGAGCGACTCGCCTTCCCAAGACGGAAGGTATGTTCAGAATTTGACATTAGTTCATTTTAATTTCATGGAAATTGTTTGTCCCAGGTATGAGGCTTACCGAAGGCTCTGTGTGCACAATAGGTGCAAGCAAGCAAGTGCCTATGAAGGCAGCAGCAAAGAGAAAGTAAAAAAAGTAAATTGGAAGTGGACGTAAATCTTCATTACATCAGTCGACATCGCTTTTTCCCGAAATCCGACTCACATTTCCCACAAACCAACGCAAAAATCCAGCAAAGGGGAGGCTCGGACTTCCATTGTAATAGGCATTGATGGAGGACAGGGAACGTCCTCCGCGTTTTTTAAGATTCTCGACAATGTCAACGGGGTTAGTGCAAAAGAATCCCTGTGCAATCGTCTGGGTGGTAATCACATGGATTCCGAATTAACCGGTGTGAAAGATCATTGGCTTAAATGAAGCTGGGTAGGAATTCGTCTCCTTCTTGTAGTGATAAGTACAGTTTCTTCTACACCAACCTCAGAAGGAGGATACCTAACCGGGTTCCCAATGGAGCATTCACTGATTATTTGTAAGTTCCGAGTTAGTCAACTGTTATAGTTATTAGTCCCGTAAGTATAGTACATATTGTATATCCTAGGTGGGAGTAATAGTGATGGTGGTGGTGGTGTCCATTCCTCTAGAAAGGGAGATAAAAACATTGCTTGAAGAGGCGATCAGTGAAAAAAATATCAACGATATTCGGAAGCAGCTGTAAAACGTTAAGTAGTTGTTCGCACGAGATAATATTGTTTAATAACTCTGAAAATTTATACTTCTTTTTAACATTTTAAAAATAAAGCGTAAGTTAAAAAAGGAGACATAGGAATAAAAACTTGTACCACGATTGGAATTCTTGTGGTTTCGAAAACGCCTCTTCGCATCGTAGTGCTAAATCTTACAATGCCGCTATGCAGTAAAGCGAACAGATATTTGTAGCTAAACATTGACAGCTATTAATTAAGGACATTCTACTTGAGAAATAAAAAATATGATTGAAGTAGTTATATGTGAGACAAAATAAAACTAATTCACAGTAGTCCTGGCTTCTTTTGTTTTACGCCATACATTAAAATTGACCTGCAAGAAACAAAAACGCTGTAGACATTTTTGTTTAAAAATATACCTCACTTATCGTCAGACGTATTACTAAAATAAAAAATATCCACAAACTAGTGGTTATACATCACACACTTTCTCGCATTATTTGATCATGTTCTGACTCGTGCATGTATAGATAGATATACTCACTCATCGCCATAAAAAAAGCTGCACCCAGAAGGACAAGGCAGATTGTAACCATTGTTGGCAGACAGGTACACTTATGAAAATTCCTACACTTTCACATTTGTAGGACCAACATTTATTTTTTTTATTTAATAGGTAATTATAACACATTGATACATAATTTCAATTCTTTTAACTATGTGGCTAGGCTGAAGGCCTTTAAGCCATTACAATACCTACATCCTACCGCATTCTAGCCTTTCGAATTCTGGCATTCACCCTAATGGTCTCTTCATCGCATCAAAGGCGCGGAAAGGAGACCATAAGGTACTGCTGAGGAAAAAACCCCTGAAGGGGGAAAAATTTGCCGTCAGAAGAGGAGTACATGCTAAACTACTAGTTTTTTTCCAAACTATTTATTTATTTCCTGGCTTGTGGCCGTGGGCCTCTTCTCCATCCAGTCTTTGGCCTCCTCAGCCCCTGAAATCAAACACCGCCGCAGAATATCGCCCGCACCACCGCCTCTCCGAACAATTTACTACTGATTAACTTAATTATCGCTTACTGATTAATTTAATTATTACTCACTAACTTACTAATTAATATTAAGGCCGCCGCCCAGGGACTCACCCTGGGGCTTGCCCCCCAATAAAGTTCAAGTACAAGGGGTGCCATATGGCATGCACGTATATACATATACATGTGCCGAAAGGTT
The DNA here is from genome assembly GCA_031308135.1 of Acheta domesticus. Classification (NCBI taxonomy): domain Eukaryota; kingdom Metazoa; phylum Arthropoda; class Insecta; order Orthoptera; family Gryllidae; genus Acheta; species Acheta domesticus. The sequence goes on along the minus strand of JAHLJT010009419.1, from coordinate 144,826,980 downwards.
AGTTTGTCAGATGCGTCAGAATCCTCCCCGATTCCCCAGCTATAAATTCCAGTCACGAGCCTATGAGTGGGAAAAGACGTTCTTTCGTGGAAGATGGTAAAGAGGCCAGCGACAAAAGGACTCGCGGGACGGAAGCGGGGGCGGGGCCGGTGAAAAGAGGACACTTTCGACGCCCACGAATATCGCGACGCGAATCGAAATACTATTACCATGTACTGGTATATAATGAAAATATTGACAACGCCCAGGGTTTTCATATAAATATCTCAAAAACCAAAAAGATTCGTTTCAAATTTGCAGAGCCTCCAGCCAGATGGATCGGGGAATATTCAGTTTGGCAATACTTATACGAATGGATTAGATATGTGGAAAAAAACAATTTTTGGTATCAAAGTCCCCCAAAACATATACTTCCTTTGAAATCTCGAAATGGATTATCCGCAACACTATCTAATTTCCTCTTAACTACGTATATTCCTACGTACGTTTACGAGAAAATAAAATGGTTGAAAAAACACTTTCAGTTCCTCATAATGGCTATATGGACAAGTGAGAACCGGAAACGAGGAAAGGTGGAACCAAGGCAAACCAGCCGACCCAGAGATCGCATCTTTCGCTCCCCAGGTGAGAAGCTGGAACTGAAGGTGAACGTGCACCGCGCGAGCGGCGACTGGGAGGTGTCCGACAACGGCACCGTGGTGGCGAGCGGCCGCGTGCGCATACCGGAGGACGTGGAGAAGGAGATGATCTCTCCGCCGCTGCAGCAGCTCGCTCCGCGCACCGCCCCCGCCGACGCGGAGGCGAAGCGGGCGGGCGCCACGAGTGCCGCAGCCGCCGTCTCCACCGCACCCCGGACAGACAACGAGGACGAAGAAGAAATAGAAGTTGCTGAGACTGTGGTCGGTGACGAGGTGGCTGACTTTGACATGGGCGCCAAGCACGTGTACAAGTGCATGCGGCTACGCGGCTACAACTACCAAGGGCTCTTCCGCTGCATCCACTCTGCCAGATCGGATGGTAAGGATCAATGCAAAATGGCCCCTGTGGAACCAGAGATTTGTTTAATGAAACTAGTGACCGAGAACCAGTGGCGAAGGTTGATACTAATTTTCCATTCATATTGAATTTCATATATATATATTTCGTACGCTAATTATCCTTTGTGAAGAGAACTACACAGTTTAGTTCTTAAATTAAAATACATTTTTCTCGAAATGAATTTTATTTGCATTACTTTACAGTATAAAAAGTTAATGAATTTTTTTTTCAGGAAAGGGTGCACTAATTCGATGGAACAATTGGATATCCTTCTTAGATGGCATTCTGCAGGTACACATTCTCGCCAAGGATTCCACACAGCTTTATGTACCCACGTCCATACAGAAGTTGGTTATTAACAGCCATCGTCATTTGGAAGCTGTGAATTCCATGCCTCATAATCGAAGGTGTAAGTAACCTTCAAAATGTATTTCTGTATTTTTAAAGAACTTACTAACTAGCTTAGTGTGAGGTATTAAAACAGTATTAAAAAGTGTTTCAGAATTTTTGCATATTTTTTAGTTAGTCTAGAATTATGCAAAAAATCGCAATTTCCCCATTAGCACATACAGACGCACTATGATCCACACTATGATCCGCAAGGACTCTATAGAATTATTCCTTCCCCTTATTCATCTTCCCCACGATTTCAGTTACCATTATCTGCTATGTAATGTGACGTTATCGAATTATTAACGAGGAATGTATTCGGTTAACGCTGTACTGAATTTGTTCCACGGCTCTTATTTCGAATTTTAATGACACACACTCATACTACCGCGTCAATGGCTACACTAAAATTCTACCGCGTCAACAGCTTGCCTCTGAGCAGAACCATCATCATCATCATCATTATCATCATCATCATCTTCACGGTCTAGGCCCAACGGCCAGTTCCGGTTCGATGGTCCACCGTTTTCTTGGTCTCCCTGGATCTCGTTTTCCAAGAGGTCGATATTTCCAGGCCTTTGAGGATGACGCTGGTTCTCCATTCTGTATTGATGTTGGGTCCAATTTCTTTTATACTTTTGGATTTGATCGAGGATTGATACAACTTTTAACTCTTTTCGAATATCTTGATTTCTTTCGTGATCAGCTTTCGTACAACCTTTTTACTGCCCTCAGAAACTTCATCTCTGAAGCCTGTATTCTGCTCAATTCTCTTTGTTTCAAAACCCAGCATTCGCTACCGTATGGCAGGGTTGGTATTGCTATTGTCTTGTAGAAATTTAACTGTGTTTCTTTTCGGGTTTTCTTACCAAGGGTTCTTCTTATGGTTCCACACATTAACTGGAACCGCGAGAGTTTCTTCTCTACATCTCTGTCGTAGTTGTACGATACATCGTTTCCTAGATAATTAAAATTACCCACTTGGTTCAGGACCATCATAAACATGAAATATTTTACGCATATGGCACACATGAATCTGCTATAACTACCGGGATTTACTGGACGATTTTAGGTTAAACGGACACAGATTATTTAGTTCATACATTTAATCAAATTACTAATCTTAGGAGAACTTGGTTACATGGTTTGCCAAAATCTCATAACGCACTATTCTACTACTACTACTACTACTACTACTACTACTACTACTACTACTACTACTACTACTACTACTACTACTACTACTACTACTACTACTACTACTGCTACTGCTACTACTTCTACTACCGTTACTGCTACTGCTAATGGTGCTGCTGTTGCTACTTGCTACTGCTGCTAATGGTGCTACTACTCCACTTCCTCCTCCTACTACTATTTCTACTATTTCTACTACTACTGCTACTACTGCTACTACTACTACTACTACTACTACTACTACCACCACCACCACTACCACTACTACCACTACCACCACTATTACCAGTTGGTAGCCATGACTGCTGTATCCGGACGTGTCCTCGTGCGTCTCCCATTTCCTGCATGGAACATAAGGGTACACACACGTAAGACGCTTGTTTCTCGCGCGGGAGAGCCCGGCGCCGAATGACGTCACTCGGCAGCTGGATTGCGCCATGTTATCAAATGGAGGCGCACACAACGAACGCTATCGGCTTCCATCCGCCAGCGCCGGCCAGCAGCCGGAACTCTTGGGAGTTTCGGCGCGCTGGCTGCACTCGCTGGTTTTCAGTCGAGTCGTGGCTTTGAAGTGTCTGATCACAAGATTCAAAAGGGATGGAGTACTTTTTTGGTGTTGATGTTGTTTGTGAGGCTCGTTGTGTGTAATAGAGGGGCAAAAGACACGCGAAGAAATGTGCTGGAAAGAAATTCTTCGTATATGAACAAGTAAACATCTACATAACCTCAAATATATTTGTTTATGTAATGTTAAAAGTTACATTGAGTGAAACATTAATCAAATAAACAGAAACTAAATGAAAAGACAATTTCAGAAGCATTTATCAGTTTATGCGAGTGTACACAATTAGATTATACACGAATTTCAAAACTGTATCTCCCATAATTGATGAATTGGACGATCGTTCTGTAGACTGTCTTGCAACGTTACGTGAATCCAATTGAATAGCGTTATTGGGAAAGTTATCTAATCCATATTTATCAATAATATCGTTTTGTAAAACACACATGCACCTCATAATTCTCGTAAATTAACATCAGTCTGCATCAGCTTAATATCTATTTTGAATATAATTGTCGAAAACAGCGTTCAATAATTCTATTATTCCATACACCATTTACTGTTATTCACAAAAACAGTGTATTTTCTTCTTGGCAGTCACTGGATATAATTTCGATAAATGAATGAAGTGAAGTACTAGGATGAACCGCTAGATATCGACACTGTCGAATCGGCGTCTTATGTGTCCGCCCTTGCTGGTCGAGCAGCGCTGCTTATCAGCAGCAGATGCCGGCGTCGGCGTCCCAGCGTTCTACGTGTTTGTACCCTAACGGGTTAATGCTACTGTCCAGTAAGAGATGGGCTTCTTTCAACGTATCGGATATCCAGGTTTTACCGGGAATAAGCGCAGAACCAGGGCCCCAATAACTTTTGTATAGTCTCTCTCTCTCTCTCTCTCTCTCTCTATATATATATATATATATATATATATATAGAGAGAGAGAGAGAGAGAGAGAGAGAGAGGAAACGTCGAAAATTCGAAAATAAGTTCATATAATGCAAATTTTTGCCTAGAAATCAATTTTTCAATCCAACTTTTGAGTGCTTATTGCGGCTCAACCATACGGAATATCCACGTAATTTATTAGACGAAATATGCTTAGAATTGTCTTAAGAGCTTATTTTCGAATTTTCGACGTTTCCTCTCCGGACACTCTGTGTGTGTGTGTGTGTGTGTGTATATATATATATATATATATATATATATATATATATATATACTGTCACGCACCGCACGCGGTCCCCGGCGGCGTGGGAGCGCCGGAAATCCGTGAGGGCGGCCCGGACCTAGCTCAGTCGGTCAATTTTGTTACCTTTCTGAAAATAGGCGGTGATGGAAGGAACTGCAAGGTGCAATACAATGACAATAACAATTTGGGTGACTGGTAAACACAATAGAAGGTTTATTTCCGCCTAATGATTGGCCGGAGAAGTTACACAAGGAATTTTAGAAGAAATGCCCTACCTAGTGAGCTCTGATTAGGAACAAAAGAAACTTAAATCTAAGAGAAAAGCAAAAATAAATTCACAATGCAATTATTCTACTGATTACACAAAGGAAACGATCATTCGCCCTCTGAACTGGCGATTACATGCCTCAGCGTGGCACCGCAACTCACAAAAAAAAGTCTTTGTACGGTCGTTGACCAAATACAATGCCTGATGATGATGATGGTGCTGAACAGGCGTCAAATGGCACCGGTGGGAGCTGGTCGCGGCGGCGGCGTGTCGGCCTCTCAAAGCCGAAGGGGCGCTCACGGCGCGTGTCCACAACAACGGGGGCGGTGTCGGCACAGCGGCGGCCTGGTGGGCTGCGGCGGCGGCAGTTTCGTTGGCCCAAATCACGAGCAATCGCGTATCTCACGCACAAAGTCACACGGCGCGATCTGAGAGTTCCAATAAGTTCTATGCGAGCACAAATCTCGGAGAGTATCGGTCTAATTGCCAGTGGTGGCAGAGTTCAAAAATTGATACTCGGAAAGATTTTCTCCCGGCTATCGAGATTAAGCAAGGCAGAATTGGATTGCACGGGGCAATCTCAAATCGCTCCCCAGGGCACGCGATGCCCGAGGTACCTCGACCTCTCTCCTCAGCTCTCGCCACCCAAGTCTCTCGTACCCTCACTTTGTGTGTTTTTCCACTCTTTCCCCCCCCAAATTTTCGCAGATATTTCGAAATCATCCCTTCCCCACAGAATTCTACCCCTGATTGGTTGAGTGTGATGGCGTCTTAACTATTTTTTTTAGCCAACCAGCTCCGGCGATTCTGGGAATTTTCCTTACTCTGTCTCATTCCAAAAGCCCTCTTCGTCTATCGAAGAAAGTAGGTCAAGAAGGGTGTGAGACATGATCGTTGTACCCCCGAAGGTTGCAGTGAATTACAACTTTGAGCTTCCCAGCGCGAGTGACAGCCAAAAAACCGTGACGGGCACGCGCCGCGAACCTATTCAAATAGTTCTGGGGCGCCTGAGGTCCCGAAAAAAAGGTCTCCCCTCGTCCCCTAGTGCCATAAACATTCGTGGAGGGCGCGTGTCGCGCGCTCGCGGGCGGGCAACGGGGCGCGGTAGGTTCTCTCCACGCACTAGCCTTCTGCATCAGCATTTTATTTATGAAATTAATTTGCAGAAAAACTAGCGTGCCGCTACAATACATATATATATATATATATATATATATATATATATATATATATATATACACACACACACATATACATATACTTCCTTTCAAAGCGATTCTGAGTCGTGGAAATAGGAAGATGTCTGAAGGATTGAGATCTGGCGAGTACGGTGGATGTTCATTTTTCACCACCCCCTTTTTTGCCAGGAACTGTTAGACGATATTGGCTGTGTGAGGGCGAGCATTGTCGTGAACAAGAACCATGTTGTGCATACTGGGGTCATACAACCTTGTTGCGCATACTGGGGTCGTACCCTGTGTAGACGTTTCATGAAACGGGTCAAAATTTCAATGTACCTTGCAGCATTTATCGTCGTTCCCTCAGGTGGAAATTCCTTATGGACCGTGGAAATTTCATTCAAAAAACATTCTACTGAACATTCAGTAACGGAATTTCTCACAGCAGTATAATTTAGATTGCAAATTTCAAATATCTAGTATTGTTAAAATACGAATCGCACAATAACCAACAGAACTCTATCAACATACAATTTCATTGGTGGAAATAAAATATAATAAAACTATAGTAAATTATAATAATAAAATTAAATAAGTAATAATATACAAATTATAACTTACATAATCCAACTGCGTATTTTGAGAGCTGACGCTGTGGTTCCAATGTAAAGTTTCCTACTTATCCTCTCTCTCAATTTATTTATATAATACTTTAAATTTGCCCACAATTATGGAATCAATAATTTGGGTGGCTAGCTCAGTAATACGTCCACAGGCGTTCTCGTAACAATACCATACTTACTCTCAGGGTTCTCCTTTCGGTATCGTGGGCTGATAAATACCGGTTGTACAAGATTTAGGTTGGTAATTTTTATATTTACGAGATAATAAATATAATGAAAAGGATGATTTTATGAACTGTTTCTATTCCAATTAATAACAACAATGGTATTTCTCTGTAACATCGGCGACATGAAGTATCGACCGCGTTCTATATTCAATAATCTTTTTTTTCAAAATTGTTTAATCTACTTTTTCCAAAATTCAGGCTTTACTAATTCCTTTGAGATGTTAATAATTCCTTTTAGATGGCCATCAACTTGAAAAACAATTTCGTTAACCTCAACTTTAACTTAAATATAAATACATTCTTGGGTCTTGAACAACGATATTTTTGGTGAATTTATTTCTTATTTCCTCACAACTATACTTCCCTGCTGACAGGCTGCACTGCACTCTTGATCGTCGTCTGCTGCGACCATTCACGATAAGTTACCATTCTCGTTAAGCTACAAAGCCCATCTCTGCTCCATGTTTATAAAAATCTACATCTCTTTTGTTTTCATTCTTGGTTCGTTCTCTCTGTATCCAACCTTCCCTTGTTACTTGTCAAAAAAAGTCACGACTGTCATTTCTTTTTGTAACAATGTCTCTGTATACGTGTATTGTTCCGATAAAATATTAATTTAATATTATAATTTGTCCTGCTCTTACACAAAGACGTTACGTATTACCGCATCTTTCTTAATTTCCTGGTCAATGTTTATTTATAAAACACACGAACATGTCGAATGGTTCTGATGTACTTCAATAGTTGTAGGAAGACGAAGAAAAAAATTTGAATTTTTTCAATTTTCGAAAAATCAGAGTTTTCAACCAGCATGAGTCAACCTCTTAAACTTTCTTCAGACTATCCAACAACAAAATGTTATCAAAATTGATTCTTTGAAAACGTCCCAAGGGCTTCATGTGAAGTACCCCCCTCCCCAAAAATTAAAATATCGGTTTCAAATTCAAAGAACAACGACGTCAGCCAGATCAATCGGGGAATATCATTTTTGGAGAAAATCGGCTGAATTGTTTGGCCGCTAGCGTTGTTCACAGACAGGCGAACTGACGTTTTGCCGTCAATCAAATTTTCGGTATCAAGGAGCCATTAACCATGGATTCTGACTACACCACATGTAAGAGAATTTCTTTTTCTAAATTTTGGCAAATGCAAAATCCACTTTTTCGTTACAGGGCCCTGTAATAAACGTTTTTTCTGCCGAATATTCGAGTTTTTTTCGCAGCATCAATACATAATTTTCCCTTCTTAAGAAGTTTCTTCTTAAGCGCGAGAAATAGGGCTCTATCACGATTTTCAACGAAGTGACAGTAATTTTGAAGTTGCGATTCTGTCCTGAGCACGTATTACTAATTGCAATTAATGTATTTTTTTGAGATGTTTCTTCTGTGATGAGAACAGATAAACAAGCTATTTCTTGGGAACCCATGGAATCTGTTGTTTCGCCTCACTTATGATTTACATCACAAATGCATGCAGCGCTATAAGCAACGTGTTGGCTACTTCTACTATGTGCTGGCCTCTAGTTAAAACATATTGAAGTTAGCTCGCGATGGAACAATGTTCAAACCAGTGCTTCTAACTCAAATATTTCAAAATTTGACATACAAAACTTTTTCTCTCAACAGCTCAGTTATAATAGTTTTCAGTTGGATTTTCCTCATATAACACTGCAATTTGTATATTAGTTATGTAATAAATTTATTCTTCAATATTTTGTTTAATTAATTATCGCGACGATTTCCCTATGTACATAACAAGGTCGATCCGCCATGAGATAAATTGTTTGTGAGTGTGACAAGACTGTCTATACAGATTTCTATAGTTTTTTCCCTAGTCTTACAACATTCTATAATTTTTTTCATATTTTTAAACAACGTAGACCATAGTGAAAACAATTCAAACAAATTTTGTCAGTTTAAAAATGTAAAATTCGCGCCAAAATGTAATCGGAAAACCTGTTTTCACGCGTGTTTAAAACTTTTATATTTAAATTATTGAAAATTCTCACTTCCGAACTCAAAAAAACTATATGTTATAAAATGATACAAAACATTATAGGGAAAAAACTCAGACAATACTCCAACGTTATCAGATCGTAAATCAATTTCAATTTTTTCTATTTAAATTTCGCGTCAAAATTAACTGACAAAAATACAATCAAATTCCCCATCTCTGCATTTTTTCGACCTGATACATGCAAAAGAAGCGGAGAAAAAATAAAACTTGCAAAACATGTTTCGCATTGCATCTCTGCAACAGATTGCCCTGGGAGGCTGATCTTTCGGGGATCTACGGCATTTGGTATTTTCTTTCATATGAGCATCGCGATTATCGATTTGGTTTAGGAGCACATTTCTCCGCCTTCTTCCTTTCATCCCTCTCACGATGAGACTTAGTAACGGCAGGGGTGGCTGGAAACCTGCACAGTGATCGAGGCACAGATGGTGCCTGAGCTGGACCTCATCACGACCGGCTCGGTGGAGATCCGCGGCCTGTTCGCCAGGCCCATCGCTCGCCGCCGCACGCTGGCAGAGCCCGTGCTGGAGCACCACGAGTTCGTGCCCTACGGCTCCGACGCCGCAGCCCCCAGCGAGGAGCGCGAGTGGGAGGCGGCGGAGGCGTTGCGCGTGTGCGTGCAGTTGGTGCTGGAGAACCGCCCGCCCGTCACGCGCACCAGCCCGCCCGTGCGCGTGGCCGAAGTGGTGGCGCGCGGCCTGACGCCGCTGGCGCCGCTGCTCCTGGCGGCGCTGGCCGACCTGCCGCTGGTGCAGGCCATGGCCACGCTCTTCCTCGAGGAGGGCGCGCAGGCGGAGGCGGAGGAAGGGGCGGGGCTCCCCACGGCCGACGCTTCCAAGCTGGCGGCCGAGCGCGACCTGGCGCTGCTGGTGCTCAGCGACACAACGGCAGCTGGCCGGAGCGAAGCGCTGGCCAGCGCCGCGGCGTCGCTGGGCGCCGGCGGCTGCTTGTTGGTGCGTGCACTCGCCCCGGGCGCTGTGACGGCGCTGCGCACGGCCGCCGCCGCCGCGGGCCTGCAGCTGGCGCTGCGCATGCGTCTGCGCGGCGGCGCGTGGCTGCTGCTGTTCCGCAAGGGCGGCTGGAGCGCGGAGCCCGCGCAGCTGCACGTGGTGCGCGTGCCCGAGCTGGCCGAGGGGGCGGGGGCGGAGGCGGCGTTCGCGTGGGTGGAGCGGCTGCAGGCGGCGCTGCGCGACCCCAACCCGGTCGAGAAGCGCGTGGCGCTGGTGGCGCGGGGGCCGCTCAACGGCGCGCTGGGCCTCTTCAACTGCCTGCGCCAGGAGCCCGGCGCCGGCCCGCTGCTCGCCAGGTTGTACCTGCTGCCCGAGGAGGCGGACGTGGAGGACGGCGCGTGGGACGACGCTGCAGCGCTGCTGGAGCGGCTGCGGCCGCGGCTGGAGCTGGACCTGGCGGTGAACGTGCTGCAGGGCGGCCGCTGGGGATGCATGCGCCACCTGCCGCTGGCTGCCGCGCCCTCCGTGCCCGTGCGACACGCGTTCTGCGAAACGGCCGTGCGCGGGGACCTCTCTAGCTTGGCGTGGTTCCAAGGCCGCATCGACCCTGAAAGGTGGGGCCGAGCTGTGCGTGACGCTTGCTCTATCTGCGGGGCCTTGGCCATGTTTCTTGCAGCTGCCATGTTTCTTGTCCGCAGTACTCTCATTCCGGCTGGCCAAGTGTTGGTGCATGTGCACTACGCTGCGTTGAACTTCCGCGATGTGATGCTCGCTTCTGCCAAGTTGGACGCAGATGTTTTTCCCTGTAGCGACCCGGTACTGTTCCTCCATTACTTGTTGTGATTGATGCTTTATTGTCGTAGTTAGAAAGTATCAGAAAATTTACTACATCATATTCACATACTGTATCAACATTTTCGACATAATAAAAAACTAATGATGCTACAACATCACTTACTTTCCCGTATTGGAGGAAACAGCTACGTAGTACTGAAGTTTTGCACTTTATGCTCTACTAACATCTTATCTTATATTTGAAAACGTCCAATTCAACCAAGAAGCGTACAACTCACTGTTTCCATCACTGTGTTGTCAGTACTATGTGAATTCTACAACTGCACACAAACAGTTTTGTAAACCTGTATTGGAAGAAGAAGCCAGTTGTCATCTGTCACCGACAAAAGTACATTTTTTTTGTCATTTTTTTAATTTTTGGGTTTCCTATTGGTAGAACGGAAACATTAATTTTAGAATATTAAAGAACACAAAAACCTAGTCATAAATGATAATTATTTTTAAAAATTTATGTGCCGTTTAAGAGAAAATGGTTAAACCTTACGTACGATTTCTTCCAAAATGGTCATTCCCCGGTCGATCTGATTCTAGTCAGAACTTTGAGATTTTGAAAAAGATTCTTCAATATTTAGGGGTACTTTATATGAAGCCCGCCGGGGATTTTCAAAATTTTCTCTAAAACGGCTCCAAATGTTTTCTTTAAATTTCTTGTATGAATAGAGTAAACTACTAAACTTATTAACATGGCATAGGTCCGATTTTCACAGATAACTCTGAATTTTCGAAACTTGTGAAAGTTCGAATTTATTTCGGCGTCTTTCTCCAACTGCAAAATTGAAGATAGAGATTTTTTCTTCAAATAAAATTTGTTATGCATATTGAGTTTTTTCATAAAGGTCATGTAAAAGTTTTTCAAAACTGTAGTAGAATTCGTGCAATATTGCGGGCAATATGTGCAATTTCAAAAAATTACAAAAACGACTCCAAATTTTTTATTTAAACTTTTGGTAGGGATAGTGGTAAATGTACTCTATCAGATCACATAAAAATCATACTACTCTATTGGTTGTTTTTTCAAAAATTATAAAAATGTAAATTTTTTCAGATGTTTCTAACGTCGATAATATTTACATTAGCGACGATTTTTTCACATTATTATATTTACGAGTACATGTCCTTTAAATAATGTCAAGTAAAGTTTCTCGAAAACAACACTGTCTGCAGTGAAAAGTAGCTCAAAATTTTGCATTGTCAGAAACACTCAAACGCCAGTTTCTCATAAATGACTGCATTTTTTTTCTTGAAAGTTTAGTAACGGATAGTGCAAATTACACTCTTTATATAGCGTAAAGTTTATTTTGAGTTATTGTTTTTGTTTTTTCAAAAATTACATAATTGTAATTTTTTTGAAAGATCTCTCTTATGTTTAATATGCACATTACCAGCAATTTGTAAACATTATTATATTTGTGAGTGTAAGTACTTCAAATAAAGTATTTTGAAAACTCAAACATTTTCTATGATAATGAGCTTCAAATTTTGCATTTTTAGTAGTGCTGAAACTCCATTTTCTCTTAAACGGCACATAATTTTTAAAAGGAAATTGCAATTTATGGCTAGGTTTTTGTGTTCTTTAATATTTTAAAATTAATATTTCCGTACTACTAGTAAGAAACCGAAATATTAAGAAAATGACAATAGCATATTATGCAATTAGTTTAAAACTTTATCCTTTTTTTGCACGAATAAGAAGATATTACCGAACGAACGACGTTAGAAGTGAGTTCTGTACTTCTTAGGTGTGCAAAAAAGTAACATTATAAACGAGTTTCATACACAATTTTTTGTGTAACAGTATTATAAGTATTTTATGAAGCGAAATTAATTGTGTTAAGTTGTAATTCGTAGTTGTATTAGATCTTAAATTCATGTTTTTACTTGAGGAATGCTACTTAAGCAACTAATTTGTTTACAAATGGCAATTAGTTTGAAAGTCGTGATTCAAACATAATGGATTTGCCTAGAGAAATTGTGGAAGAAGCTGCAAAAGCAGAAAATGCTATGATACCGAAAAAGTCTTGCAAACTTAATGAGAAAGAGTACTTAAAGTTTAGGAAATGAACGGATTAAAAATATGCAAATTTATTATGCAAAGCTGTTGTTCTTTCGTATCTATCGGAGCAGTTTGGTAGAGTTAGTATAATGCACATGCTAGAATAAAGACGTTTGTTAATTTAATGCATGCTTCTTTATACATTAAGTCCACAGAATGTAAAGCGTCGACACTATGGTGCACGTATTCCAAATTAAAGGAAATGCTAAAGATCAAAGAGAATATTAATATTGGAACTATTCATAAAGTAAGTTTACTTATGAAACAGACAAATGAGGGATATCAACCTATAAAGGCAATGGTATTTTCCCAATAAGATGTAAACACATTTCTTACAAAAGCTGATGATGAAACTTTTCTTTTAATGAAGGTATAATAATGACAGTGGCAATATTAGTTAAGTTTTATTTATTAACTGGTAACTATTACTCTATCAGATCACATAAAAGCCATATTGCTCTATAGGTTGGTTTTTTCAAAAATTACAATGATGTAAATTTTTTCACATGTTTCTCATTTCGCTTCGATAATATTTACATTATCGGTGATTTTTTCAAATTAATTTATTTACGAGTACATGTGCTTTAAATAATGTCAAGTAAAGTTTTTCGAAAACACAACCGTTTTCTGTGAAAAATAGCTCAAAATTTCGCATTTTCAGAAACGCTCAAATGACATTTTCTCATATACGGCTGCAAATTATTTCTTCAAACTTTTGTAATGGATAGTGCTAATTACAATCTTGAGAATAGCGTAAAGTTTATATTGAGTTATTGTTTTTGTTTTTTCAAAAATTACATAATTGTAATTTTTTTAAAGATCTCTTACATGTTTAATATGCACATTACTAGCAATTAGTAATCATTATTATATTTGTGATTGTAAGTGCTTCAAATAACTTCAAATAAAGTATTTTGAAAACTCAAACATTTTTTGTGAAAATGAGCTTCAAATTTCGCATTTTGAATAGCGCTAAAACGCCATTTTCTCTTAAACGGCACATAATTTGTAAAAGAATTGTTTGTAAAAGATTTGTAAAAGAATTGATTTGTAGAAGAATTTGCCATTTAGGACTAGGTTTTTGTGTTCTTTAATATTCTAATATTAATATTTCCGTTCTGTCAGTAGGAAACCGAAAAATTAAGAAAATGACAAAAAAATGTACTTTTGGCGGTGATAGATGACAGCTGACAAGAAAGATTTTGTGGCAATTCCGAATAGCTAGCGAAGACCCAAAGAAATAGAAAACTTATACGGGAAAGTCTGTGCCATTCTGTAGTACCACTTGTTTGCGTAAATTTTATATCTATAGTACCGGAAGAACTCCAGCCAACCTCTAATATATTCATTTGACTTTCCCCTTCTAGGATGCTGTAATTGGGTTCGAATTCTCTGGTCGCCTCTCCAACGGCCGCCGTGTCATGGGAATGAGAATGGGAGGTTGCCTATCAACGGAGATCTTAGCACCTGCTTTTCTCGTATGGAATGTACCTGATGAAATGACTCTCCTTGAAGCTACCACCATACCTGCTGCCTATGCAACGGTAAGATACGTAAAAGGAATTAATTCAAGCATCTATTTCCGCCCCTCCCAATTATTTCAGAAAGGTTTTTCCTCGATTTTCCATTAACATCGAATAAATCAGAAAAGCCCTTTTCCCTGACCGACTTTCTAGAAAATCTCCGTTTAACACAGAATGCCGACTATACAGTGTAGATATTCAACACATAAGTGGAAATACGTCTCTAAACCCCAAATCCTTATTTATAAATTTTCAAATTGAAATTAGGGACACTGAGTTCATACTTAAGATATCACACTTTTCGCATCACATTTAAAATAATTTAATTTAAATGATTGGTAATAGCTTCAGTACAGATGTTTGTGTTCTGGGGTTCTATTTACACACCTTGCGTGTCTACATCTTCTAAAGGTGAATTAAATGATCACAGGTGTTGTCATTGCCAACCATGTTATTTATTTCAACAAGAGCAGCTTTCGATGGCTTAGCCATCATCATGAGTTTTCTGCTGTCTGGAAGACATAAAACAACTAGTCAAGCCAATATTCTAAAGGTGAATCAACATTACCCTTTTCAATCTCATTTACACGATTTCTTGTTCAGCGATTCTGAAACAGACAGGTTTGTTATGTAAGCATTGTCACTGACACAAACCTTATTTTCAATCAAATATTTTTGGTGCAAAAATTTGTTTAGTTCTCTAAAAGATATATTTCGACGTAAGAACAAAAAACAACTAATAAAGTCGAAGCTGTAATAGTGTCTTAAGATTCGGGGATTCCTTGAAACTGAGATTAAAGGCACTGACTTTTCGCAGTCATTCGATTTTTTGATATTGAAGGCCCACAAAGCAAGGTTTCTGCTTACCTGGCTTTCTACATTACCTGTTAGAGATTTTTTTTATTTAGCAACTGGATTTATCTACTTCTTCGTTACCAGGGCATTTTCTGCCAAAAATTCCCCATTTTTGCACAGCATTACATAACATTTTGTCAACTGCGGAAGCGGTAAAGTAAGAGAGTAAAAGTAAAGCGAGAACGTAATAACTACTACACGAGCGAGGCGGCGTTGCCAAGATGCGTTGCGGTGTGCAGGCGGTGTTCGCGCTGGAGATGGTGGGGCGCATGGCGGCGGGCGAGAGCGTGCTGGTGCACGCGGCCAGCGGCGCCGTCGGACAGGCGGCGCTCACCCTGGCGCTGGCTCGCGGCTGCCGCGTCTTCGCCACCGTCGGCACTCAACAGAAGAAGGACTTTCTGCTGCGCGCCTTCCCGCAGGTACCCCCAGCCCCACCCCTCTCCTCTCCCCTGCACTGCGCTGCGCTGCGCTCGAGTGACGCCACGCGTTTGGACGGGTGTGCGCATGCGCAGATAGCGGCCGACGACATCGGCAGCTCGCGCGACCTCACCTTCGAGCCGCTGGTGCTGCAGCGCACGGGCGGCCGCGGCGTCGACCTCGTGCTCAACTCGCTGGCGGACGACAAGCTGCAGGCGTCTCTGCGCTGCCTGGCGCCGTGCGGCCGCTTCCTCGAGATCGGAAAGATCGACATGATGAACAACAGCGCCATCGGTGGGTCAAAGCACAGAAGATGGGCTTTTCCCATCATCAATCATTGGGGACTTATGACATTTGATTTACACTCTCTATTCCATCACAAATTCACCATATTTGTAATTCATAAATTGTGTGTTTTAAACAATCAAATACTACCTAAATTTATGAATTATCGGTTGATAGACTCTCTTCATTATTAGTAAATCATATTTATTAAGTAAGACCACTAATCCCAACCGCGTAACATAAGCAAATTGATGTCTTTCCAAACCCAAGATAAATATGTGTTCAAGTCAAGAAATTCATGTTTCAAGGATCCCTTCCAAGTCTATTGCAGTTTCTCTGTTTGCGTATTGGCAGTTTGTGGTTGTTGAGGCTGCAAATAATAGCTTTGTTGATTTTTGTGGAAGGGCTGCTGAGCTAGGTCGTGGCGCAGCATAAAACCTGGGTGCTATTAATTCATTCTGAAAACGACATTTTTGACGACTGTCAATATACTTCCACGAAATAATAATTGATTTTTGAATAGATTGTAAAATTGTACCTGTGTTTGGGCACCCGGAACGAGTTTATGTTAATCCATTATCTGTGCACACTTTGCGCATGTGGTTAGCGCCCTTTAGTAGCTCTAGGTCACAGAGAATGCAATCCCAACTTGGTATTAAAATGGCACCAACTTTTTGGAATTTAAATCCAATTTTAATGATACGCGAATACACACGCGCTTGTGCTTGTTTCGACACTGACAAGGCGGTGGCTGGGGACATCAGATTTGGGGTTTTCATTTTTGTAACAATAATTCGGTCGTGTCTAAGCCCCATCTAACCCAGCGTCTTTCTAAATAAATCGCTACAATTGGCCAGTGATTTCAAAGCGTGAAGAAGAGGCTGCAATCTGGCGTTCTTGTTCGAAAACATTTGACAGTAGAAGACTAGTTTCAAAGAGCTAATCTCCCACGTATGAAATGGGTGTTCTGCGCTGTTAATTAGCGCCAAAGATTGTTATAATTGAATTACACGCATGGCGCCAAATTTCTATCAATTTTAGCGCTCGTGCCAATAGTGGTCGAGTCCTGTATTTGCATTTCTGGTGTCTCCTCATGAACTTGTAATGTGCATTGCGACAATTTGCAGGGATGCGGCTGCTTCTGCGGCAGGCGAGCGTTCACGGTATCCTCTTGGACGAGGTCCTCGTGGAGCAGGACTCGCCCCGCGTCAAAGAGCTGTGCGCACGCATAGGCGAATTGCTGAAGAGCGGGAAAGTGCGACCTGTGCAGACGGAGGTTTTCTCCCGCGACCAAGTTGAGGTGGCGATGAGGTGAGTCATCCTTAACATTCTCAGTTCCCAATCTAATTTAAAATGGTTCACGCTTTTCGAAAGCCGCAATAAAACTAAAAGCATTAGAGCTTGAAAATCATTACTTTCAGAAATTATCTGAAAATAATGTATTAAACTAGTGACGCTGCAGAATGACACAGACTTTCTCGTACTAGTTAGTTTTCTTATTTCTGATGTTAGTGGTATGGAATGAGTTTTGCGATTGCGGTTTCCTTTCAGTACTTTCCATCCGAGATTCCTCTTTTACTTCTTTAGTTCTGCAGTAACATCCACTTTTGGTACTCTTCCTTTCCCGACTTCTACGAACCGTTGATTACCGTGGTTTCTTCGACGATTACGGAGAGTTGGTGTCGAATGCGGACCGCCTCCGGCATCACGTTGTCTTGATCTCCGACCTTCCATGAGGTGCCACTTCTGAGCAACGGTGTCTGGGCTTCCGGTATCCTGTGTAACCATATCCTCTCCCTCTCTTACTCGTCCGCAGACCGCCCAACTTCTATGAAACGGCTCGGACCGATCTGCCTACGACTCTATCCGTTGTACGACTCCCCGCTTCTCCCATCGTGAGCTTCAGCTCGCTCTGCAAGTTTCTGTCCTACCGCCAATCTCTTATTCTCCCTTAGTATTTCAACTTCCGTTTCGGTTACTCCTCTAAGACCATAACGTTTTTCTCAGATATCTTTGAAATTATCCAGAAAATACCGCAACGCTGCTCCCCACATTGACTATGGCATCAGTTTCGATAACCCAAAGATGACTTTTGAAACTAACACAGGTTCTTTTCTTTACCTTCTTCCAGGAAACCGTTCATTAACATCAATACTTGTTGGCTACAAACACCCGTGCCTCTTTAATCTTACATTCTCCATGTCCCATCTTTCCATCCCAAACAATTGAAATTTCTACTGGAAAGTATCTGACTGCCGAATGCTGCTCCACAGCTCTCATGGAAGAATTGGAATTCTCTTTAACGTCACCAAAGAGTTGTAATAAAACCGATACGTTCAAAGGGCCTCTCACAACTTTCGATGCCGTTTTGATTTGTTTTTTCTTGAATTCTTGTACTTCCACCTGCGGCAACGTCACCTTTTCTTCGCATTTCTCAATTTTCCGCTCTTCCTTGTCTTTACAGGATTCAACCGACTCCTTTAATACTTCTGTCGTGATCGTCGTTTCCATTCTACGTGCTTCATTTTCCTTTTCGGCTACCTGTACTACTTCCTCTATTTTCTCTTGACGTGTTTCGACGTCTTGATCTTGAATTTCAATCCGCCTTCCACTTGTGCATCACTACTTTGATTAATTTCTTCACTCAGATTCCGAACTTAGACAGTCATTGTTCGTTTACCCGAATTGAATTTCTCCACCGTCATTTGATTATGTGCCTTTAATACTTGAGCTTGTTGATGGATCATTCGATTCTGTTCTTCTAATCCATCAATAATCATTTTGGGCTGTCCCCGTAGTAGTTCCTGTATCTGCCGGAACATGCTTAACACATCTCTTTATCGTTCCCAAACATGGCGTTGACGCACTCGCCCCCTCTAATTCCATTCTGATCTTGTCAGAGACTTCCAATTGCGACATACCTAACTTATCCACTTCGTCCTCATCATAACTGCTCTTCCCATTATATTCTTCCTCCTCACCCACTACCGTATAAACTTGGCCCTCCATTGTTAATACTGACCTCAGTACCGCCTACTTTCCGTACTAATACACCAATTTGCGCTTATGTTCCCCTAACTAACACGCTCCTTCCCGGCAAATCCCATTGAAATACAGACATGCTACTTTACAGTGCTCACTGACACACTACATCAACATTGAAAAAAATGCACCGCGTTATATGCACTCGAATTCAAAAAAATATGCACTGGAATACATCCTGCAATAATTTAAGAACCTACACTGACATATACACTAGAATTCAAACTTTCCACTGAAATGCATACTGCAGTAATATTTAAACACACAAAAATATCCTGGCATGTGTAACTGAAGTTATATTCATTGAAATGCCTACTGTAATGATACTTCAAAATATACCCTGACATGTGCAGCTGAATTTACCATATTCTTCGAAATACACACTGCAACAATGTTTTAAACACAACAATAACCTCGTTTATGGAATTGACTTTAACATCTTCATTGAAATGGACACTAAAGTAATGTTTCAACAAAATACCGTATCATATGCCATTAAATTTAACATATTCACTGACCACGTTGCAATGATTTTTCAAAAAGATACCCTAATATCTGTGCTGTATTTAACATATTCATTGAAATTCCCATCAAAACACTGTTTAAACACAAAACCCGGCTATAAGTAATTGAATTTAACATTAAATATTTGAGAAAATTAACTAACATCTGCAATTAAATTCAAAATCCCCTCTTATATATATGCACTGAAATATTGAAACACAAGAAATATCCTGGTCTACATAACTGAATTTACATGTTCCTTGAAAAGCACATTTCAATAATATTTAAACAAAAGACCCTGATATATGCAGAATTTAACATGTTCACTGACTACACTACAATAATTTTAGAAAATACACTGACATATTCAATGGAATTCAGAATATTCTCTGAAATTCACCCTCGAATATTACTTAAAGAATGCACTGACATCTGTACTTCTCAATCCATTGACATGTTATGCAACAAGTTCCAGACATATGCTTTATCAAAGTATGCATTTATGGGGATTGTAATTTGTTCTAATTTGGTTAAAAATTCACCATCCTGCTCTGCCTCTCTTGTTCGGGCGGCAAATATGTAACCGAACTTACCTTCTTATTGTATTGTTCGACACATTAATCGCATTGTTGAAGAGATCTGTAATATTTATGAAGAGACAAGGGATCATTGGAGGGGGTGTCACTTTGATAAAACACATGTCCATGTTTACAATAAATACAATAATAAAAATGTTATAAATATGCATTAATTATCAAATTTCCAGTACATTTTAGTATGAATCAGTGCAGAACTACAAGAAAGAATGACACATTCTAATCGTACACAGAAATATTTGAACTTCCACTAATGCACACAGACGAATATGCAATGCAAATGCTAGATGAAAAGAGACTAATGCAAAATCCGGCCTCCCCCTTTGTATTCCAGATCTAGTTTCTTTATTTTCCTCATGAAATCATCCTGTTCATCCCATTTTTAATTGTCACTATTCGTGGATTTCTATATAGTCCCTTGCTATTGGATTTTTATTTTACTTGCAACACGTCCACCGCCATAATTCGGTTCGCGTCGGCATCGCCGCTCCACCGCCTTCGGCTAAGCGCTGATGCCTGGCCTTCATAACCCCTCACCATCTTCAATAATGCCACTGCATGCACCACAATAACTTTGACCATCATGATCATTCCCTCACTAGGGGTCGTCTTTTACTTCCAACACCTAAGTACTTCCGAAGTGTTCCTGTGAAGATTCCGGCACCACACGGCCAACCTAGGCCACGTACAATCTGACACGCACCGTCCTCTCGTACCATCAATTTTGCATTTTTTACTGTTCATCCATTGAGTTCAACATTGGTACCGTGTTATATCACACTCCACTACTTACTCAGGAATTTGCTAACATTTACGACGAATATTACTACTGTTTGCATCTGACTGTATCGGATTTCACCACACTCTCTAAAAGCCTCTTCTCACTCGCTCGCGCCATGCTGTCTCCCTGCTCCAAACCGTTCTTCCTCGTTCGCGGTTGGCCTCGCGCGACCGCTTGATTCGCCGCGTCCACGCCAATTTCGAATTTCGTACTTCGTTTTATCTAGTTCAAATCTATTGTTAATGACCACAAGGTCATAATGTTCAATATGTGAATATATATTGAGACTATCGGTTTCTCGGTACAATCCAACAATGATTATGGAATGATAAAGGGGACAGGTAATCTTGTTTGTAAATGGGCTTGGGGTAATTACGTATATCCATTGGAAATACACAATTTCAGTGCAACACATGAAACACTTTATTTCAATAACACAAAGAGAAAATGACAGTTTCAAACACTGTACTTCTAAATATTACTTAACTAGTAATATGTGAATTGGGCATCTCATTAATCGTTATCTTCAGCTATCCCATTATAACCCACTCTGAACTAATATTTCCTTCAATCCGATGCTGTACCCTCGCCCACTTCTCTATGCCTCCTATCTACTTTTCATATTTCCCTTGAAATGAATGAGTTATGATCATGCACAGTCTTACAATTTGTCGTATGTGTGTTCACTCTCGTTGGCCGCTGCTACCAGGGCTGGTTCACTCAATGTTAAAAAGCGGGGGACAAAGTTTTAGTTCCTCGGTCACAACGATAGCAAAGATAGCGCTGCTGTTGCGTTTTCGCGCGCATTTTGAGTAAAGTTGCGCGAATGCAGATTATGGTGAGTGTAGGGAATATCCATGGGTATTATCTGCTTTTCTTACGTTTTACTACAAATAATTGTATTATTTAACCTCTTGGTTGCCGTATCACAAATTCCCGAAAAATAAACTTAAGCCAGAACGATGGTTGAAAAACAAATCGCGAAGATTTAATTGGTAAAATATGTTTTTAATATTTAAAAAATTAATAAAATTTTATGTACGAATGAAATTAATCAAATAAGCACACCTGGATACGATTGGTGAGACAGAACCTCACTTCTAAGGAGGGGGTATTTTCTATAGTAGAAAATTTACAATCTCCGCAATGAATTGGGATCTGTAGACCATTAAATAATTTCTTGTTTACATATAACAGTTTTTAATGAATATTTGACACGAATACATAGATGGAAAACTTGGAAAAAATGATAGAAAATTCCCATTTAATTTAGTTTCAGTTGTAACCAAACATCAACACCCCAGCTACTATGATGTATGCATTAGAGTGGTTACAGATGGTGGCTTTAATATTGTTGGTAAATGTCATTTAACTTTTATTACACAATTATTTAAAATAATTGATGTAAAAATAACTTTCATTACATATCCTACTTTTACAATTAATTGCTCATTATGAAAGAGTTAGCACAAAAAATAATGTTTTCTAACATTATATTAAGTTGTCTTTTTCCACAACAGTGCAATTAGGGATCGTGAAATGTGAAAGTTGTTAATTCTGTGTTAGAAAAAACTAGAAAACAGAATAAAAGCTAACAATGCTCAAAGTAAATATTTTGTTTGTATATTCAAATGTTTATGTAGTCACATTTCTGATTTTTCTATGCGTTTTTGTGGATTTTTTAAATAAGTTGTGTTCAATGAAAAAAAAATAACATGAATGATTTTTAGATTTGAAATTTATTCATCTCTTCTTCAGAATTTTTGTAATATCATTATTACAACAAACACAACAGATTCATTAACAGATTTTACAATTGTTTTACTGTGCGGAATTTATATTGTATATCTACATTAATATTTTCACATTATTTTTAGTATTATATTTTATATAAATGTTTTATATTTATATAATCTTCAGAAAATAATTATTTTTAGGATTAACTTACCTCATTGACAAAACAGAAATAATTCACCTGTTTAATGTGCCTCATTTGCTGAAAGGAATTCACAATAATCTTCTAACTAAAACTTAGGAAATAGATGTAGGAAATTTGAAGGAAACTAAATTAGCTTCATAGCACATCATAGGAAAAGTCTATTACCTTGTTACATATGTAAATAAAATTAATAAGGTCATGAGGAAATTGTCTCAACATATGTAACCAACAAAATGAAAAAAATGAGTTAAATATACCACACAGGTTTTTACGGAATCAGTGTTGGCATACATGGAATTTATATCTCGAATAGATGGTAAATATAAATTTAAATATTTATTTGCTTTCACAATTTCAATTTTATTTCATACGCAGGATTCTTATTCATTTTCAATTTCACATTTATTAATTATTCTTGAATTCTTCTCTTAAATTTATTGGATCACATCCCACAAACACTTGAATGAAGTTTAATGTTGTATGGAGCTACAAGCAAAAGTTAAGATGCAATTTCATCAAGTCAAGAACAGAGGGTCCAATATTTTTTAAGCGCTTGTGTGTGCATGGTACATATATAGATATACATATAAAAATTGTGTAAACATTTTAGGATGTGTACAATTACCACTTTTTTTTGTAGTTGAATTTGAAACTCCATCTGGCACTTTAAAAATTCCTAATAAAGATGTTCTTGCAACAGCAGAGGTTTTAAATTTTTTAAACAATTTATTCAATTCATGCAATGGGAAAGCGGAAGGTCTCAATTCATCATCTGTTGGATCAAATAGTAGCCCTCACAAACCTTTTAACACGAAAGCAAAAGATATTAACAAATGAGATTTGTGAACCCAACCACTAACAGAGGAAAAAGTTCCATCCTTATGGAATTGGATCTTCACAATTGATGGTTTCCTCTCATTAAGACATAAATTAACCAAACTTGGAGTCAGCCACTTTAGAAGCAGGAATGTGAATTAGGGCCCCTAAGAAATTATTTTTGCTATATCGGAAATTACAATGGATCTAATTTGAACTCCGCTCCTCAATAACTTTTTAATTCACACAGGACATTTTTATTTAATAACACGAACCATGCCAAACTTATTGAGAATTGTGACAAAACAGAAGGAAACTTTCTGTTTACTTAAAAAAAAATTGTTTCCCAGCCATATGAACAAACACATGAAACAGGAACATATGAAGTAGAGATGCCTGAGATGATCCCTGAAATTCCAACTCCAAAAAAAGCATTTTTGGAATCAATTCACCTGATTGTATGGCAAAGTAATTTTTAAAAACATTCAACTGCAAGACTTGTAAAGAATCATTCCAAAATTTAAATTATAATTCATTCTTTTTATCAACTGTAGAGTTATTCATATGTTTTTCCTTTTTAAAAAATTGCACCATTTTTTTCTGTTAAGGCTACAATATGAGATTTTTCATTTTCTATAGCAATCTGATTGGTTACTGCACATCTGGGCGCGCCAATTTACACCATGTTGACACAAACTATCATTGAAATCAACAAATAAGCAGAACAATACTGAATTGCGACTTACTTTTGACAGTATATTCAGTAAAATTCGAATAGATTTTTCCTGTAACTAACAATAATATTATTGATACAGGATTTATTCAGATGATTCATTTACCAATTCAAATTTGGCTACATTTAATTAAAAAATCATCATATTAACCTCTTGTAACACTGAAGTTGAAATATACAAAAATATTTTCCCTAATTTGAACAGTGCCTTTAATATTTATAAATTTGCAAAATAAACTTTAGATAATGAGAATACAATATTTATTACACTCAGTTCTTTAATTACACATTCTGAAACCAACGTTTTCTTAATTGTTCACAAACTCTAAATTGGTTTCATTATTTATTTAATACATTTCCAGTACTTGTTAATCAAGTTTTTCTAAACAAGGCAAATATTAATTGATTTATAAGTTACTAAAATAATATATTTGTCTATAATATCATTCAGACTCGCACCACTTGCAGCTTCAAGGGGGAAAAAATTTACACTGGCACACTTAGTAATAGGATTTTCTTGGAATGTTCTTTGAAAACAGCGTAGGGCTTGTAGGAAACACTGTTGGTGAAGTTCCATCTTCTAGCGTTGGTGAAGTCAAATTTTTTTTATATCTTGCCAGAGCATCTTATATCTTGCCATCACATCATACTGCAACTCGAATATCACCTCCAGAATGGAAACTTAACTCGTACACCTAAGCAAATTAAATTAATTACATTTTGTCATAAACTAATGAGAGTGTACCTATTCTAGAAATGCAAACAATAATGAATTATGTACATTTATTTATTTCTATTTATTTGGTCAAAAAACAGTAAAAACTGTATGTCTCATTTGAAAACGTGACATTTTAAATAACTGGGCAATGCAAACAATGGATTAATATAAAACTTGGATACCAATACCATGCAAAGTGATCAGTTGAAAATAATATAATTAAAACACTTGTAAACCAATAGTACAGAATAAATGCACATCTACTTAAGTTAGGTTATACTATATGGATTTAAGGATTTTCAAGACTATTTTGCACGGTAGAAATGCTCACAAATTAAATAATCAATTACAATTATGCAATAAGATTTCAAAATTAATTATAAATACCTCCACTGCTGGATGGGCGAAAATCCAAGCGATGTATTGCCTACCTCCAGTCTTCTTAAAATCTTCCAAAAAGTCAAAAATGAAGTTTTAGATACGGCAAATAAATGTCGTGGCACGATTCACTCTATTCAAAAGGCATGACATTCTAAATACTAACAAAAAGCTGAAAAATGTCGCCTGAAACAGCACCTGAGCAGCACGTAACCATATAACGAATCAAAGCCACCGCCTACATTGCCACCGGCAGCTTTTGAATTCTGTGACGTCACACGTTTAGTTCGCTCACTACAACGATAGGATAGATGGCGCAAAAATCATTACCCCGTTTTCCTATCTAAGTTTCACGCCCCTGGCTGCTACTGCCAAGGCCTAACGCGTCGTGTTTACGTCGCCGCCCCGTGGCCTTGACCGGAACGTCGTGGCCGCTCCGGCTGCACGCCAATTTCCCACGCCCAACGAAGCTCCTCGATGGACGCGTACACTTCATACATAGCACTCCCTGCTCGTCTTCCAGAACACCACTCGCACGCGGTATATCACATACACCAGTTTATTTACTCATAATAATTTTAGTTATCTTTGCATTCTGCTCGCACACTTGATTTTATTAATCGCTATTCATTACACACATTTTGAAAAGTTATTAATGAAAATTATGATAGTGCCTCACAGTTTTACCTACTCACGTTAGCTCCGATAGTAACAATCCACCTTTTTATTCGCACTGTTGCAGTTCACTGTGTCCACGTTTCTCGTATTCACCTCAGTACGCACGTGTCCATCAGTTACTTGGCTATTACCAACATTTGCTCACTTTTCTATCTTCAATACTTCATCCGGGGTCTCACCATTAATTTATACTACTCTTCTGTACTTAACGTCCATTTTCGTGTCCGATGCATTTGAATTTCCACACAAATGATCTCACGGTTACTTAGCGTTTCTGTACCATGTTGTTCCTTCTCGTCACAAGGCACGCGCCCTTCTGCCTGTGTTCTCGTGCCCCTTCGCTCACCGACTCAACTGATTTGTTCCGACCGGGTCAGCCGACGCGGCTAGTCTTACCAACGAATTCAAATCGTGCCGGTCGCATCTGACCCGTGTCGACCACTGCATCTTTAATACGAAATGTATTATCCTAATAATTCGTTTCAATATATACATATATATTTGCAAAGAAAATAGGTTGTCGAAGGATGAGGAAAAATAAGATGAGGAAAGCTATTTGCGATGGTGGATGGACAGCTGTATCCAAGTTCGCGGGTTCAAACCCGATTGAAGCCGTGGAGGTTTAAGGGCAAAAAAATCCTTCGTACGCTTTCCTTCGGAGGGGAAGTATAGCCGGCTGTCCCATGTTAGTCGATTTACTTGCATGTAATAGATCCTCAAGCCTAAATGAAGCCTCTGAGCGAAATTTGAGTGTTCAGACGGAAGAGCAGGCTTCATGGCCTGAGTCTCGCCACGTAAAAAAGGCATCACCGAAATTCAGTTCAATACACTGTGAGGAAGACTGTTCAAACGAGATGGGAATGAAAGTTTGTTTTTTCTTCATGAAAAGAAAATTTTAATAACGTGGGGGGTTACATGGCCTTCTCCAGTCGACGGACTCTACGTCACAAGCGCACCAAAAGTTGTGTGGCCGCTGGCGGCTCTGCCA
The DNA here is from genome assembly GCA_031308135.1 of Acheta domesticus. Classification (NCBI taxonomy): domain Eukaryota; kingdom Metazoa; phylum Arthropoda; class Insecta; order Orthoptera; family Gryllidae; genus Acheta; species Acheta domesticus. The sequence continues at coordinate 144,800,183 of JAHLJT010009419.1, read as the reverse complement.
TCGCCTCGGGTGGCGAGGGGGAGAGGGTGGCACGGCGCCCACGCTCCAGAGCTTTCCCCCACTGCATCTTCACCAGCAGCAATAATGTTCAACTACTACAGCTACAAATTACATATTTGATTGTTCCACTGTACAATGTAAAATTCTTCATTCAGATAATTATCAGTGAAAAAGTATCAAGGAACAGAAAATTCAAAGTCTTAGGTCATACACACTCTCACCGTAACTCTGAGAGCACAATTCGTTTGTAAATGTTACGTAACTAATTACTCAGGAACAACATCGACACCGAAGTAGAGTGGGTTAGAAAACGTGCTGAAACGTTCCCCTACAACGAATGAATCCTATCATTCGTTTCGATGCTCCAGTGAAAAAACTGTATACCCTTCGCAGGCACATGGCGGCGGGCAAGCACATCGGGAAGGTAGTGATCCGCGTGCGGGAGGGCGAGGAGGAGCGGGGCCACGCCCTCTCCAAGCCCCTCACGGTGCCCGCGCGCCCGCGCTTCTACTGCCAGCCGGACGCCTCCTACGTCCTCGTGGGTGAGTGCAGGGGCGGGGCGGGGCGGGGCGTTAGGTGGGCAGGGGCGCTTATGCGACGCATGCCGTGTGCGCAGGCGGGCTGGGCGGGCTGGGGCTCGAGCTGGCGCACTGGATGGTGCAGCGCGGCGCGCGCCACCTGGTGCTGGTGTCGCGGCGCGGCGTCACCACGGGCTACCAGGCGCGCCGCCTGCAGCAGTGGCGCGCCAAGGGCGTGCGCGCGCTCGTGCGCACCGACGACGCCTCCACGCGCCGCGGCGCAGAGGCGCTGCTGCGCGCCGCGGGCTCCGTCGCGCCCGTCGCCGCCATCTTCAACCTGGCCGTGGTGCTGCGCGACGCGCTCTTGGAGAACCAGACGGCGGCGGCGTTCGCCGAATCGTTCCGCTGCAAGGCGACGGCGGCGGTGCAGCTGGACGCGGCGTCGCGCCGCCTGTGCCCGCGCCTGCGCCACTTCGTGCTGTTCTCGAGCGTGTCGTGCGGGCGCGGCAACGCGGGCCAGACCAACTACGGGCTGGCGAACGCGGTGATGGAGCGCGTGGCGCGCGCGCGGCGGGCGGCGGGGCTGCCGGCGACGGCGGTGCAGTGGGGCGCCGTGGGCGACGTGGGGCTGGTGGCCGACATGCGCGACGACGACCGCGTGCTGGAGATCGGCGGCACGCTGCAGCAGCGCCTCACCTCGTGCCTCGAGGTGCTGGACGGCTTCCTGGCGCAGACGCACGCCGTCGTGGCGTCCATGGTGGTGGCGGAGAAGCGCGCGGGCGCGGACGAGGTCGATCTGGTCACCACCATGGCCACCATGCTGGGCTTCCGCGACCTCAAGCAACTCAGCTTGGAATCGACGCTGGCCGAGCTGGGTATGGACTCCATGATGGCGGTGGAGGTCCAGCAGACGCTGGCGCGCAACTTCGACATCCTGCTGAGCCCGAAGGACGTGCGCGCGCTCACCTTCGGCCGCCTGCGCGAGTACCAGCGCGCGAAGGAGGCCAAGGAGAAGAAGGCGCGGGCGGCGCCGGTGGCCTCCACGCCCGCAGCTGCGCAAGCAGCGACCACCGCCCCAGCTCAGATCGACCCGTCCGCAGCCCTCACAGTGGATATGAGGGAAAGTCTCGCGAAGAACGCTCTGGGCCAACTGGTCAAGGCGTTGGCTGATGAGTTTACTGCCAGCAACGTCGTAGTGCCTTTGGCTTCCAATGTGACTAACGACGTGGCGATTCGCGATGCACAAGCGATCATGTTCCCCGGAGTGGAGGGCGTGGCAGTGCCTTTGGAAGCATTAGCTCGCGGGCTCTCCATTAAATCCGTCGCACTGCAGTTGCCATTCCGAGACCTGAAGCCTGACGTGCCACAAATGGTGGACAGCGTATTTCAGGTAGGAGCAGACATATTACTCTGATGTCTCATTTGCATGTGCTCTTAATCTGGTGTCCCTAATAACCTTCAGAAATGAAGAATCTCCAGAAGGCTTCATGACCGACTTGTGACCTTTATTTCAAAGTATATATGTCAGTTTTGGTTTGTAGTCGGAAATCTTATTTTTCTGAAGCGTTTTCATTTCAAGCATCGCAGGTAGTTTTTATTTGCCCTTCCCATAATTTAGGATGCGAAATCCATCTGGTTTGTGACGCGATAAATACCAATATTCTCAAAAAGTATCTGGTTAAAAATACTCGAACGTTTACTCGCGCACCTCGTGAAAAGCCTAACACAACCAACTTTAAACTTCATCTGTGACCACTACCTCCTAGGCACGTATGTGTTTTTGGTAGTATCCGTGATCGTTGGTCAGATTCATTCACTGCAACCTTGGTTTCCTGCTTCTCAAATTTTCCTGGAAGGGAGTTTCATATCACAAGGAAGAGGAAGGCCGGCAGTAACAATGATATATCGAGAACATTGAAAGGAAAGGGTCTCTCCATGACGATGCCACATGAAGCAGAGCGCATGAGAGAAGAGCAGATGTGAGAGAGACGGTAACTGCTAACATGATCTGCCCACAATGAAAAAACCAGGGTGAAGCGTATAGTGTACCAATTATTTTGAGCCTTCGATTCAAGAAAAAATTAGGGACGCACATATTACTGTTTGCAAATATGAGCCAATCCATCTTGCAAGAAAGCAGTTTGAGAAATTGTTTCAAATCATATTTTCCATGATAATAAAATGGATCTCGCATTTTATTAATAACAATTTTCAAAAACTTTTGTTTTAAATATTTTTATGTAAGACCTCGGACGTTGAATAAACGCTGTGAGTAACACCTTGCCTGTTGAGGGCACAAGTTTTAATTTTTAGGGGAAGTAACATCGCATGGTATCATGGCACGCTATCCCGATTTGACTCTGCCTCGGAGTGATAGCACCAGCTCTCGTCACCACTCCTCCCCAGGAAACTCCCCAGGAAAATGGGTTCAAGATACCGAAACACGTGTAGTGCTAGTCCGCTATGTATCATCGGGACTCACTGCGCACACGCTGTCCCGCTTTCACTCTGGCTCATTCTGGTTGCACCAGCTCTCGTCACCGCTGACGATATGCTCCAGGAACGCGATGTCATGATACCGGAACAGGTGTTGTAGGGCTAGCCTCATGCGCAGTTCGTTATGCGATTCGCTGTGCATCTTCGGAATCCACCGTGCACACGCTGTCACGCTCTGACTCTGGCTCGTAGTGATAGCACCAGCTCTCGTCACCAGGGACGATACGCTCCAAGAAAGTGAGGTTCATGATATCGTACTAAGTGTTGTAGGGCTAGTTCCATACGCAGTTCCTTTTGCGGTTCGCTATGCATCTTCTGGATCCACTGCGCACACGTTGTCCCGGATTCTGGTTCATAAAATTAGCACTAGCTTTCGTCGCCTGTGATGATCCGCTCCATGAGCGCGAGGTCATGATACCGGAATAGGTGTTGTAGAGCTAGCCCTATCTGCAGTTTTTTCGCAGTTTGCTGTGCATCTTCGGAATCCACTGCGCACACGCTGTCCCCCTTTCACTCTGGCTCTTAGTGATAGCACTAGTTCTCGTCACCAGCGGCGATCCGCTCCAGGAAAATGGTGTCATGATAAGCAAACAAGCAAGAGAAGGGGTCATCTCAACATTTGCTCAAAGGATCAGGGAAATTTGCCGAAAAACCTGAACGGGAAGGGGTCATTGACCCAGAAGCTTGGAATAGCCTCTAATTGTGTAGGGAAACTTATGCAGCAGAAATTCTTTTATATGTGTCTAAACTTTTGTATCGAATTTAATCATTTAATGTCATCTGGGATAGTGCTGTAAAATAATATACATGTATAATATGTGAATTTTTTGTAGTGAGCTGTTGATACTGTCACCTGATGAATATGATTACTAGCTCGAGTGTTGTAGTTATAGATATCGGCGTTTGCTGAAAATATATTACCGCCATTAAGTAAATGATTTTTGACAAAAGTCACTGATTCATAAATCAAGAGATAAGGATGTTAAAATTCCTAGATTAATAAATAGAGGATTACAATAATCACGTCGGTGCTATTTTCTATCAGTTGTACAATTTGTTTTCTAATCATAAAGTCTCGGAGCTATAAGATATATTTCCTCATGCCATATTCCAGGTGGGAACTAACATTCGCGAAATACACACAACGAGCAGTATGAAGGCTGACTGAATTTGAAAGAATTCTGAACGCGTAGCATAATGAACTTATTTTTGTGTTCAATTCATTTAAATAGACCCTCCATTGAGGTTTGACTTAATTGAGAGACCTAATTGTTTTTTACTTTAACGTCAGTCAATGGCACACCGTTCAGTTTCAATGAGTACATAATTGTTTATTTGAAATCAAAAACTTCATTGAAACTGTTTTTCCTTCGTGTACTATTAACTTGTTATAACGGAAACAATTTGAAATATATTATTGTACTATTTACTATTTCTTTATTGTAAAGAATATTCGTATCATACGCAAAGAGAATTGTTCTTCCATTTCGAATGGTCGAGGATATATCGTTTACGTATAGTAGGAAGAGAATAGGGCCTAAAATCGATCCCTATGGGACTGCACTTGCAATTGGCAATGAATCGGAAACGTGTCTACATAATGTTCTATCATTCCAGTAAGGTATTTCTTCTCTCTGAGTTCGTTTTTTAAGGTACGAACATAACCAATTTAGAGCATTACCACGGATTTCATGTTCTTTTGTCAAGCCAGGATTAGGCCTGAGGCCTGTTCCGGTCTCTCCATCTCTTCCTCCACTTCTTTTGCTATAGAGATTATATTTCATTGCTTGTTTTGGAATCCTTCCTGGTGGCACTCAAAGGAAATGCTCTATCCATTTTTCTTGATGGTGGATCGCCATTTCTTTTACTGATTGCATCACTAGTTCCTTCCTGATTGCTTCATTTCGGATTTTCGAGTTTGCTTCTTCCCTGGTTCAGCCTTTAACCGATCTAAGAAATTTCATTTCTGATACTTCTAACTGTTTAAGATCCTCGTTCCTGAGCGTCCGGATTCCGCGCCATACAGTAAAGTGAGAACTGTCATGGCCTTGTAAAATTTTAATTGCGTTTCTTTTCGTATTCTTGTTTTTAAAGTTCTTCTAATTGTTCCATACATTTGTTGACATTTATTAATCTTTTTCTTAATAGCTTGGTATTTTTGTGAAGGATATTTGCAGGTTATAGGTTAGACTTAGTTCGTTGAGCCTATTGCCTACGTAGTGCCATTTGCAATTTATCCTCGCTGTCTTTATGATTACTTGATCATCACCGAAAAGCAAGGTGTTAATGTATATTTAATTCCTGGTGATGAACGGTCTCCCTTCCATTCTTTAATCATATCGTCTATATAGATGTTGAATGGAGTTGGTGAGATACTACATCCTTGTTTTGTGTGCATTTCACTTGTGTGCATTGTTAGCACATTTTGCTCGGCGCGGACAAGTTCCTGCGACTTCCGCCCACCTGGGCACTCTTTGGAGTGCTTCCCGCTAAATTATGGGAGTTCCATGCTAGACCAGGGTGTCATGGGGGCGCCAATTCCAAAATTCGCGCGTCCCACTTAAAAAAAAAAAATCATCAATCAATCAATCAATCAATGAAATGGAATGAAGACATTAATTAAATCATTGTTTCCCCGCGCCTTGATGCATGTGACAGCTCTTCCGCCGCCCTGCCAGGTTGCAATCAGCTACCCTCGCCGCCGACACCGGTGACGTCACTACATCACCACCGTCACCGCCGCCACCAACACCATCGCGCCGTCGCGCCCGTATCTCTCCCCCTGCCTACGTCCGCCCCCCCCGCCGCCAGCTAGCCGGCTGCCCGCCCCTCTGAGCCCTGCCCGGGGTCGAACCCGGGGCACCGGCCAGAGCATGTGCGGCCAGCGGGCGACACAGCTGGTGGAGTGTGGGCCAAGCGGATGGAGCTATGGTGGACCGGGAGCATGAAGCATCCACGGCGGTGAAGGGCATTTTTCACGATTTCTGCATTGAGACCCTCTACTGGACAGCGGTGTGATTTGTAGGAGCGGTGGTGCTGTGACAGTGGTGTGGTTCGACAACCCGGCCATGTGTGCCTCGTAACCTTTCAATGTTACATTTTTTTGGTTTTTGTTTGCTGTGTTAGTCAGGTAGCATCGCTTGGTCAGTGTGTGCCTTTAATTTTGTGTTTCGCAACACTGCAAGAGTTTTGTGAAATTGTTAAAGTTTTGTGAAATTATTATTAAAGTTTTTTTGTATTCTTTGACAGCATCACACTCCCTGATTTGTGTGCATTTCAAATATCAATACATTACCTGCGTCAATTCGAATTCTGGTGTTATTATACATACTTTTGGAAACCTGGATCAAATGTTTAGGGAATCCTCTGTTTTTCAATATATACCTGTTATAGCTTATCTCTTTATATGATTTCCAAAAACCTGATATCTCTTGAGACTATTACTCTCTTCTCCACCGGAATGCAGATTCTATAGCCCTTCGTATTTGTGCAGTTTCCAACGAAAAACCATTTCTAGAACGTGGCTCGAGTTTGCTTCTTCCGTGCGTTTTATTCATAATATACACCTCACAACCAAACTACTTGAAATATGACTCATCAGGTGGATTTCCGAACCGACGTTTATACGGTGTCTTCCCGTATAATCTCTTCGTTGGGCCTGTGTTTCGGATAAAGTTAGCAGTGTTCGCGACTTCCGCCCAAAGATAAGAGAGGGGCCCTGACTGAATGAGTAGACAAGAAGTCCATCAGTGTCCTGTTGCGTCGTTCGGCAAGTCCTTTCTGCTCCGGGTTATGAGGAACGGTAAGCCGTCGTAGGATCCCATGTCTTTTCAAAAGATCTTCGAAGTTCTTATTCACGAACTCTAGTCCATTATCAGTTTGAAGTTATTTCACCTTCTTCCCCTGCTGAGTGCCCATGGCGGCTCTGAAGTTATCAAATTCTTTTATAATTTGACTTTTCTTCATCATGCTCGTCTCACACCAACTAGAACAGTTATCAATAAAGGTGCAGAAGTATCTGCTCCTACCTAATGAAATGACATGCGTTGGACCAAAAACATCTAAATGCACTAACTCACCTACTTCCGCTTTCTTCTCGGGAACCTTCGGAAATGAGGATCGGCACTTCTTCCCCTGCATACAGGCTCTGCATTTGAAGTCAACATTAAGATAGTTGATTCGGAGACCTAACAATCGTTTTGTCTTCACAGCCTTCACAACACTTTGCCAGAAGACATTAAACGATTAAATTCGATAGAAAAGTTCAAGTCCCAAGTAAAATTTTTTCTGCTGCATAACTGTTTCTATACAATTCGAGACTATATCGAGCATCAAAAAGGAAAGTAGCATTAATTTGAACTATGATAGTTAATGTAATTATTTATCATTTGGACTGTATAATTCTAAAGTACCTGTAACAAGTATTGTATCACAGTTTCTGGGTTGCTGGCCCCCATCTCGATCAGGTTTTTCGTCCAGTTTCCCTGATCCTTGAGCAAATGCTGAGATGGTCCCTTGTTTTGCTGATGGACATAAATGTAACTTCATTATTTGTGCACGTCTTCTGAATTTCAGTGGGAAATATAGTTATTCAAATTATCGTTTTCCATATTATCGCAGCAAAAAGTATTATTCTTTCATGAAGAACACGAGGGTTCAGGGCAGGAATTTATAGCTAATTTACCTTTGAAAATATATCTTATTATATAGAAGCGAATATTTTGTCAACAAAACTCAAAAAACCCTCTTTTTTCTGTATTCAAAATTCGACTAGAATATGGTTTAGGATAGAGATCACAGAATTACGAAAACGTGCACAAAATTCACTTCTCCCCTTAGCTCGTCACACGCAGTTTTTAACTGTTTTTTACGTAAATAAATAAATAAGCCTTGCGCATGTCGTAAGGATTTACGTGCCCTAGACGAACGTGCCACTTTTCTAGTGCGTTTCTTCCTAGACTCATATGTTGATTGTTTTCTTCAACTATTCTCTTGCATTCGGGACCATCTTGACTAAGAAAATAGTACAGGTCATTCACCCGACCCGAGTAAATGTTAACTTCCCGTCGCCATTGAAAACTTCTGCTTTTGTCTTTCCGAAAACGATAATGTTTTCTTGCGATATCTTGCTTACCAATATCAAATTGCTACGTAAGTCCGAAAAAAACGTCTTCTGAAAGTTGATCACTTTCTTTACTGCCGTTTACATTTAAAATTGTCGATACTGTGATGAGTTGAAATATCGAAAGGACAAGTGACTGAATGCCATGGGAGTGAAAATAAATTTGTAAAATTATTATGACAAGAACCAGAGAATAAAGAGATAAAGTACGTAAGCATGAGTGACCAAGCAGAAAATAGTATTTGAGTAATACAATGGCATGCGTCAAAGCAAGAAGAAACGCGTTTGGGTACTAGTTCGCGCAGGACTCAGAGAAATGAAGGGCGCGAAAAATGAAGAAAGGAGGGAGACGATGCGTGAACCTGGGGGCGATCGGATGTGAGAGTGATAATCTCGATGTTGCTAAGTTATAATTTTGATGATAGTTTTGAACGCGGGTGATAGCGTTATGAATTAATGATCACTAAGATGAGTAATCATTAGGAAAAGTTCGGAATTAAAATGAAAATATAATTGCGTGTATAGAAGAATGGGCATATTGATGTGGTATAAAACCAACAAAATGGAAGTGGATCGAACCTTGGACGACGGTCAAGAATGCTGTCATTCTACGAAAGGAAACTGACAAACGAGGGACATTTTTCAGTTTCATCTGGTGTAGGAAGGTCAAGTTTTGTCTGAAAATTAGAATCAAATTAATATTGAAAAGAGTAGAGGGTCGTGCATGCATTTAGGAAGGGAAGTACAAGAGAATAATTTGCAAAGTATCAATAAGGAATTTCAAAATAATGTCTTGTCCACATTAGTTTTAAAATTGAGATTTTATTTTCAACCGGAATGTTTGTCACTATGTATGTTTTTGCAGAATACAAATAGCGTATGTTATTCTACAGAAGTAAGTATTATTTCTCTGTAATAACAAGGAGAATTCCCGATCCCATGTAGAAAGAGATCAATAATTGCATGCGTAAATATTGCATCGCCGAGATTCTGTACAGGTGGCGCGTAATATCGAATCCGCTAAATAAAATTTATCTTGACTGAACTATCTCGATACTAAGGGCTACGGTCGCGCGAATGTTCAAATGTTTATTTAAATAGAATAAGTAATTGAAAGGAATACAAAAAGAAGTGTCCGCCAGATTGGTAAACCAAATAGCCCATAGGTTTAAACATTATTAGTGTTTAGATATCTCAATATAATTAATGGTAGTGGAAGAAAAAGAGGAAATCCAGTCAGAATACACTACCCGTACCTTTCACCTCAATACTCAAATTACTGGCCAGGTTGAGTGTTCCATGTGCCGTCTTGTCAATATCACTGAACACATTAATGTTTTTGCACATATCCGAAGTGCAACCACTATCAAGACACCAACTATCAGTAACTAAAGAATACTTTCCGGCTAAAGAATACTTTCTTGACGCTGCATTCGATGGAATACACAGGGATATGTATTCCCCACTTCTCGTAAATCGTTGAGTTGACTTTTTCGGCTGCTTACAATTTCTTGCGCGGTGTCCGACTTTTCCGCATTCGTAACATTTCATCATTGCATCTCTTTTCTGTTCCACGTGTTGATCACATTCTCTTCCTGTTACTCTTGCCAGGTTTTTCAGCGACCATCGCGTTGTGATTTGTGCTTCCATCGTTGTCTTTTCGAGCATCGAACTCCTCTACGATCTTGATACGCAAGTTTTCGGGTGCAGGCAGCATGTGGCCAGTTTATGGCGCACCGGAAATTTTCGAACATGTCTGGTAGACTGCGTAACAATTCGATAGTCAATAAATCTTGTTTGATATCCACCGCAATTTCTGCAAGCTTTTCTACCACCGAAGAATTCCCGGGTGCGTTGTCAAGCGTCCTGCATTTTAATCGAGTTCAGCTGGTTTAGAAAGGCGGCCTTGCGTGCGGGTCCTTTGGACAGATACATTTCTTCTTAGTCCACAGAGCACGAGTGGTGTAACATCCTTTAATTTGCTTAACCTCGGATGGTTACATTGCAAGAATAATGTCCGGCTGTGTAATCCATGTTTCTTCTGCGAGTGCATTGCCTGCCGCCGACTCGGTCTTTACAATTGCGCCGGTTACGTAACACTGTGCGTCATCTGTAATTAACACGGCGCGGATCTGGATCGTCCAAGTATCGTAGTTCTCTTTGTTCAATGTTTTTAATCTCACGCCTGAAGTGTTCATTGTTCACGACGTGATACTAAACTTCCAATAAGAAAACCAAACCTCGAAATTTTTTAGAAATATTTGATTTCGTTAACTATTTTCCGCGCGATGTTATTACGTAAGTTCTGGGCCCATATCCTGTTGGCTGAGTTAAATAGTTAACGAAAATGAACGGACATACAGAAACTGTTTATAATAACTTCAAAACAAAACCAAAGACACCTCTGGTTGCAGAGCAACAGGAAAATACAGAATGTATGGTGCATGGCGCTAGGCAACCACACACGTAGCTGGAAATCGTCTAATTTTAACATGCTCTTTGACAATTTTTTGTAAATAAACTAATAAATTAGTATTTCACAATTAAAAGTTTAAATTTTGTATCAATTCGATTGCAGAAAAATTACTAACTTGCATTTTCTGTAATTTCAGTTTTTAACTATCACTTGTTGAAGACGCGTTATTTGCTTTAGATCAGAACGGAATAATTCTGTATTCCCTTTCTTCTTTATGCTTCAACATGAACGCTGCCTATCATGCCCATGCTCGCTGCGTAGCACGTGAAAGAGCAGCTGCGCGGGGCGGCGGGGGACGCCACGTGCAACGGCTACGTGCTGCTGGGCTACTCGTTCGGAGGGCTGCTGGCGCTGGAGGCGGCCGCGCGCCTGGAGGCGGAGGGCGTCGGCGCAGAGGGCATGGGCCGCCTCGTGCTGCTCGACTCCGCGCCCGACCTCCTGCGCGCTATGGTGGCCGCGCTGCTCGCGAGCAGCGACGCACACAAGCAGGACGAGGAGAAAGAGGTGAGTGGACGGACGGACAATCAATCAATCACACGAAAGGACGGACGAACAAATAGGCGGACAGACGTTTCGAAAAAAAAAATTTCGATAACAGAGTCCCAAAATATTTATTTGAATTAGGTGTCGAAATCGATTTTCCGGAGCATTACATAACTTTATATTCTACTGTGTATTACCTCTATTAATTGTACGTTTATGAGAAAGTAAAAATAAAACTTTAAGTTCATTAGTTATTTATTCCTTGAGAGATTTCCAACCTTCAGCTGAAGTAATAATAGGCTCGATTATTATATTTGTAAGTTTCATTAGGCCCACTGTATTCGTTTTATTCATCAAAATATTTGTTTCTTAAGCAATACTTCAATAAGATTTTACGGATTATTTTGGTTTTATTCACCTATCCTTTTTGATATTATTCCACATTTTGATAATTTATGTTTAACTTCGTTTACTTACTTTACTATCTAATTACGTAAAATCGAAGTAGACCGTTCACACTAATTTCCTTTTGGCAGAAAGCAGTTTCCAATAAGAAAGAAGCATCTGAGAAGGAATCACTGGAAGAGGAAGTCCTGCAGTTAGAGCTGTTGACTCACGTCTTGCAAACACTGGCACCTTCAGTATCTCCAATGGAAGTGAAGGTTTGTTCAAATAACATAATGGTACAAAGAATTAGGGGGAAATCTGAAAGTTCACATTGAAATAACCACAACACAAAATTAATATTTTCCTGATGAAGTCATATTCCTCAAAAAACACATTTGGCATTTTTTTTGTCCTCTAGTAAGATATATGGTAAGTAAACAAGCTTTCGGTAATTTCTTCAGCCGTGTTAATAAAACATTAATTATAATGCTGAATACAAATCAATAATTTTAAAAAAAGGTTGATGCTATATTACGTCCTTTCTCGCATTATTTATAACGGCTACATAATATAAAACTACTTAAACTCGCAAAATTGTTACCAACCAGCAAAAACCTTTTCCCACGCAAAAATTCGAACTGTGATACCTAGGTTTAGGCCGACATTCTCGTTATTCCTACACCATCAGCCTCAGAAATGAAACAACCTTTTCCCGACTTTTTTAAAACAAAATTAAACATTTGCACTTGCAATTTTCAAAAAATTAAGAATTTTACATGATATTACCACAAGATCGAATTTTGAAGAATGGATTTCATTGACATTTGGAAGTGCTGCAGAACGATACAGATTTTCTTATTGAACTACCTAGTTTCGTATTGAGTCTGGGCGAGGTTTTCGGTTCTGCCCCGCCCTTTCTCCTCTACCAAGTCCTGGCGCACACACGACCCGCCAGGGCCTCTCGCGGGACCGCCCGCTCCTCTGGGGTGCGACAATCTCTGCTCTTTCCGATGCATATCGGATATTTGCCAATGGTAAGCCTTCGCCCCATCTTGGAACTCTGTTCCTCCTTGAACTTCCTCTGTTCTTCCCTGAACCTTGTTCTGGGTGGAGGGATCCTGTTCCTCAATTACACACTCAGTGGCTTGTCAGATGAAGAGATTATGAAACGATTAGGATATAGAAGTAGTGTATGAGCTTCTCCGAACGCCACGGATACAAATTAAAACATTAACTAGTGGAAACCCGCCAGAAGTTTACTGTAACTGTGACGATATCTACAGAAGTTATTGTTTTATAAATCCAAGAATTTTAAATATTTCCTTTGTCTTCCAACTGCAATTGCGCTTGTCCCAAACATAATTAACCATAATTTCAGAATAAACGAAATTACATTTGCTTTCATTTTATTTGTTTAAATTAATACAAGCATTGATTTCTGTTCATTTTAAATGTTCTCTGAGGATCTAATTAGCGGAAAAGAAGGTAAGTAAGTTCAGGATAATGAAGGCAATGTGTGCGGATATTCGAATGAAAAATCTTGCTCTGAACCATGGTCATTTTGCCCAGAAACTGCGAGAAGATCTCTTGGCGAAGAAGTGTTGGGACGCCCGCCTTCGTTCCTTTGCGGAACATACCCTGGACACCGGGCACAGCTTGGAGTACAAGATGGTGGCGCTGAACGCCCTCTACAGCCGCCTCATCTCGGCGTGGCGCTTCCGTTGGCCCAAGGACCGGCCGCGCCTGCAGGCCTCCGTCACGCTCATCCGGCCGGCCACCTCCGCCCTCCCGCCCGGCAGCGTCCCCGAGGACGGCGGGCTGTCACAGGTGAGGACCTCGCCTCTTCACTTGCGCTCGCGGCGAATGGCGAAGGGGCGGCGTTGAGGCCTCTGTGACAAGCTCACGGCCGAAGTGTTTTTTCTTGTGCCGAATGAGTGTTAAAGTAGGTTCATTTGCTTTGAGTTTTAATGTGAGAAAAGAATAGCTCAACATTCACACAGTAGCTGGGCTATTCTTTTCCCGCCAGTGCTTGGACACGAATTCTAATGGGCAGCTGCTCTGTAGGTAGTCTTCCTCTCATCAACTCAAAGGGTCTTCTGTCAAGGAAAGGGTGAACTTCAACAATTTTCAAAACATTTGAAAAGGAGCGTATGAACATTATTTCCAACGAGAAAAAACAGCACATTTATTTTTAGAAAAAAATACTTCATTGGCCGAGCCGCAAAATGAAAAATGATGTTCTTTTTTCTACACTTTTACAAAGAATAATTAAAACCTCCAAGATAACACATGGCAAATTAATTTAAACTCATTGCTCATAGTACAAAATTCTAGTTATCCACTCCACCATCGGAGCACTGACAGCCGTGGGGTACAAATATTTACAAAGAATGTTTATCAATTTTTTAGTAATTTCTAAGCAGAGTCTATCCTCACGACGAAATACTAGACCATTTCAACGGCAGGCAAAGGAGTGGGTTTGCCCACCATTGATGAGTCCAAGCCCATCCTCCACCCCACGCCACGCCACATAGACAAGAGGCCGTTCACACCGCGCTGCTCCAACCAAAGGGTTCGCCACTACCGATCACACCCATCCCGACAATGCCCCGGGCGGGTGCACGTGCACAGCTGGCGGGGCGTCGCCCTCCACCGCTACGGCGAGGGGGAGGGGGGGGAGGTGGCGGCGGTGGCCCTTGCGCTGGAGCCGTCGGTTGGCGGCGACAGGCAATAGCTTGCGTTCTCTTCCCCTGGCGAGGCGCAGACGTACTCGGGGAGGGATTGGGGCAGCCAGCGGGAAAAGCAAATTTATTTATTTAAAGTGGGACGCGCGAAATTCAAATTTTGGTCACTGCAAACGCCATGAAGCGTCTAAACTGGGCGGGAAGCTGTTACCTTAACAAGGAGCGCCCAGTTGGGCTAGAAATTAATTGTCTGTAGTCTGCACAAATGTGTTAACAACTTCCTGAGCAGAATATTTAAAAAAACGGGCCACGAACCGCGCCAAACTTTATTCTCCAATAGATCTCACATCCTCAGGGTCAGGCGGTGAGCTGACCGTATTTCATGTTGTAGAAAGCCTCCGGCAGAACCTGAACTGTTCGTGGAAGCGAGACCAAAGTTTGACGTGAGTATGAAGGGGATGGGAGAATTCAAATTCTCTACACCGCTTACCTCATTGGTCTCTCTGTCTTTCACGGCTGAGACATGCTTCTTCCTTCGGCCATGTACTCAGTAAAAATGAAATAAATGTATATCAAGAAGCATGTGCGTAGCCAGCGGGGTGCAAGTGGGTGCACTTGCACTCCCCTAATCAAGAATAAATTCGGTTTATTATATTTAGAAACCAACCCACAAACATGATTTTCGTTTGACTTCTATAATTTTGAAGCTTTCAGGAGCTCCATAACAACTCAACTTACTCAAACGATAGGTACTTAATTTGAAATGGAAATCGTTGAGGCTTGAAATGGAAAATGTTGAGCTTATCCATCAAGCATTACGAAGCAATCTATATCAAATATAATTATTATACACTCATCGTCATAAAAAAAGCTGTATCCCGAAGGACCCTATTGAACCGCTGCAAACTCGTTGAGTATTTTGCACACCATTCGCTAAGCCAATGATTTCGTTTTCACGGGCGGCCGCGCACTGGGCAGTAGGAAGTAGGTGCTTGACGTCGCGCCCACCGGTCTAGATAAGAGGACTTCAAACGGCCACGCCGGCTATTGCGATATCGGGTAGCGTCGCTAGAGCGTTATCTGTACTTACACTATGCCTCGGCGACGCTTTCGACAGCCGGTTGTCCAGTAAGACGCTTTCGAGAGGGGCTGCATCGTGGGAGGTTGGTTGGGCCTGTCGCCGTATTACCCACCTCATTGGTCGTACGGACAACACCATCTCCCGCTGTTGGCGGCAATGAATTGAGGAAGGCATACACACACGAAATGCAGGATCTGGATGTCCACCACGCACCATGAAGAGGGAGGACCGACGTTTTTTTCCGACGGATTGGTGCTATTCAGCGGGCTGTGCTGCCTGCACTGTCACATCCTGTAGGTGCCAGTGTCATTGGCAAGTGGTTGTACAACGCAAGGCTCGCCGCATGCCGACAGTTACGACGCCTGCCACTCACACCCCAGCATTGTCGCTACAGACTCGCCTGGGGTCGGAAACGATGGACTTGAGGCCATGCAGATTGGCAGCGGGTCACCTTCAGCGACGAGTCCCGCCTCTGCCTTGATGGCGACGACCACCGGCTCCGTGTCTGGAGGCGCAGTGGGGAGCACCACGACGAGCGATTTGTGGTATCCCATCACACGTCCCGCCAGCCTGGTGTGTAGGTGTGGGGCGCGATATCCCATTGTGCACGTTCACCGCCCTGTTGCTCAGAAGGTACCGTGACAACCGCACGGTACGTTCAGGGGGTCCTCCAACCGGTGGCTCTGCCGTTCACGAACGCTCACGCCTATGCCATATTCCAACAGGACAACCCGCGTTCGCATGCGGTGGCAATTTCTCGAGTATTCCTTGTAGCCGTGGATACTCTCCCATGGCCAGTAGCATTTCCAGGCCTGTCCCCGATCGAGAATGTTTGGGGTGCTATGGAGCGTGCGATGAGGATCCTACCCCTACCCACCAATTTGCAACAACTGCGCGCTCAGGTGCAAGCTTCTTGGAATGGACTAGCACAGCAACTTCCTTCGAGAGCTGTACAACTCCATTCCGAAACGTCTGAACGGCTAACATGGCGTCTCCACGCGATACTAACATGTATCGTCTGTGGCTGTGTAGCGCAATAAATGTTGGTCCTACAAATGTGAAAGTGTAATCATTTTATATGCGTGGTACCCTCTACCTGCCTGCCAGCAATTATCGCAATCCGCTTTGTCCTTCTGGGTGCAGCTTTTCTTATGACGATGAGTGTATTTCATGTCTTACTTGTATTTCGCGTTCTCGTACTAAGTTCCCTATATTGTATAACAATCAAAATATTTTAATAGGAAATTGTAGTTCTCAAATAATGAAAAATTAGTCCAAATCCTTGGAATATTTTGTAATAACGCGTACATCATTGCAAAGTTTTGAGCTTCCTTGTTTGGATTCATCATCGGGCATATAATAAACTGAAAATTGTCAATGACATAGACCGTATTCCTTATTTAATATGTCGATATTAGTCGAAGTGGGATTGCCCCAAGTCCTTCATAAAACCTTCCTACGTCCTTCACAAGACGTGTGCGGTAAGCCACACTCTCAGATAATTCAAGAATTTAACATTTACAAATAGCGTCTAGTGAGACTTATCTTGTTACCATTTCAAGCCTTTCAATTGAAAATCATATAGAAATTTATTTGTATAATTATTGTTTTCAAGAATGGCACAAGTGAAAACAATTACACATGAAATATTTTAGAGTACACGAATATAATTTTTATGTAATAAAATTAACTCTGAAGAAAAAAATTCTCGAAGAAAAGAATCTAGAATAAATTCGTGCTGTCTGCATTTCAGGAAAGTTTGTCTTTGAAATTAACGAATATAACACTGACCTAAAGTCATTTCGATCATTAAAACTTCAGAAAACATTTGTTTGATGCGTAGATCTGCGAGCGCCCGGTGCGTGTGCACTACGTGGAGGGCGCCGACCACTCCACGCTGCCCAGCAAGCGCCAGACGGCGGCGCTGGTCAACGCCGCGCTGGAGGCTGCCCACAAGGACCTCGCCAAGGACTTCAAAGACAACATCAGCAGTCCAGACGCAAACACCTACCGCGGTCTCAAATCCTTGCATTGAGAACAGGTCTTAGAATCGAGCAGAGCGATAAAGTTTTTCATTAGCAAACAACTTTACGTTTCGTGGAGAAAAAATGGGTTTGTAGGATTGAAGGTGAAATAGTGTATTAATCGATAAGTAACTGTTATAAATCGTACAATAAATTATGTGCTACTGTGGCGTCACCAGTTTAGTTATAAATGAAATATTTTGTTATAGCCAAATGTTTCAAGAAGCCTAATTTGTCACTATAAGTAACAAATTTCTTTCTCCTGATCTTCTGATGTATCCTTTTCATTACCATCTCTTCCTTACTTTCTCTTGTCCATCTCCGTCTGTTATTTTTCTTTCCCTTTCCTTTGATTATTCACTCTGAACTTTGATATATTTTGTTCTCAATGTTTGGCCTTAAGGCCATCCTGTCTAAGCATTTTTCTGAGATTTTTCTGAAAGAGGGGAGCCTTGAGGAACTCCTGCTAAAATGGGACGAGGGTTTGAGAGGTGTGTCTGAATTTTTACTGGGAATGAACGATCTGACAAGAAATACTGGATGGTTGAAAGGAGGTAGAGTGGAATACCGAGCTTCCGTAACTTATAGATTAGGCTATTATGTCAAATTCGGTCGAATGTTTGACTCACATCGAGAAAGGTTGCTATGGCGTGGAGCTGTTTTTGTAATCCGGAATGAATGAATTCTGTTAATCTGAGGAGTTGATATCAAGAAGAATGTTTAAAAACAAAACCAAATTGGTGATCAGGAATCATCTCGGATTTTCTTACAAATGAATTTAGCCTCTTTAAAATTACTTTTTCTACTGTTTTCGCTAGAATAGGGAGAAGGCTTATAGGGCGGTAGCTAGAAGGTAAGGTTTGGTTTTTCTCGAGTTTTGGGATTGGGAAGATGTAGCATCCATTCAAAACTCGTCTGGAATGAATATTCGTAGGTAAACAATGTGTGCAATCTGTGGATAAAAGAAAAATGTTTAAAAACA
This sequence comes from Acheta domesticus, assembly GCA_031308135.1. Taxonomy (NCBI): domain Eukaryota; kingdom Metazoa; phylum Arthropoda; class Insecta; order Orthoptera; family Gryllidae; genus Acheta; species Acheta domesticus. The sequence continues at coordinate 144,781,930 of JAHLJT010009419.1, read as the reverse complement.
AATGTAAAATTTTGTTAAATTACGCAACTATGTTAGAGCGTTATGTTTCATTATCCACGTCCAAAATGTACCTCTGTAAGCATAATATTGTCGCAGACACTCCTGGGTTCACTGGACTCCGACTTCCCGGTTGCGTCTTAAAAATTGGTTACCTGGAAATGGGTTAAAGGGATTTGGCGGAAGAACAGACCTTAAGGACTGAACCTCGCCACACATATGTTTTTTAATTTATAGATATACAACGTCAATTTTACAACGATAGCCATTTTTAGTCATAAAATAAATAATGTTATTTTATGTCATTTATTTTCTCTTCACGACGTTTCGGGAACTACTTTTTCTCATCATCAGATGTAAAACATTCTAAAAATTCAATTATACGTTACTGTTACACGTTGTACATTATACATTATATATTATACATTATACATTATGCATTATTCATTACTCACTATACATTATATATTAATAACGATGACTATTCTACATCGTTCGTTTATAATTTTTTAAATGCATTAATTTGTATTTCCTAATTTTAATCTGAAAACTGTCATATTTTCATTACATTTTTTAAAATATTTAAAACATTTTTAAACATAATATACTATATCTCATATCTTAGTTTTACATTTATGCCTATTCATTTGGTACAAAACAATATAAGTGTCGGTCTCACCTTTGTGTAATGTTCATTATATATTTAATCCTGTGTTCTGGCCCGGATTTGCATGTTATATATGATCCAAGGAGCTTTAAGGATCTTTCTGAGAAATTTATTTTGTATTACTTCTATTTTGAATTATCCTCATATTTCTTTAATATCAAATTAAAGAAAACAATTAATCCTATAATAGATACTAACCAGATGAGATCGAAATATGATACTGCAATTTATGCTCTGAGACAGGATAAAAATAAAAACTCTTGTAAAGCACTATATCATAGAAGCTCCGTGAATCAATTCCCAGCCCCTTCTCTTCCCAGAAACACACCAGACGTGACCACACCAGTGAAAGATATGAAGTGACTATGGAAGAATGGCCTATTGTTAGACGGTCAAGTCGTTTGAAACTGGTAACAGGCCGGAACACAGGATTAAATATATAATGAATATTACACAAAGGTAAGACCGACACATATATTGTACCAGATGATGTCATAATTGGAAAACTAAGAAATGACATATAGTACATTACTAGTTGAATGTGACGTCACCGACGCTGTAAACTGTTTTAATATTATATTCTTGTGTTGAAAATTTCTTTCATACTTTATTTCTTTCATGCATAGCTTTGTTCAAGTATATTCTTAGAGTATCTGGCATTGGACTTATCAATGAATGGTAGTATCTGTTAATGTTATACACCCGTTCAAAAATTCATTCAACATCCAATAGCCTTGTATATTAACTCTAAACGGGATGTGAACTGCTAATACTGAAATTTCCAAATTATAATCGCTGTAAATACTTACAGGTACATGCATGATGCGACAGCACAGCTATATTTTTTGCATTTTGTTTTCTAATATGAACATAAATGATCACCTGTAAGCTATTGTTCTGCGTAATTCTCTTATGCTAATAATAGATCATTCTCAATTAGTTCGATAAATTATGACGCAAAAACTTCTACAACTACATTTAATTCCCCAGAGTTACATAACACTTCCATATTTTCGGTCCCTATTTTAAGATTTTAAAACTCCACAAACTCAGTCTGATTTTTGTTCTGAAGGCAACTGTGTGTGTATGTATGTATGTGTGTGTGTGAATGTATGTATGTATGTGTATATATATATATATATATATATATATATATATACACAGGGTGAGTCACGTAACTTTAGCACCTCCTGTAACTTTTGAACGGTTGAAGATATTGCAATGCAGTTTTCACGGAAGTGAATGAGGGAATGGGGCTAATTGATATATGTATTGATTTCTCTTTTATCACTTTTATTTTACGAGATATTTGAGGTAACTTTGTTTTTTCAAATGGGACTATACATATTTTTTCAGTCTATCATGACAAGCGTAAAAAGACGAATCCAAAGATATAAATATTGTCATATGTTAGATAAGCATTTTTTTGAGTAATTGTGATTTTTTTGCGACTAGTGTTTAACGGATATTTTCATTGTAACTGTCAGCCCCACAAGGTCACGCAGCGCTCCCCCAGCAAACGCGGGGTCGGGGAAGGGAAGGGATTTAAGTACTTGAGGATACGAAAAATATTCACAAAACTGTTGCACTTTTTCCTGAACTCTCCTTTTCATCTTAATCCATTTTCAGTAATTTGGGTTTCTTAGGGATTGAAAATACGGATTTGTCTTAAGTAGTATTTATTGAAATAAAATTATTTCTATCTCTAAGTTATTATTATATTCGTATTAACATTGAAATTGTTTGCTCAAAATATACAATATATTTTTGTACAGTTTTAATTATTTATTCTTATTGTGCTTTGTTTCAAGATCCCATTACTACGTATCTTATGAAATCCCATTAAATGGAGTTGAAGTTATAAACAATTTCATTACAATACAAACTTATGACAAATCCTTATTTTCCATCCTTTAATTCCTTCAATCAAAGAAAGACGAAAATGTGAAAATGCAGAAGGATGGAAAGCACAGTTCAGGAAAAAACTGCAATGGTTTTGTGAATACTTGGAATACTGTGTTTCGTATTTTCAAATAAGATCCCTCCCCTTCCCTTCCCTTCGCCGGGCGCACGTGTGCAGGTGCAGCGCTGCATGACCTTGTGTGGTGGACTATTCAAAACGTCCGTTAAACCCCGGTCGCAAAAATCAAAATTAATCAAAAAAATCCTTATCTAACATATGACAATATGTACATCATTGGATTCGTCTTTTTACGCTCGTCATGGTGGACTGAAAAAATATGTATAGTCCCATTTGAAAAAACAAAGTTACCTAAAAAATTTCGTAAAATACAAGTGATAAAATAGAAATTAATGCACGTATCAATTAGCCCCTTTCCCACATGCACTTCTGTGAAAACTGCATTGCAATAACTTCAACCGTTCAAAAGTTACAGGAGGTGCTAAAGTTACGTGACTCACCCTATATATATATATATATATATATATATATATATATATATATGTGTGTGTGTATATATATACATATATATATATATATATAATGTATTTAAATAAGACGTTTATGAAGAATAAATGCAAAGAGAAAATGTCTTCCTCCCTATTATTTGATGAATTAATCAAGATATTACAATAAAAAGTTTTAAGCATTCATTCCCTTCCCTTGTTTTAAAACGATAGCTGGTTTCTGCCATAACACACTCAGATCGATTCTTGTAAGTTTGAAAAGGACCTTTATTATTATCGTCCTTCCGCTACAAATTATTTTTATTTTGTTCTTTTCTATGAACGTTGCTTTGGAATTTCATTAGAAGAAAAGTTCAATTCACATTAACAAATGGAGAAAAAAACCTCTTTCTGATCGGTAATATTGATGTTTGTTCATATGATCTTCGTGTCAAGACCATGAATTGCTGTAGTTACGCCTCTATCCCCCACGGCCACTTCTCACACTCAGTCTCCACGAAACAGTCTCGACGCCGCGAAGGTCTTTGACCAACCGTTCACAAACGGCGACTGTTGCAAGCGCTGCTACACGAAATAATGTCCGTTTCATTCAAAATCACGTATCGGAAAGTCTAATTTTATACGCAAATTACTATCAAAATACTAGCATATGATATATCATTTTATTCCTCTTTTCATGATCTATCCATTGCTGGTTAGAAAAATATTTATTTCTATTTAAAAATCAAAGATTAAATTTCTCGAAAACTAAAAATATTATAGACAATTTCTCTAAGGCATGTTACTTGCCCCATGATTCTGCATTATTCAGCGAAAACTGCATTTCGATATACTGAACCGTTTAAAAATTATGCGGATGGTCCGTAGTTGGTGGGACACCTGTATATTAACAGTATGAAATGTTTGTAGGTTCGTAAACGTTGAGCGTAAACGTAAATGTTGAACACATCCAATCCCAACCAGGAGAGATGGCTCAGTGCATCAACCTGATGTCACTGCAGTCCCTCTGACCGGGAGATCCTATGTTCGAGTCCCGACGGCAGCAGGATTTTCCACACTAGCTTGTCAGCTAGGCCATTTTTCTTAAAAACCGCACAACGTTTTTTGATTAAATTGGGACCTGAGATAGCGTAAAGGAAGCTTAAGAGAATGGTGCAGGTTTCATGTTCGTTGAAATGCCTGATTTTGCAAAAGTTTTTTAAAAAAATTAAAAAAGTTGGCGTCTTTCTACAACTACAATTGTGAAGACACGATTGTTTTTCTTAATGAAATATGCTCATCCCAAACAGATCTTCAAATAAGTTCATGTTAAATTTTTTGAAAATATGGATAGTTTTCTGTAATTTCCTGACAAACATAATAGCCCGCTCGGAATTCACTGCGCTTCGTTTGCGTCGTTTTCTTACAATTACAATTTTAAAAATACATTTTTTTCTCAATTAAATGTATTTATCAAAACTACATCTTCAAAAGGGTATTGCTCAATTTTTTTCAAAATACTAGTATTTTTTCTATAATTTTGTGACAAACATAATAGCCCGCTGCAAAAATTCTGCGCTTCAGACAGCTAAATGCGTTGTAAATTAGAATTTGCAATTTTGTATATTATTTCTTTGTTCGTTTCTTACATTCGACATTTTGTTCTGCATTTACACATTCATATTTTAGAAATTGTGTTGTATATGCACCCTGAAATTACCCGCATTGGTTTGTTGGTGATTTGGCGCAGGGTGGTTGGTAACACGCAGCGCACTGGACTCAGCCTGGCATCCCCCCTCCACTATGAGGAACACTGACTATTCAGTTGTCTATTTTCGGGGCGTACGGATGTGCGCTACCTCGCGTTCCCTATTTTTCTATTAAGTTGTCCTAACTCATTATGTATTACGTACGTATTATGAATACAATAAAACTTTCAGCATTCAGTTTCCCGCAATAACTTATTTGTCACCTTTAAGAGCACAAAAAATTGTTTGTTTTGAAATATTTGAAATAAAATGAATAGCTCTCGGAATAGCGACAATGAAGGTTTGCAACAATGGGATTCACTTTGCGCTTGCGAATATCTGTGACTTACGTGTGATTGCTGTCACCTGATGGAGCTGTATGATAAGAAGTGATAATTTATGTTGATATTTACATGAAAATATTTAGTTTTCGCACCAAATGCTGTACCATTTGTAGTGGGTAGAGTATTTGTTGCATGGTTTTAAAATGCTCCTCTCTAATGATGGCCCTATCGAATGCATTTCTATATTCTCCAGGGTATCAGGCTTCTTTTTTCCAATACAGATTTACGAAACTTTTGTATTCTATTTTTGTGCAGTTGTAGAATTCACATAGTTGTGACAACACTGCGATGGAAACAGTGAGTTGTACGCTTCTTGGTGTTAGGTGGAAGAAAATAACATTAGCAAGAATGTGCTGAATACAAAATAAATAATCACAAAATCACAGAGTACTTTATTTGTAGCAGAGCGTGGTACATACATTTAACGGTTCACGCACAACGATGACTGTCAGTGGCACCAACCCTCCAGACACAACAAACCAAAGACATATACATTTCAAAGGTTTGCCCAATGCCACACCAACACCCTCCTTCAAACCTGTGAAATGGTATCGTTATAAACAATATGTGAAATTTCAATAAAGCTATCACTGAGTTAAATTTAACATTTTTGCAAACTTGGAAAATTTTTCATTGCTTACTGCTTTGGTAAACACATCAGCCAATTGATCATCAGTACATACATACTCAATTTTTATAACATTTTCGTTAATTAGATTCAACACAAAATGTAACTTAACATCTATATGTTTACATCGCTTGTTGTTTTCGAAATTTTGAAGAAGCTTGATGGCACTTTGATTATCTTCATATAGACAAACTGGTGATTCAATTGTAACATCAAAATCTTTCAACAAATTTATAATATAGAGTAATTCACATGAAGCTGCACAAACTGCCACAAACTCTGACTCTGTACTAGACAATGTAACAAATGGTTGCTTCTTGGAGCACCAACAAATCAAATTATCAAAGACCTTAAAACAATATCCACTAATGGATTTTCGATCTAAAATATTATTAGCCCAATCAGCATCACTGTATCCAACTAACTTATTATCACCATAACGAAAATACAATTTGCAATCCATAGTGTACTTTAGGAATATCAGAACTCTTTAACAGATGTTTGAAATGTTCATCACTAGCACAATCTTGAAACTGGCCAAAAAAACTAATGCTAAAACAAATGTCTGGTCTCGTGCCCATCATTATATACATTAGACTACCTAGTAGCTCTTTATAAGGCAATTTTGTTTTTTCATGTTCTTCACTCACTTGTTTAAATTCAAATTCTTTTCTATAGGAGTTTTAATCTTTTTACATTCTTCTACATTAAATTTTCTAACTAAATTTTAATTAAAGAAATCTGATCAATAGTTATGATTCTGTTTTTCTGATCTCTATTTATGTTGATACCTAAAAAGTTAAAATGATCATTGGAACAGTTTTTCATTTTGAATGTTTCATATAGTTTGGATTTCAAGTAATTGAGAAAATCAGAATCATTACACGCAATTAAAATATCATCTACATACAATAGCAAGTAGCATCTTATGTTTTTGTGAAGAAAACTGTACAAACAATAATCAGAATTTGACCTTTTTAAATTCAAGCTTATCATCAAATCATTGAACATTTCATTCCAGGCTTTTGGTGCTTGCTTTAATCCATATATGGCTCGATTCAGCATACAAACTTTATTTTTATCAGCATCTGACACTTCAAGACCTTCTGGAATTTTCATGAAGATTTTTTTTGAGTTGACTATGTAAGAAAGCATTTCTAACATCTTCTACTGTCCAACGTCTTGCTACTGGTGCGTGTATTTGTCCAAATTCACCAAAATTACTTTGCTCAAATCCTCTTGCCACTAACCTTGCTTTATAAATATGTTTTCCTTCATTATCTTATTTTACTCTGAACACCCATCTGTTAGTTATTATTTTTTCTTTATCTGGCTTATCAACTAATTTCCATGTTCCATTATTTCTCAATGCAATTAACTCATCTTTAATAGCATTTTCCCAGCATTGCCAATTTGCACTATTCTTTGCCTCTGTGTATGATTTTGGAACATCTGACATTTCACTAATCAGTGCTAAACAACTCATGTCCATTTCATAATCATTAAATCTTATTGGTAACTTTACTTGTCGTCTACAATTCCTTCCCTCAGTATTTTTTTCTGGAACATTTTCTTGAACCTCTTGTTGAGAATTTTCCTCATTTTTATTTAGGTCAAGATTTTCTTCTACCTTTTCCTCTGCGATTTCATTTTTAGTTTCCTCGTCAGCCTCCTCTTGTGAATTCCAATTTTGATATTTGTTTAAGGAAAAACAACTTTCATTAAATACCACATTCCTAGAATGTATTAATCTACTTTCTTTATCATTCCACAGCCTGTATCCACACTTTGTATATCCCACAAATCTGCATTTCATGCCTTTATCATCTAATTTGGTTCTCAAAGAATCGGGAATTCTTGCATATGCTATACAACCAAAAACTTTCATATTAGCAACCTTTCGTTTTTAATCATAAAACAATTAATATGGCGTTTTATTCTTTACTAAGCAAGACGGAGTTCTGTTGGTGATATATGAAGCTGTAAGTACAGCATCTTCCCAAAAAATTTTATCCATATTTGTCTGCATAATCATTGATCTAGCCATATCCATTAAAGTCTGGTTCATTCTTTCAGCTACTCCGTTAAGTTGAGGGGTGTAGGGAGGTGTATAGATTATCTGAATACCCTTTTCTGCACAAAAGTCTGAAAGGTTTTTAGAACAATATTCCCCACCGTTATCACATTTTATCTTACAAATTTTCTTGCCACAAAATAAAGATGACACCTTTGCTTCATAATCTTTCAAACACTTGAATACTTCATCTTTACTTTTCATAACATAAACCATAACAAATCTAGAGAAGTCATCAACAAAGGTTACAAAATACAAATTATTATTTCGGGACATTGGTTTAATTGGACCACATACGTCTGTATGGACAAGTTGTAATACTCTACTTGATCTAAATGTTTTAGAATAGTATGGAAACCATTTCTGTTTACATCTCACACACACATCACACGGACTTGTTTCAGAATTTGCAAACTGCATACCATTTACCAAATTTAAATTCACAATCTTCGACAATGAATTATAATTCAAATGTCCATACCTCAAATGCCAAAGTTCTTTATCTATTTTGTTTGCTGCCAAGCTTGCATACTCATTTTTTTTACATTCAAAGATTTCTTTATATAAATTATCTTGTCTAAAGCCTTCAACATGAACACATTTCCCTTTTTTAATAATTATTTTGCTATCAGCACAGACAATTTCAAAACCAGCCTTTTCAATTTTAGACATTGACAATAAATTTACTCTTAAACTTGGAATACACATAACATTTTTAATTGTAATTGACATACTTTTATTCCCAATTCTACTCACTACCTCAATGTCCCCTACAGATGTTGCCTCCATAAACTTGCCCTCTACTGCTAGCTGAATTATGCTGGGTGTTATAAATTTGCGTTTGTTTATCAACATATCATCTCTGTTTACACAGTGATGTGTTGCACCTGAGTCAACATACCACTCTATTTCATTTGATTGAACATCAGCAATTGCACAAAATGCCACATCATTACTGTTTAATTGTTTCTCACTATCTTCTTCTTGTACATAATTTGCCATATTTTGCTTGTTTCCTTGTTTATTAACCGTATTTCTAAAATATTGCTTTGCTTTATGGCCCATGCCGATATGCTGACTGTCTTAAAGCCGATTTCGAGAACCAATTGTAAGTCTCTGATATTAAACCTTAAATACTCGCGTCTCTTGGGGCCGGTTTCACCAACCGGAGTCAAGAAGATGATCCTGAGTTGATCCGAGTCAACTCCAGTTGATCCCGTTGTACGTTTCACCACGCACTTGAAACGAATCAACATCTCTCTCTCGGATCAAATTTGACTCGCAAAAACTCGCCGACCGGCGGATCACGACCGGATCAGGAGTTATTTGTCAGCTTGGCCGCCAAATTCTCGTCCCACCATTTCAGTTTCTCGTGTTTTTTTTAATAAATGCCTTTAGTTGGACTTATATTCAATTTATAATTATTCGCTAACAGGTAGTGTTGTGCGTAATTGTTTGTTCGGAAAATGTGTTAATAAAAGTAGAGTTATCACAATTGTAGGTTAGAATACTTGGGGAGTAAAATTTAAATATATTTTTGCTTGAAATTAGTGTGGATTGTAAATGACATTACTAAAATAGCCTTTGGTTAGTTTTAGTCTATTGAAAGCGATATTTTTCCGTAATTCTAGCTGATTTTTGTGATATATGGAATGCAATTAGAGTGTGATAATTTTATTGAATAATTTTTTTAGTGCAGTGGTACTTTGAATTTTTTATTCGTGTTAGGTTAATTTTCTTCGTAACAATGGAGTCTATTTTCGAAAATTGAATATTTATTGTGGGGAGACATACGTATAGAAAACACGAGTAATTCGCAAAGTAAGCGATTATTTTGAATTGTCGGAACGAGCATTAAACATTTCTTTGTATTTGCACATTATAGTTACAAGAAATTCTCTTTCCCCCGGAAAAGAATTTACCGCTCACTTCGCATTCTTTTCATTGTTGAATCCATTATCGAACAAGAAAACTGTCACACGCAACGGAACACCACACAACTACGAAAAGAAATGAAATCAAAACAAATCGGTTCCTATAGCTGATCGCGAGATTACCCACAATGCATCGCAAAATTGTTGCCAACCGCGCATTTTCTCGCCTGCTCGGGAATCATGTGATCCAGATTAACTTCACGGACTCAAAATATTGGTGAAACGCACAGGGATCAAGTCGGCATTGATTCTGCGGATCAGGATCACGAAACTCGGATCAACTACGAATATGATCCTGGTTGGTGAAACTGGCCCTTGAAGTACTCGCGTACTATGTTCGCACTTTTTCTTGATCCTCCAGCCCCCTAGTTCTCGCTCAGCCCGGCACAGCACGGCTCGGCAGAAAACATGAGCCCCACTCGGAACATCCCGGCTCAGTTTGCAGTGCTGCTCACCTTCTTCCTTTACAATTCGGACTTCTCAGTTTTCGCTACCTCTTTCTAACGACCACTGCGTATCGTGCACCTTCTCGTATATATATATATATATATATATATATATATATATATATATATTTAAACGAATTGTTATCACTACAATGATAACAATGCGTTCCTGAGCATGAAGAACGTTTGAACTGCGCGGCAGCGGCCGGCACGCTGACGGAGTCGGGTGCCGGCGTCGGTTCAGTGTAAAGAACTGAAGGACGGAAGGAAATCGGGCAGCAGCCATGCCAAACGCATTCTCAACAATGCGTCGAGTCCGGGATAATCTGTAAATCTTAAATACCCGTTCCATCCCGTTCAGAGTATGGTGTTTAAAGGGGTTCATTAAGTGATCTTGCAAAGGAAATGCATCGTCACCAACCATGACAAATGGAATTGCCATATGTCGTCCTGGCAGTGGCCTGGCATTTGGAATATTTAATCTTTTTTCATTGATGGCTTTCTTTAATTTGCTGGTGGCAAAAACACCACCATCAGCATGGTGCCCTAGTGCACCAATGTTCGTATATAAGAATTTATAATTGGTATCTACTAATGCTAAAAGAATCACACTAAAAGTGCCCTTGTAATTGTAATAGAGACTCCCGGTCTTGGGAGGGGCTTGAATGTGCACATGTGTCCCAATACAATTTGGGAAATTCCATTGGGATGAAAATTCCTTTTTCTATTTTCAGCCATCCATCTTCAGTAGTAGATACCTAGAAAATAAGGCAGTTAAATGTATTTTTCTTTTCTAGAGCAATACCTCAATTGAAATAGAGGTTGATGTAGATGCAGAGGAGCTTTTGCTAGAGAATCAGCTGGCACCGACCATGTCGTTTGATACGGGTCAATCGACATCTGCAGGTCCATTGACATGTGCGGTGTCATCTGACTCTCGAAGGAAGAGGAAGAAAGGAACTCCCGAAGATGAAATTTTAAGGAAATGCATGGTAGTGTTAGAGAGGAGTAACGATCAACATCAATTGTTCGGAGAGTATGTGGCAAATGCTCTTCGCAATCTGCCGGAAAGACTTAGTTCAAAATTACAAATAGATATTAGTGAGTTAATACTAAATGCCCAAAAGGATATGATGGAATAAAAAATTTTAAGCTTAAAATGTGTTTTTATTTCAACCACCATGCATTTTACGAATTAAGTTGGGACAAAATGGTGATAACTAGGGTTAGGATTTATGTGGAAAACAGTACCTACTTATATACGGACTAACATTAACATAGCTGTCGACCTGAACTTCCAAAAAAAATCCACAATTTTGTGCTTTTATTTCTCTTGTACATTAGAGATCAAATTTATAAAGAAACTGATATTTTTTCTTCGTATTGGCCAAAATGGAAGTTTTTACTTCCAACTGATAATTGTCAAAATTTATTTTCTTAAATTAATTACAATACTCTATTCATGAATGAACTTGAATGGTAAAACTAGAGAGACAATTATTTTTTCCCATACCAAATCCTGTCTATAAATTTATTCTGGACATTTCAGTTCATATAATTGAAACTTTTAGTTTATTCACTAGAACAAATCACGGGTTACGCTGCAAACGAGTTATATTAATATTTAGTTTGTAATTAGTATATAGTTCGATTTATGTTCCACATGCATGAATGTACTGAAAATTCCCAATTCGTGGAGAAATGCATTTGAAGTTCAGTTGACACTCCTAAAAAAAATTTGCTTCTCAAAATTAAGATGTAGAAAGTAATGGTTTCAAGCATTTAAAAGACAAAAAGCATACGACCTGATAAAAAATTAAAATTATGAAATTTCAGTATTTTTCACAGCTACCTTAAAAATGTTAAACAAAATGTTTAAGTTGCATAAATTAAACAAAACATACATTTAAAAGTTCCACATATCAACTTCTAAGCCAAATTCAACACTTTCTCTGCAAAAAGTTACATTTATCTTCCAAGAGTGATTTGTAAGACCATACAAATCACATTACCCTACAAATACATTTGTAAGACCATATATAAATCAAACCTTGAAATATACAAATAAAAGTTTTCCTTGTGAAAAAATAAATACTATAACCCGAAATATGGCCAAAGAACACGAGTTGGGGAATGGTTATATTACCACATATTGTATAGTTACATTTAAGTAAGATACATACCGTCAAATCCTTTAAACTTTCCATTATTGCACTGCAAACTTCAGGGATTATTTTGGAAATTGTACATTGGGGAATTATAAATAGATAGGACAAAGAACTGTATGTGTCCCCTGTGGCCAAAAAACGTAGCGTCAAAGCCAGTCTTTCCCCACAAGAAATGCTTTTCCGCATTGCGGTGTCTTGCTTCTTTATTTTTTGGGAAATTTTTCCCAATAAAAAATCGAATCCTTCGGGTGTCACAGGGACGAAGTTTTTTTACATGGCTTCATCCTCTTCCCGCAATTCTGCCATCAAAGATGTGAACACACTGAGATCTTCTCTTCTCAAAAAAACATTTTTCACCCACACTTGCCTCTTCCTTTTCCTCCGCTTCTTCAATATTATTAAAGCCGCACATGCAACTGCAAGGGTGGGCAACGTAGACATTGCTAACCTCAAACTCCTCACTGCTCAGCTGCTTATTCAACATGGCGGCGCCAAAGAACATCCAGAGACATTTGTATCTAGTGTAAACAGCAAGGAGATACTTTCCGGAGAGATATCCAGAAATGACTCAACCGTGAGTTAGGAGACTCGCATTTCGGGAGATATTTCGAATCGTGTAAAGTCTTCTAAGAGAGTTTATCTCTTAACTTCATGAAAGTTAGGAGACTTCGTCTCTTCGTGTAAACGCACCTTAAGGATAAGCAACTGTCTTTTTTATCCCGCAAGAAGTGGCGGATAGAAAAGGATAATGATAGAAAAGGAGAAGCGCTTATGAACGCATAAAATAGATGACAATTGCTTATTCTTAGTCATAGTCGTGGTTATGTGTTCAGGCCTTAACAATGAAGATTTGAAATTCCACTTATTTTACACTGTTTTTATTAATTTCCGCTGTTTGTTCCGCCGTCTGCAAAACTATATTTTTTCCGTCGTACGCGTTCAAAATCCGCTGGAAACAGCGGGAATTCCGCCGATGTGGCAACACTGATAGTGTTCTGATTCATTGCCAACGTAGATAGAAATAGAAAATGGCGAGGCGGACCCGATCCGGACAACCACTGTGCCGGTGGCCTTCGTTAGCACCGGAGAGACCGAACCAGTCTAGGCCCGGTCTTTCATGTGCAAAGTGTTGTTCTGTCTTGTGTTGACTGTGTAAACTAGTATTCTCATACTATTTTGTGTTTTTTTACTTGTGAATGGTTTCAATGTGTAGAAGTGTCATAAGTATTGAAGTTAAAATAACTACAGACTCCACTTCATGCGCTGGCGTTGGCCGGTGCATATCGGAATCTCTCAACATATTGAATTCTGATTCACAAAATGAGTTTATGTCGACCAACCTTCTGCAATCATCACTTGGTTATCAGCAAAACATGGAGTCACAAAGCATGGATCCCTATGCAAATGGCCAAAATCACGTCTCAGCAGGTGCAGAATTCTATCTACAAAGTGGAACGTCCTCCAACGAAAATTTTCCCTCAGATCCAACTGTAACTGTAAGTGACGGTACATCAACTGCTCAGGCAAGTACATTCAGGAATGTTCTTTCACCCATAGTTCAGTCGTCCAAGAGACCGCGTAGTAACAGTGACCCAAATGCGCCGCCGAAGAAAATTAGTCAAGATCAAAGTGTAGAATATTCAATCCCCACTAGCAATAGTTTCAGCGCCTTAGAAAATCTCCAAGACTTTGAGGAAATCAGTCCGATTCCCCCAGTGTTTGTGTATAACATTGATAATCTCACAGAAATTCACGATCTCTTAAAAAGTACCCTAAAAAGTCAATTTTCTACCGAGTTAAAATTTGGCAAGGTTAAAATTCAAACGGAAAACAGCGAAGACTACAGACTGTTAGTGAACATGCTAAATACTAACAACAAAACATTTCACACTTATGCTGACCCTTTATCAAAAAAAATATCTATTGTAATAAAAGATATTCACTAATCCTTTTCTGAAGATCAAATTCTTGCAGAACTTGTATCGAAAAACTTTCAAGTTGTGAAAGTCAATAGACTACGTAACAAAGAAGGTCAGCCAATTCCTGTCGTTTCAGTGATAATTGTGAAAGAAAATAGGTGGCAAGATGTATTTAAATTAAATAGACTGTGTCATGGTTTTGTTCATGTCGAACAGCGAAAACTTCTCCCAGGGCCAGTTCAATGCTCAAGATGCCAAGACTATAATCATACCAAAAACCATTGCAATAGAAAAATTCTCTTTGCTATTTGTACGGGCAATCATTATACCAAAGACTGTAAGGAACCGAGCAACTTTGTACCAGTATGCAGTAATAGCAAAGTGAAAGGTCATAGGGCAAATGTAAGATCGAATGTTTGTTCATACTGCAAAAAGTACTCCCCCTTTTGTGCCCCACACGGGGCTGCCAATGCAAAAGTACCCACGGGACTTCCTCTGGATTCTCTATCTATCTGACGTTACTACCGAATATTACTCTGCTAAATCCCGTGATTGCAAAAATTTATGGGTCGTGGGCGGTGGGTGCCTCCGTACGGACCAGGCTGAAAACAACATTCAAAACAACAACAGTTTCCAGGAAATATGCTACTGAAATCAAACACGGTGTTTCCTTTTAAACATGAAAACAAAACTTTAATCAGCGTTTCTTTTAACTGCGGCAACAATGTAAATTTTAATATAGGTGCTCTTGGCGTGATTGTTACGACTCGCTCTGTTTTATAAATCACAATTAATTCTTATGCTAATCTTTATTTATCATTGACCAGCTGATAATGAATGATAATTAATTAAAGGAATTCCTTGTAGCAATTGAATTTTATTAATATTGTGCAAAATCTCGTACGTACGTACTTATTCTATACTAATACACAAAAAAATGAAATTAATTATCCTTGCTTAGTATTTGTTAAATCGTTCTTATCTGGATTAATGTTACTTTCGACTATTCAGTTCCGCACTCTCCATTACTGTTCACATTATTGTTAAAAATCGCGAAACCAGCTTGGATTCATGAATTACGTCGCGAACGTTTGCTGATGCGCCACTTTCCTGCGTTTGTGGTTGAAGAACCGCGCCGTTGCCACTTCCCTCGATGTACACGCGCCTCCTCGCGTGCGTTGCCGTCGGGTCTGTTGAATCTCGTGCGGCTCGTCTTCTTCAATTAATCTCCTTCCGTGGAAAATCCCATAAATTTCCAGAATGTTCCATTGAAAATCACTAACAAAATAACATAAACTTCTTCTGTCTTCAATACGAATACGTCCCGTTTTACTACACGTTCACAGTTCTTAACTGAATGCTCGATCACCACAAAAAAAATTACAAGTCCCAAAAATAATTATGAATTTTGAATCGGACCGACGTGAATTCGATGTGCTTTCCACGGCTTTCCGAACCCAACTGTCTCAAAAACTTGCGTCGATTTAACACAACACCTTTGTTTTTCAAAAAAATGCCGACCACCTTCTTTCGCTTATTCTCATTGTCGTCCTGGAAAATTTTCTCAAAATGCTCAATTTTAAGAGTTTCGAACGGGTTTCGGGTTCATTCGCTTCGTCATGCATCCAATGTCATGATTATCTTGTTAAAAGTGCCGTTTTCTAAATATTAATAGCCGAAAATCGTGGATTTCTATGTTGACGTTATGCAACATGTCTTCGTTTGTTTCATCATCTTCTTACGTTTTAATATTTATTTAACAATACATTCCCCAGTGTTCTAAAAATTCAGAAACCCAGTTCTAAATTCGGCCGAAATTATCTTCCAATGAATCCCATTATCTCTCATTATTTAATTCAGTGTTTCTTCTTAAATTTTAATAAATTCCGGTTTGATGCTTCTTGGAACGTACGAATGGTTCTCTTTCCGAACTCGTTTTTCTATGATTTTAAGCGAACCCGCTAACCGATCGTGTTCCAACAACATGTATAATATTCCACGACATTGCCTCTATTTACTTGAATAGTCACAGTTTCTGTACAATTTCTCACAAACCCTAAAAGTCCAAAACTGTCCACTTCATTTTTAACACGCGATGCTCTTTTGTTGTGCTGGTATCGATTATCGGCACACTTTGTGTCCACCATAGACTATATCTATGTACCTCTAATGCATACATTATGTGTCCACACAGACTATAGCGGGTGCATTGTTTACTCTGTGGCCACTAATAGTTCTCAGCGATGCCTCATAATATTAGAAATATTACAATACTATGACAATATTACAAATCTAAATCAAACAAAAACGGTAAGGGAACTAAAAATCCACCTTCAACCAATAATAACAACAGCAATAACAATAATAATAATAACAATAATTTTACTTATCAAGCTAGAGAGTTTCCTGGGCTGCCTTTCAATAATAACATTCCTAATTTTAATTTCTCAACTCACTCACAAAATCCCCCTCCCGCCTCAACCAATGTTAATGATGCTTCTTCAAATAGTTCAACTAACAATGCAAACGGAAATTTTAACTTAAATGAGTTCCTAACTATCCATATTGTCAATTTCATAGGTCGTTTAATTCAATCGTTCCTCCCTACTTTAATTGATAATATAAAAACCTCAATTCTAAGCTCAATTTTCCAAAATCACGTTTAAAACACCATGCTTCAACAATGTAAAATTTTTAAACTGGAACTGTCGAGGTGTTCTAAATAAACGATCTGAATTAAAACATTTTCTGGTTTCACATGATATTGACGTAGCATGTTTAACCGAAACTCACGTTATTTCTTCCAAATCTTTCACAGCTCAAGGATACAAATGTTACAGACGTGACAGACCAGGGGACGTACCAGCAGGTGGAGTATTAATTTTAGTGAAATCCGGCATTCCATACTGGACATCATCTCTCCCAATAACACCAGGGTTAGAAACAATAGCAGTAAGTATCAACCTTCAGAACGGTAATGTAACGATAATTTCAGCTTATAAGCCGCCTAATAAACAATTGACTTCAACATGTCTTCAAGACATTTTCTTATTTGGCAATTTAAACACAAAACACACTTCTTGGGAATGTAGAATAAATCAACCAGCCGGAACTTTTCTTTTAAATCTCGCTAAGCACTCAAATTTCAAGATTATTGCGCCCGTTGATCCTACATACTTTCCTTTTAATGTGAATTACCTTCCAGATATTCTAGATATTGCGATAACAAATTTAAACTTTGCTCTCCATTCGTATTCTATCTGCGAACTAGATTCAGATCATAACCCAGTGATTACAACTTCCAAATTAATCGCTTCTTTGCCTAATTCTCCACCGCATTTATCTACTCACAAAATAAATTGGCACACATTTCAAAATCGGTTATCATCGCTCCTTCCTCCGTCCTCGAATCTAAAAACTCCTGCAGAAATTGACCAAGGCACACTTTTGTTTACTAATGCCATCACAAGTTCAATTGATTATTCACCTCATTCGCGAACTGCTACTCGTAGAGGACTCTTAAAATATCCGCTACCTGAACAATTCCGTAATTTAATATCACAAAAGAACAAAATCAGACGTTTATGGGCAAAACATCGTCTACCTCATTTGAAATCTGCATTAAACCATCTAACAAAATTGGTACAAAACGCTCTTACGATGTTCCAAATGGAAAAAAACATACAAACATACAAAAAGTATGTTTCAAATCTTAATCCGCCAGAGTCATCTCTTTGGAAAGCAACACGTCGATTGCTAGGTCAGTCAACCACTATTCCACCATTAAAATGTAACAACAATATTGCACATTCGATTTCTGAAAAAGCTGAGCTATTAGCAGATTATTTCGAAACTACTTTCACCCAGCATTCTGTAAACGATAGAGGACACTGGACAATAACACATTTTGTGCAGTCACCAAATTCAGATGTACGAAATCGAATTTCTTTTATATCACCCAACGAAATATTTGAATTATTAAAAAAATTGCCAAATAAAAAGTCACCAGGCCATGACAGAATTACTGCAAATATCTTAAAGAATATGCCCAGACATGGTCTGTGCGTACCTAAACAATATATTTAGCTCGGCATTGCGCCTAGGATATTATCCTAATTCATGGAAACACTCTCTAATAATTCCTATCCCAAATCCTCAAAAAAACTAAAATCTTCCTTCAAATTACCGACCAATCAATTTAATTCCAATTTTGTCAAAAATATTAAAAAAACTTGTATTAAAAAGACTAAAAAAATTCATTCTTGATACTAACGTGCTTCCTTCTATCCAATTTGGCTTCAGAGAAAGCCACTCAACAGCTCATCAGTTATTAAGATTAACAGAACAAATTCATTTTTCATTTCAATCGGGTTTTCACTTACTTGCAGTTTTCTTAGAGGTTGCCCAGGCGTTTGATCGAGTGTGGCACGATGGATTAAAATTCAAATTAAGAAAAATTGGAATACAATTATATCTTTACATCTTATCAAGTTTCCTACTGAATCGCACTTTCTCTGTGCGTCTTAACTCTTTCATTTCTTCACCTCGGGCTGTTCTTGCTGGTCTTCCACAAGGATCCCCGTTATCTCCTTTCTTATTTAACTTGTACGTCGCAGATATTCCTACTAGTAATATAGTTAATATAGCTCTCTTTGCAGATGATACTTTACTCTTTTATGCAAACCGAAACCTAAACACAGCATGTCGTGTAATTCAATGTCACCTAAAAAACATAGAAAATTGTTAAAAATTATGGAAAACCAAAATCAACCCAACAAAATCAATCGCCAAAGTATTTACTTTAAGGTATCCTGTCTTTCCACGCCCTTTGACTTTGGATTCTTCTATTATTCCCTGGTCTCCTCTGAACTCATCTATTTGTTATCTCGGCGTTCTGATGGACACAAGACTAAATTGGCACAGTCACATCTCATCCAAAGTAATTGAAGCCAATAGAAGTTTAGCTATTTTACGTCCGATTCTCAACCGTAACTTTTCTAAAATCTGTGGTGGCAGCTGAGATTTTGTGGTATTCCATGATGAATTTCAAGGATAAGGAGGTATCAACCACAATAAAGGATGAAATTTTTTATATTCAGAAAATTTCGTCAAACATGTTTCGGGAGAGTTTTTCCCATCATCAGTGACTACAATAGAAAATTCAGTAAAAAGTAAGCAAATGAAAATTACCAATGTACATAAACATATAGAGCTTGAAAACTAATTAATAAAGGTACTTACCCAAGTAACATAGATTAAACACTCATAATTAAATGTTATAACAGTACAACGACCAGTATGCCGCCATCTTGTGCATCGCACGTGGTTCGGGAACAGACTGAAGGAAGAGGGAGGGAGGGAGGAAGAAAAATAAAGCTAGTCAAATAAATAAATTTAGAATTGGGCTGGATTTGAATTGTGATTGTTCATTGAGACAATTTCTATTTGTATTTTTGTACAGTTTTAAAATTTTAAAATTTTCTAGAACGTTTAATTTGGTACCCTTGTTTTCCAAATGTAAGATTTTAAAATTGATATCTGGGTCGAAAGAGTGGTTATTTTGGATGAGATGGTTGGAGAAAGTGGAGAAATCTTGTTTGAGTCTCCAAGATCTTAGATGTTCTTTTAATCTGCAGGTAAACATTCTACCTGTTTGTCCTATGTATGCTGAATTACAGCTGTTACACTCTAACAAATAAACTCCACTAATAATAATAATAATAAAAAATTGTCTTTATTAGTGGCGAGGCTCAGGCCATTTGGCCTGCTCTTCCGCCTAACCACATTAAATATATACGTTATTTCATAAACTACGAAGAAAATCTAGGGGGGAGGATACTTTTACTTTTACTTCTGGGAGAGAAAACTAGGGACCATCCCGGCATACGCCTTAAGCGATTGAGTAAACCCAGAAAACCTCAATCAGGATGGCGGCTGAAGGCCGAGAACATTGACAAAAATAGTAAATCTAAATATACTTAATACATTAATTAGAAAAAATAATAAATTACAATGTACATTGATTTGAAGAAAAGTAATCTAGGATAATACAAAAATGACAAAATTAAGTAACAAAACTTATACAATAAGAATAAATATTGTGTAATGTTAAGTAGTGACACAGTAGCTACAACAGTATGGTAACATAATCAAATTGATAATTATAAGAACAAAGATTAGAATATTTTCAATTTCTGTATCAGTTACAATCAAATAAATGTTATTTTATAAGATGTCCAGCGAAAAGAAAATTAAAAATTTACACATATCACAGACAAAAGAAATTTAATTTTAAGACAAAAGATAGTAGCAGATAAGCATTACACACTTTCTGATGATTAAAAATAAAAATAACCGTCGATTTCTTGGGAATGAGAGTTCAGTTAAGTTAAAAAACTGTTAAGTACAAACTAAATTATAGATCGTGTTTTTGAAGGAGACCTTTAAAGGCTTATTTAGACCTTATAGGCTTATTTACCCTTAAACTTTACCCTTAAAGGCTTATTAGACCTTTAAAGGCTATAGGTGATTTCCCGCAAATCAATATAAATTTTTGTTTAGATGCTAAACAATTTCTTATCTTGTGTGCACATATTCAATATGGTTAGTTATTAATATTGTTTTCATACTTTGTCATTTACTTTATCATGTTTTCCAGGAAAAGCGGACTTGAGCACTCTTTACCAAGAAATCGACAAAAATATAAAGGAGACAGTAAAAGTGAAATTAATTACTAATACAACTAGTTAAAAATAGTTTTCATCAATAATTTGAAATATTACACTACAATCAGTACTTAGTAAGTTTGAGTTTTGTAAATTGTATGGCAAAAATATTAGAGGCTAATCTTATATGCCTTGGAAAATAATAGAGCTTTTAATTTCTTCTTAAAAGAATTGACAGAAGGACTATGTTTAATGTTCTTTGGGAGGCAGTTCCAAGCTCTCGTTACGCCTACGGTAAATGACTTGTTATAATAATTAGAATTATGATTTGGTATTTGTAATAATAATGATTTATCGAGTCTAGCGGATATAAGAGGCCTGAACCGACTTGTTATATGCGGTATATGTTTTGTTTTTAGTAATTTGAATAGAAGAGATAGACAATGAAGCATCCGCCTGTCGCTTAGCCGCAATATTTGATTACATTCAAACATGTTCGATATGTGATCGTATTTTTTTAGATTGTAAATAAAACGAATACATGCATTTTGAGCTCTTTGTAACCGTGTGGCAAGTGCTAAGTTTAAATCGTTATATACAACGTCGCAATAATCGAAGTGCGGAAAGACGAGGGATTCTATTGCAATTTTTTTTAATATTGACTGGTAAAAACTTTCCAACAATCCTAAGAGAACCAATTCGTGAATAGACTAACTTTGTAACTTTATTTACATGAGAATCCCAGTTGATGTTATTGTTAAGAATTACTCCTAAGTTTTTGACTTCAGAACAATATGGTACAATGATTTTATCAAGAATAACATTTTCTATACTAAGGTTATCAACTCGTGATTGAATTTTTTTTGAACAAATTAACATGGTCTGTGATTTAGCAGGATTCAAGGAAAGGCCGTTTAATTTTGTCCAATTCAGCAAGGTTTCCAAGTCCTTATTGGTTCTATCTACTAATTGTTTCAGTGCAGAGGGTCTTCCGCTAATATAAATTTGTATATCGTCAGCATGCATATGATGTTTACAGAAACTAATGGAATTTGGCAAGTCATTTACGTATATTAGGAAAAACAATGGCCCGAGAATGGATCCTTGGGGGACACCCTTTGTCATTGTTTCTGTCACTGAGTAATCCTCCCCGACACTAATAAATTGCTGACGGTTCCTAAGGTAATCTTCTATCCACCGCGTCGAGGCTAATGAAAAGTTTAAGTTCCTGCATTTTGTGAGTAGGAGGTCATGGTCAACAGAATCAAAGACTTTACTGAAATCTAATAGCGTTAATACAGTTATTTCCCCATCATCCAGGGCTTTCCTCAGATCTTCGGTAACTTCAAGTAATGCGGTTTGTGTACTTCTACCTGGCCTGAAACCGGACTGGTGCGGATTTAATAATCCATACTCTGCTAAGTATGAGTAGATTTGCCTATGAATAACTTTTTCGAGGATTTTTGATAGTGTCGGCAAAATACTTATAGAACGGAAATCGTTGGGAGACGAAGGGCTTTGGGACTTCGGAAGAGGATGAACTTTGGCTAATCTCCATGCTTTTGGGAAACAAGACGTATTTAGTGAATAATTAATAATGTGAGTAATAACGGGAAGAGCTACATCTGCAATAAGTTTCCACTGTCTAACATTAATTCCGTCAGAACCGTTTGCATTTGATTTTAAACTCCCTAAAACTTTACGAACCTCTCTATTGTCAACACATTTAAAGTACAGTTGGTCTCTGAGGTCATCTATACTGATGCTCGAATACTCTAATAAAGCGTTTGCTTTTAGCACTGGATCAAATGAAGGAGCCGCATTTAAGAAATGTTTATTCAATTCGTTCAATGGTATATCTATGATTGGAGTTGTTGATCTATCCTTGCCCACACCAATATTTCTAAGACTGTTCCAGATTTGTTTAGAATCAGTTTGTGCTTTAAACAATGTGTTGTAGTATCGCAACTTAGCATTTCGTATTTTTTGGTTCACTATATTACGCAATTTTGTATATTCAAGTTTGAGAATGGCCGTTTTTTCTCGTCGGTATCGTTTCTGAACTAGGTCGCGATGCTTCATGCAAGCCCGAATTTCATCATTCAACCATGGTGCTGCCGGACGCGTAACTCTGGATGTTTTTAGCGGAGCATGTTTAGCGAATAAATCCCTTACAATATTATTTAACACATTAACTTTGTCGTCAATAGACGTCTGTTGGTACACTAATTGCCACGGCGCACGGATGCTGTCGGAAAGAAAATTAACTGCATTGAAATGTTTGTAGTCACGGTACGAAATAATTTTTGGCTTGTACTTAGGGCAGTTCATTGAATATGACAAGTACAACAAATCATGCCTGGATATTCCAGGAACCGGAATCTGTCCGTAAACTATTGCCTTGTCAGGCTCCGAAACAATGACATGATCAATCCAACTTTCACTATTTGAGGAATAATGAGTTGGATTTAATTTGAGAATATGCAAATTCAAAGATTCAAAAGTTTTCACGAAATTACGTACGGTGTGATTGTCTGTATTTACTAAATTGCAATTAAAGTCCCCCATGATGATGACGTTATCGTAATGACTAATAACAGCGGAAAGGTGTTCTTCCAGCACTTTTAATGTTCCGGTTTTCGGTGGCCAATACACTACTATAGCTAGGCAACGTTTTAGACCTATCCTAATTTCTACAAATAAAAATTCCAAACCAGTAGACTCTGCAGCGGATGAATGTACAACTTTGTGTTTTAAATCATTCCGTATATACATGGCTACACCACCACCCGATTTATTAGTGCCTTTCTCAGTAAGAATATTACGATCTTGACGTACTATTGTATAACCTGGTATCGCGACGACGTTGGATGAAATAGATGGTTTCAACCACGATTCGCTAATCATTATTATATGAACGTTTATTTCCGAAAATATTGCAAGAATTTCATCATGGTGTTTGCACAATGACTGTGCACTGTATTCAGACGACGAGGAAAAATGGCCAAAGTCTCTTTCAATTTCTCGAGGGTTGTGGGATTTCCACTCCCAGGTAGTACGGAGCTTAGCGGGCTCCTGGCAGGCGAGGGGCCACCAGCATAGTTGCAATATTAACCAATGCATACCCTGTTTGGATTTCAGCTGCTCCAACCACATTAAATAAGTTACAAATCTTCCAAAACAAAATTTTAAGAATAACAGTAAATGCCCCCTGGTTTGTCAGCAATAAGACCCTCCACAACGATCTTGCAATAGAATCAATTACTTCCTTTATTACAAAGCTGGCACATATTTTTTTCAATAATTTAAATCATGTACAAGGAGCAGTCATTTACGAAATAGGAACCGATCAGCCCCCACTCTCCCGCCTAAGAAACAGACTCCCATTCCATATTTTCCTTCAATATCTCTCTGACATTAGATAAGGCAAGAACATTTCTAGCAATTACCTGTCCCACCCATCGAATTTTCTTTTTAATCGTGTCATTGCTCTAACATAGTTCCCTCGCAATAACCTTTGTTGAAGGTACAACACATGTAATCAATATCAGGGGGGTAACAACCAGTTACCCGTTCACAATTTTCTGATGCAAAGTTGCTCGGCCAATCAACTGAAGAGCCTCACGGCTGAACGTTGTACTGTCTTTAAATGTAAAATAAAATTAATGAAAAGAAAAAAACACTGCGCCACCCCTCCACCCCCACCGCGTTGACGTCACCTGCCGAACACGATAAGAAAAGGGGGCGACGCTAAAGCGGCAGGGCAGGGAAAGAGCCCACAAATAAAATAATCATGAACTCTTTGCGACGCAAATTTGAACCCACATGATAACTACTACTTGTGGATAATATAATACTCATTGACAAAACTGTCGAGTAATAGCTCGCTTCATTTTCTTTGCGTAAATGGGAGAATTAACTGACAGAATATTCTGATTTCATTATTAGGTGTTTAGGTGAAATGCGAAATTAAATTCGCTCCTTTGTGCAACACATGCTATGTTGAATTCCCAAGACTGACATAAACCCCGAAGCGAATTGAATTAATATCGTGAATTTTTAGGTGCATTTTAATAACGAGCATTCCTTAATAAAATGGGTTCACATATATTTGCTGGGAAGGTTTCTGCAAATGCTTTTTTACTTTCCCGTATACGTATGTATGGACTAATATACGTAGTATAGGTAAAGTTATGTAATGCTGCACGAAAAAAACGGCCTGTCTGTGAACAACGTTACGACTAAACCTTTCAGCCGATTTTCTCCAAAATTGGTATTCCCCGATCGATCTGATTGATGTGGAGGCCGAAATCGTAAACTATTACGAGATCGTTGACATCATTCACCTTAGGACGGTTATAATCGTGACCCGTTCCGAATTTATAGTAAATTTTTGGGTGCCAGGAACAGGTTACGTTAATTAAAAGCAATGCTTCCACAGCTAATTTTAACAAATGGATAAATATCCGGCTAGCTGGGTCAATGGGTTCCGTTATAGATAATCATTATCGTCTAGATAGCCGATTACTTGATCTGCCAACTGTACAGTATGGCGAGGAATCTGAAAGGGAATAATTATATATTTCTAACTACTGAAACGAATTGTTATCACTCACGTGAGGGGGTGCGAGGAACCGGAGTCGGTTCGCGGCGAGCAACCGAAGGCCACGAGGCGCGGGTGAGTAGCGGAGAGAATGTCCTGGGGTGCGGACGTGCATAGTAGCGGAGAGAATGTCCTGGGGTGCGGACGTGCAGAGTAGCGGAGAGAATGTTATGAGAGGCGGACGTGCGGAGTGTGGCGGACTGTTATCTGGAGAGAGTAGTGAAAGTGAACGCGGTGCCGTGGAACTGGGAAGGCGTGGTGTCAAGGAAAGTGAGTGATGAGAGTGGAAGTGTTTGTTGGGAAACGAAACTAGACGAGACGGACATGGGATCGTCGTGGAGTGTCATCAGCAATGAATGATCTCCACGTGGAGTGGACGGAACTGTGCGGAGCGGTGGAACGGTGTACGCCAGCGTTCGACTTCATTGGGGGCGAACTGGGTGAACGGTCGACGACTATTGCTGCCTGGGTTGAAGTCCACAGGCGGATGCAGTCGAAACGTAGGAACGTTTAGAAGCACCACCGCGGCCACGAGTGGGATGGGGAGCGGCTAACGGCAACGGAGAGTTCTCCGGTCTTCCGAGCGCAGCCGAGTACAACGAACATACCCGAAGGGCGAACGTCCGTTAAGCTGGCAAAGCCATTTTCAAAAAACACATTTTCTCTATACCCAGAATTTTGTGCTATTTTTGTGCTTTCCAAATATCCAAAAATTAATTTTTTTGCTCCAACGGTTTTTCCAAAAATGGGTGGCTTTGCTGGCTTAATGTTAAGCTGGCAAAGCCAATTAGCCAAAACAAATTTTCTTTATACACAAAATATTGTGCTATTTTTGTGCTTTTCAAATATATCAACATTAATTTTTTTGCTCTTACCGTTTTTCGAAAATTTAGAAAAAACGAATTTTCGAAATGCCCGGCAGGCGCAACAACTACGCGTAAGAAAACTACTCGTAGAAAAAAAACTATCCATCAAAATTAGATTTTCTTGACACAAAAATAACCACAAAACAATTCTCTATACAACAATGTTGTTTCGAAATATTCAACATTTAATATTCCCTATAAATAATAATAATTCTTTACACTACTGTCAAGAAACAACACAATTCAAGTCATACAATTCCTCATAAAAACTAAACTACTCAATATTTCGCAATGTCCTTTCCCAACAAACAGAACCAAACATTGTTCTAACAATGTACACACACGCTGATTTTTTTGCTCTCAACGTTTTTTGCAAAATTCAACAAAACCACTCACGAGTCACCCGCAACAACGCACTCTCGCAGGATAAGAAAATCACTCATCAAGGCAAAACTCTAATTCAAAATCAATTTATCCTCACATAACATCAACCACAATACAATACAATATACAACAATATTGTTTTTAACTTTTTTATTTTCGATACTATCGAAGAAAAAATTGTAAATCCTTTAACTGGGTACCCAAAAATACACCAATGGAGGCACATCAATCCTACTAAATACTAAAATACTCCACACATCGCATTGGCCTTCCCCAACAAACAAAATCAAACTTCATTCTAATAAACCACACTTACAATGATTTTTTTGCTCTAACCGTTTTTTGAAAAATTGAACAAAATGACACGTATGTGGCGCAAGATAGGGCAACTCCGCCAAGAACAAAAACAATCTTCGAAGGAAATATATCATTCAAAAATAAAATGTCTTATCACAGAATTAACAACAATACAATGCACTATGCAAAAGTATTGATTTCAAACTTTTGACTTTCAATACTATCTATAAAAAAATCTAAATCATTACACTGAAAACAAAAAAAAAAAAAAAGACGCATGGAGGCAAACAAATCCTAATAAATACTAAACTACTCAACCAATTGCATTGTCCATTTCCAAGAATAACAATTAAATGTTGTTCTAATAAACTACACCAACAATGATTTTTTTTGCTCTCATGAATTTTTTGAAAATTATATTCAACTTCGTATCAGTGCACGGGAGTGGCGCGACCTCCGGATAACAAAAGCGACGGAAGGAGGAACACATGTCCTAATAAATACTAAACTACTCGACCACTTGCATTGTCCTTTTCCACGAATAACAATGAAAAGTTGTTCTAATAAACTACACCAACAATGATTTTTTTGCTCTCATTGTTCTTTTGAAAAAAAAACTCAACTTCGTATGAGTGCACGGGAGTGGCGCGACCTCCGGATAACAAAAGAGACGGACGAAGGCACACATGTCCTAATAAATACTAAACTACTCGACAAATCGCATTGTCCTTTTCCATGAATAACAATGAAATATTGTTCTAATAAACTACGCCAACAATGATTTTTTTGCTCTCATCGTTCTTTTGAAAATTAAACTCAACTTCGGATGAGTGCACGGGAGTGGCGGGATCTCCGGATAACAAAAGCGACGGACGGAGGCACACATGTCCTAATAAATACTAAACTACTCGACCAATTGCATTATCCTTTTCCAAGAAGAACAAAGAAATGTTGTTCTAATAAACTACACCAACAATGATTTTTTTGCTCTCATGGATGTTTTGGAAATAAAACTCAACTTCGTATGAGTGCACGGGAGTGGCGGGACCTCCGGATAACAAAAGAGACGGAAGGAGGAACACATGTTCTAATGAATACTAAACTACTCGACAAATCGCATTGCCCTTTTCCAAGAATAACAATGAAAGATTGTTCTAATAAATTACACCAACAATGATTTTTTTGCTCTCATGAATTTTTTGAAAATTAAATTCAACTTCGTATGAGTGCACGGGAGTGGCGCGACCTCCGGATAACAAAAGCGACGGAAGGAGGAACACATGTCCTAATAAATACTAAACTACTCGACCAATTGCATTGTCCTTTTAAAAGAATAACAATGAAATGTTGTTTTAATAAACTACACCAACAATGATTTTTTTGCTCCCATGGAGTTTTTGAAAATTAAACTCAACTTCGTATGAGTGCACGGGAGTGGCGCGCTTCCGGATAACAAAAGCGACGGAAGGAGGCACACATGTCCTAATAAATACTAAACTACTCGACGAATTGCATTGTCCTTTTCCACGAATAACAATGAAGTGGTGTTCTAATAAACTACACCAACAATGATTTTTTTGCTCTCATAGTTCTTTTGAAAAAAAAACTCAATTTCGTATGAGTGCACGGGAGTGGCGCGACCTCCGTATAACAAAAGAGACGGACGAAGGCACACATGTCCTAATAAATACTAAACTACTCGACCGATTGTATTGTCCTTTTCCACGAATAACAATGAAATGTTGTTCTAATGAAATACACCAACAATGATTTTTTTGCTTTCATGGATTTTTTGAAAATTAAACTCAACTTCGTATGAGTGCACGGGAGTGGCGGGACCTCCGGATAACAAATGCGACGGAAGGAGGAACACATGTCCTAATAAATACTAAACTACTCGACAAATCGCATTGTCCTTTTCCAAGAATATCAACGAAATGTCGTTCTAATCAACTACACCAACAATGATTTTTTTGCTCTCATCGTTCTTTTGAAAATAAAACTCAACTTCGTATGAGTGCACGGGAGTGGCGCGACCTCCGGATAACAAAAGCGACGGAAGGAGGAACACATGTTCTAATAAATACTAAACTACTCGACCAATTGCATTGTCCTTTTCCAAGAATAACAATGAAATGTTGTTTTAATAAACTACACCAACAATGATTTTTTTGCTCTCATTGTTCCTTTGAAAAAAAAAACTCAACTTCCTATGAGTGCACGGGAGTGGCGCGACCTCCGGATAACAAAAGCGACGGAAGGAGGAACTCATGTCCTAATAAATACTAAACTACTCGACCAATTGCATTGTCCTTTTCCAAGAATAACAATGAAATGTTGTTTTAATAAACTATACCAACAATGATTTTTTTGCTCTCATCGTTCTTTTGAAAATTAAACTCAACTTCGTATGAGTGCACGGGAGTGGCGGGACCTCCGGATAACAAAAGCGACGGAAGGAGGCACACATGTCATAATAAATACTAAACTACTCGACAAATCGCATTGTCCTTTTCCAAGAATAACAACTAAATGTTGTTCTCATAATCTACACCAACAATAATTTTTTCGCTCTCACCGTGTTTTGTAAAATTAAACTCAACCAAGCATATGTGCTCCTTAATGGCACACCGTGCCAAATTACGAAGACACTATTCCAACCCAAAATATACTTCGAAATTCAGATGTCTTTACAAAGCATTAACATCATACATTGCACTACGCAACAGTATTGTTTTCAATTGTTTGACTTTCGATACTATGCTATATGCATAACAATCTAATTCGCTACACTGAGATTACAAAAATCTATCGATGGAAGCACATAAATCCTAATACATACCAAACTACTCCACAAATTGCATTTTCCTTTTTGCTACAGTAAGAAGGAAATAATTTTCTAATAAAGAACACCAACAATAATTTTTTTGCTCTCACCGGTGTTTGGAAAATTAAACTCGACCTCCCATGTGTGCACCGGAATGGCAAATAACAAAGACACTATTCCATATGAAATTATTTTTAAAAATTTAAGTGCTTTTCAAAAGCATCAACAACAATACAATGCACTACGCAACAGTATTGTTTTCAAGACTTCCGTGTTTTTTTCTTCCGATACTATCCATAAAAAAATTCTATTTTATTACACTGTGAATCCAAATACCCACGGATGGAAGCACATAAATACTAATGAATACCGAAGTACCCCACAAATTGCGTTGTCCTTTTCCTACACTAAAAACAAAATGCTATTCTAAGAAACTACACCAACAATGATTTTTTTGCTCCCACCGTTTTTTGGAAAATTGGCCTAACCACGTATGTGTGTACCGGAATTACGCGCCCCGCCGAATGACAGGAACACTAGTCCGAGCAAAAATATTCTTTAAAATCGAAACCGAATTCGAATTCGAAATGAAATTCGACAATTCACAGTGAAGGTCAGGAGTTCATAGCGAGTGTAATTGAGGCAGGTGATTCATCTACTGGTTACTACGACAAAAGGCATAGAAAGAGCAGCGGCATACATTGGTGTTGGAGTAACTAGCATTAAAACAATTCGTAAAGAAAATGTTACACCGAATGAAATAAGTGCTGTCACGATTTTATGCGTAATCAGAAATGCTCTGTGATTTTTACGTCCGTGAAAAGCAAGTGCGCACGTTAACGAAAATGCAGTCTATAATTAAAGAAAAGATAAATTTTCCTTGGGGAGAAAAGTCACTTTGGATGTGAATGGAACATATGGAATACAGATGGAGGTGTAATTCAAACGAAAAGTTTTGGTCGAGAGAGCAGATATTGTAGATTGGAGAACAAGAGATCTCATCCAAATGAGGATGTTAGGGAAAGAAGGCCGTCAAATAGTGTATTGACGAGAGGTGGATTGACAACAACTTAGTATTCAAAAAGTGCTGGCACCATAATGATATAATTGGCGTAACGGCAAATGTAAGTGTATCAGACTAATTGCAGTTCATGCTGGTTGAAATAATGGTTTCATTAACCGTTTAAATACTAACGGGGAAAAGTTTTTCCAGAGCATTTCAACCCTGCCATACCAATGGGGTCTTTTTCGCTTGACCTCCAGAGGCGCGCGACAGCTCTTATCTATCGCTTGCTGACGGGTGAAAAGCAGCTGCGCGGCGATTCTCACGTTTGGAGCTCCGGCCTACGTCATCCGGCAGGGATGTGTTGATGGAGGACTGTCTTCACGCGCGAAGACGGAACGTGGTCGACTGTGACATTTCATGCTTTTACAGTGCGCCGCAGTTCCAGAAACATAGGAGACCATTGAACCCCAGAAAATCTTCGTCGGGAGACGCCGCTCTAACAACTAAATAATATCACATAACACAGTAAGAACAGAAGACATGATTTCTGTATGTAGTTTATAACGGAATTTGTGTTAAGTATGGCATATACATATAACTTCCTCAAAATTTCTTCCGTAATATCTTATTTTAACTTCGTATGTAATAAAAATTTGTGCCAGAAAGATATTTTTCTACAGTAGCAGATAACAAAAGGGTAAAATCAAGTATATATCAGTGCAATAAATATATTGCTTTTATATTTAGTTATGTATTGTATTGTATTATTTGCAATTTCCTAATATTTTATTCTATTGGCATAAACCAATGACGTGGTTCCATATAAATATCTCTCCAGCCAATCAAAGCATATCTTAGGGTCTTGTACTTATAAGTAGCACTTCACTGTATACTCGCGTCACACACCACGGTCATAACAAACTCTCCTCGGCCCACGTTTCTCACGGGAGATTGCAATCGTATTCTGCTAAGAGTTTCTGATTGTGATTAAGTCGTGTGCTTTTTGAAGTAAAAATGGCTCGTCGAAAAATATCGCTAACAACTCGCGAAATTGAGTAAATTTTTTAAGTGTCAGTATATATACAGTTTACATACGTCTATGTCCAGTCTCGAAGATGATCCAAGCTAATTTACTTACACATTATTTTCAGCTGCGATCAAACTGTCCATTTTTAAACATTGATTCCGTTCAAGACCCTAAACCTCTACGATTTAGGTTTCCCCACGGTGTACGAAAAAGACTTCTTACGAATTTAAAATAAATTAAAGAAAATAAATATGTTTTTCATTTTTGGAATTGATTTTTATATTTTTACTTTCGCAAACCACTTTAAAAAATCCTAAAAAATTACACTTTTCATAGTTTTATATAAATCCAATATCCTCAAACCTACTTTAAAAATATTGAAAATATTTTTTCGAAAACTTTGGAATTATTTTTCATAAAGTATTGTGCACATCTTTTTACAAGTGGGAAATATTTTTTTAAAATTTTGAAACATTCTAAGTATATAGGCATTTTAAAAATCAAAAGCGGAAAAATCCGTTTTGCACGCAGAGAGAGTGGAGTAAAGAATGAAAATTAGTAGGAAAAAATGAAGAGAATCATTGTTGTTATGCTGTGTAAAGATATTTAAATTTTGAAGGATACTTTTGCTTCGAATAGTGTAATAGTTATGTTTAATTTTCAAAAAAATGGTAAGAGCAAATAATTCATTGTTGGTGTAATTTATTTAAAAAAATATTCCATTATTATTCTTGGAAAACGACAATGCAATTTGACGAGCAGTTTAGTATTTATTATTTATTTAAGTTTAATTTTCAAAGAACGATGTGAGCAAAAAAATCATTGTTGGTGTAGTTTATTAGAACAACATTTACTCGTTTATCTTGAAAATGGACAATGCAATTGGTTGAGCAGTTTAGTATTTATTAGGACATGTGTTCCTCCTTTCGTCGCTTTTGTTATCCCGAGGTCCCGCCACTCACGTGCACATATACGAGGTTGAGTTTTATTTTCCAAAACTCCATGACAGCAAAAAAATCATTGTTGGTGTAGTTTATTAAAACAAAATTTCATTGTTATTCTTGGAAAAGGACAATGCGATTTGTCGAGTAGTTTAGTATTTATTAGGACATGTGTGCCTCCTTCCGTCGTTTTTGTTATCCCGAGGTCCCGCCACTCTGTTGCACACATAGGAGGTTGAGTTCAATTTTCAAAAGAACGATGAGAGCAAAAAAATCATTGTTGGTGTAGTTTATTAGAACAACATTTCATTGTTATTCTTGGAAAAGGACAATGCAATAGGTCGAGTAGTTTAGTATTTATTAGGACATGTGTTCCTCCTTCCGTCGCTTTTGTTATCCGGAGGTCCCGCCACTCCCGTGAACTCATACGAAGTTGAGTTTAATTTTCAAAAAATCCATGAGAGCAAAAAATTCATTGTTTGTGTAGTTTATTAGAACAACTTTTCATTGTTATTCTTGGAAAAGGACAATGCGATTTGTCGAGTAGTTTCGTATTTATTAGGACATGTGTTCCTCCTTCCGTCGCTTTTGTTATCCGGAGGTCGCGCCACTCCCGTGCACTCATACGAAGTTGAGTTTTTTTTTCAAAAGAACAATGTGAGCAAAAAAATCATTGTTGGTGGAGTTAATTAGAACAACTTTTCGTTGTTATTCGTGGAAAAGGACAATGCAATTCGTCGAGTAGTTAAGTATTTATTAGGACATGTGTGCCTCCGTCCGTCGCTTTTGTTATCCCGAGGTCCCGCCACTCTGTTGCACACATAGAAGGTTGAGTTCAATTTTCAAAAGAACGATGAGAGCAAAAAAATCATTGTTGGTGTAGCTTATTAGAACAACATTTCATTGTTATTCTTGGAAAAGGACAATGCGATTTGTCGAGTAGTTTAGTATTTATTAGGACATGTGTTCCTCCTTCCGTCGCTTTTGTTATCCGGAGGTCCCGCCACTCCCGTGCAATCATACGAAGTTGACTTTAATTTTCAAAAGAACGATGAGAGCAAAAAATCATTATTGGTGTAGTTTATTAGAACAACATTTCATTGTTATTCTTGGAATAGGAAAATGCAATTGGTCGAGTAGTTTAGTATTTATTAGGACATGTGTTCCTCCTTCCGTCGCTTTTGTTATCCGGAGGTCCCGCCACTCCCGTGAACTCATACGAAGTAGAGTTTAATTTTCAAAAAATCCATGAGAGCAAAAAATTCATTGTTGGTGTAGTTTATTAGAACAACATTTCTTTGTTATTCTTGGAAAAGGACAATACAATTTGTCGAGTAGTTTAGTATTTATTAGGACATGTGTTCCTCCTTCCGTCGCTTTTATTATCCGGAGGTCCCGCCACTCCCGTGCACTCATACGAAGTTGAGTTTTATTTCCAAAAAATCCATGAGAGCAAAAAAATCATTGTTGGTTTAGTTTATTAGAACAACATTTCTTTGTTCTTCTTGGAAAAGGACAATGCAATTGGTCGAGTAGTTTAGTATTTATTAGGACATGTGTGCCTCCGTCCGTCGCTTTTGTTATCCGGAGATCCCGCCACTCCCGTGCACTCATCCGAAGTTGAGTTTAATTTTCAAAAGAACGATGAGAGCAAAAAAATCATTGTTGGCGTAGTTTATTAGAACAATATTTCATTGTTATTCATGGAAAGGACAATGCGATT
Organism: Acheta domesticus; assembly: GCA_031308135.1. NCBI lineage: Eukaryota > Metazoa > Arthropoda > Insecta > Orthoptera > Gryllidae > Acheta > Acheta domesticus. The sequence continues at coordinate 144,747,260 of JAHLJT010009419.1, read as the reverse complement.
TGTCGAGTAGTTTAGTATTTATTAGGACATGTGTGGCTTCGTCCGTCTCTTTTGTTATCCGGAGGTCGCGCCACTCCCGTGCACTCATACGAAGTTGAGTTTTTTTTCAAAAGAACAATGAGAGCAAAAAAATCATTGTTGGTGGAGTTAATTAGAACAACTTTTCGTTGTTATTCGTGGAAAAGGACAATGCAATTCGTCGAGTAGTTTAGTATTTATTAGGACATGTGTGCCTCCGTCCGTCGCTTTTGTTATCCCGAGGTCCCGCCACTCTGTTGCACTCATACGAAGTTGAGTTTAAATTTCAAAAGAACGATGAGAGCAAAAAAATCATTATTGGCGTAGTTTATTAGAACAATATTTCATTGTTATTCTTGGAAAAGGACAATGCGATTTGTCGAGTAGTTTCGTATTTATTAGGACATGTGTTCCTCCTTCCGTCGCTTTTTGTTATCCGGAGGTCGCGCCACTCCTGTGCACTCATACGAAGTTGAGTTTTTTTTCAAAAGAACAATGAGAGCAAAAAAATCATTGTTGGTGGAGTTAATTAGAACAACTTATCATTGTTATTCGTGGAAAAGGACAATGCAATTCGTCGAGTAGTTTAGTATTTATTAGGACATGTGTGCCTCCGTCCGTCGCTTTTGTTATCCGGAGGTCCCGCCACTCCCGTGCACTCATACGAAGTTGAGTTTTATTTTCAAAAAATCCATGAGAGCAAAAAAATCATTGTTGGTGTAGTTTATTAGAACAATATTCATTGTTATTCTCGGAAAAGGACAATGCAATAGGTCGAGTAGTTTAGTATTTATTAGGACATGTGTTCCTCCTTCCGTCGCTTTTGTTATCCGGAGGTCCCGCCACTCCCGTGCACTCATACGAAGTTGAGTTTTTTTTCCAAAAGAACAATGAGAGCAAAAAAAATCATTGTTGGTGTAGTTTATTAGAACAACATTTCATTGTTATTCGTGGAAAAGTACATTGCAATTCGTCGAGTAGTTTAGTATTTATTAGGACATGTGTTCCTCCGTCCGTCGCTTTTGTTATCCGGAGGTCCCGCCACTCCCGTGCACTCATACGAAGTTGAGTTTTATTTTCAAAAAATCCATGAGAGCAAAAAAATCATTGTTGGTGTAGTTTGTTAGGACAACATTTCATTGTTATTCTTGGAAAAGGACAATGCAATAGGTCGAGTAGTTTAGTATTTATTAGGACATGTGTTTCTCCTTCCGTCGCTTTTGTTATCCGGAGGTCGCGCCACTCCCGTGCACTCATACGAAGTTGAATTAATTTTCAAAAACTTCATGAGAGCAAAAAAATCATTGTTGGTGTAGTTTATTAAAACAACATTACATTGTTATTCTTGGAAAGGACAATGCAATAGGTCGAGTAGTTTAGTATTTATTAGGACATGTGTTCCTCCTTCCGTCGCTTTTGTTATCCGGAGGTCGCGCCACTCCCGTGCACTCATACGAAGGTGAGTTTAAATTTCAAAAGAACGATGAGAGCAAAAAAATCATTGTTGGCGTAGTTTATTACAACAATCTTTCATTGTTATTCTTGGAAAAGGGCAATGTGATTTGTCGAGTAGTTTCGTATTTATTAGGACATGTGTTCCTCCTTCCGTCGCATTTGTTATCCGGAGGTCGCGCCACTACCGTGCACTCATACGAAGTTGAGTTTTTTTTTCAAAAGAACAATGTGAGCAAAAAAATCATTGTTGGTGTAGTTTATTAGAACAACTTTTCGTTGTTATTCGTAGAAAAGGACAATGCAATTCGTCGAGTAGTTTAGTATTTATTAGGACATGTGTTCCTCCTTCCGTCGCTTTTGTTATCCGGAGGTCCCGCCACTCCCGTGCACTCATACGAAGTTGAGTTTTATTTTTCAAAAAATCCATGAGAGCAAAAAAATCATTGTTTGTTTAGTTTATTAGAGCAACATTTCATTGTTATTCTTGGAAAAGGACAATGCAATAGGTCGAGTAGTTTAGTATTTATTAGGACATGTGTTTTCTCCTTCCGTCGCTTTTGTTATCCGGAGGTCGCGCCACTCCCGTGCACTCATACGAAGTTGAATTTAATTTTCAAAAACTTCATGAGAGCAAAAAAATCATTGTTGGTGTAGTTTATTAGAACAATTTTTCATTGTTATTCTTGGAAAAGGGCAATGCGATTTGTCGAGTAGTTTAGTATTCATTAGAACATGTGTTCCTCCTTCCGTCGTTTTTTGTTATCCCGAGGTCCCGCCACCTCTGTTGCACCACATAGGAGGTTGAGTTCAATTTTCAAAGAACGATGAGAGCAAAAAAATCATTGTTGGTGTAGTTTATTAGAACAACATTTCATTGTTATTCTTGGAAAGGACAATGCAATAGGTCGAGTAGTTTAGTATTTATTAGGACATGTGTTCCTCCTTCCGTCGCTTTTGTTATCCGGAGGTCGCGCACTCCCGTGCACTCATACGAAGTGGAGTTTAAATTCAAAAGAACGATGAGAGCAAAAAAAATCATTGTTGGCGTAGTTTATTAGAACAATCTTTCATTGTTATTCTTGGAAAAGGGCAATGTGATTTGTTCGAGTAGTTTCGTATTTATTAGGACATGTGTTCCTCCTTCCGTCGCTTTTGTTATCCGGAAGGCGAGCCACTCCCGTGGACTCATACGAAGTTGAGTTTTTTTTTCAAAAGAACAATTAGAGCAAAAAAATCATTTTTGGTGTAGTTTATTAGAACAACTTTTCATTGTTATTCGTGGAAAGGACAATGCAATTCGTAGAGTAGTTTAGTATTTATTAGGACATGTGTTCCTCCGTCTGTCGCTTTTGTTATCCGGAGGTCCCGCCACTCCCGTGCACTCATACGAAGTTGAGTTTTATTTCAAAAATCCATGAGAGCAAAAAAATCATTGTTGGTGTAGTTTATTAGAACAACATTTCATTGTTATTCCTGGAAAAGGACAATGCAATAGGTCGAGTAGTTTAGTATTTATTAGGACATGTGTTTTCTCCTTCCGTCGCTTTTGTTATCCGGAGATCACGCCAATCCCGTGCACTCATACGAAGTTGAGTTTAATTTCAAAAGAACGATGAGAGCAAAAAAATCATTGTTGGCGTAATTTATTAGAACAATATTTCATTGTTATTCTTGGAAAAGGACAATGCGATTTGTCGAGTAGTTTCGTATTATTAGGTCATGTGTTCCTCCTTCCGTCGCTTTTGTTATCCGGAGGTCGCGCCTCTCCCGTGCACTCATACGAAGTTGAGTTTTTTTTTTCAAAAGAACAAGGAGAGCAAAAAATCATTGTTGGTGGAGTTAATTAGAACACCTTATCATTGTTATTCGTGGAAACGGACAATGCAATTCGTCGAGTAGTTTAGTATTTATTAGGACATGTGTGCCTCCGTCCGTCGCTTTTGTTATCCGGAGGTTCCCGCCACTCCCGTGCACTCATACGAAGTTGAGTTTTATTTTCAAATAATCCATGAGAGCCCAAAAAAATCATTGTTGGTGTAGTTTATTTAGAACAACATTTCATTGTTATTCTTGGAAAAGGGACAATGCAATAGGTCGTGTAGTTTAGTATTTATTAGGACATGTGTTCCTCCTTCCGTCGCTTTTGTTATCCGGAGGTCACGCCACTCCCGTGCACTCATACGAAGTTGAATTTATTTTCAAAAAAATCATGAGAGCAAAAAAATCATTGTTGGTGTAATTATTAGAACAATCTTTCATTGTATTCTTGGAAAAGCGCAATGCGATTTGTCGAGTAGTTTAGTATTCATTAGAACATGAGTTCCTCCTTCCGTCTCTTTTGTTATCCGGAGGTCCCGCCACTCCCGTGCACTCATACGAAGTTGAGTTTTATTTCCAAAAAATCCATGAGAGCAAAAAAATCATTGTTGGTGTAGTTTGTTAGAACAACATTTCTTTGTTCTTCTTGGAAAAGGACAATGCAATTGGTCGAGTAGTTTAGTATTTATTAGGACATGTGTGCCTCCGTCCGTCGCTTTTGTTATCCGGAGATCCCGCCACTCCCGTGCACTCATCCGAAGTTGAGTTTAATTTCAAAAGAACGCATGAGAGCAAAAAAATCATTGTTGGCGTAGTTTATTAGAACAATATTTAATTGTTATTCATGGAAAAGGACAATGCGATTTGTCGAGTAGTTTAGTATTTATTAGGACATGTGTGGCCTTCGTCCGTCTCCTTTTGTTATCCGGAGGTCGCGCCACTCCCGTGCACTCATACGAAGTTGAGTTTTTTTTTTCAAAGAACAATGAGAGCAAAAAATCATTGTTGGTGTAGTTTATTAGAACAACTATTTCATTGTTATTCGTGGAAAAGGACAATGCAAGTGGTCGAGTAGTTTAGTATTTATTAAGACATGTGTTCCTCCTTCCGTCGCTTTTGTTATCCGGAGGTCCCGCCACTCCCGTGCACTCATACGAAGTTGAGTTTTTTTTTCAAAAGACAATGAGAGCAAAAAATCATTGTTGGTGTAGTTTATTAGAATCAACATTTCATTGTTATTCGTGGAAAAGGACAATGCAATTGGTCGAGTAGTTTAGTATTTATTAGGACATGTGTTCCTCCGTCCGTCGCTTTGTTATCCGGAGTCGCGCCACTCCCGTGCACTCATACGAAGTTGAGTTTTATTTTCAAAAAATCCATGAGAGAGCAAAAATCATTGTTGGTGTAGTTTATTAGAACAACATTTCATTTGTTATTCTTGAAAAGGACAATGCAATTGGTCGAGTAGTTTAGTATTTATTAGGACATGTGTTCCTCCTTCCGTCGCTTTTGTTATCCGGAGGTCGCGCCACTCCCGTGCACTCATACGAAGTTGAGTTTAATTTTCAAAAGACAATGAGAGCAAAAAAATCATTGTTGGTGTAGTTTATTAGAACAACATTTCATTGTTATTCTTGGAAAAGGACAATGCAATTGGTCGAGTAGTTTAGTATTTATTAGGACATGTGTTCCTCCTTCCGTCGCTTTTGTTATCCGGAGGTCGCGCCACTCCCGTGCACTCATACGAAGTTGAGTTTAATTTTCAAAAGAACGATGAGAGCAAAAAAATCATTGTTGGTGTAGTTTATTAGAACAACATTTCATTGTTATTCTTGGAAAAGGACAATGCGATTTGGTCGAGTAGTTTAGTATTTATTAGGACATGTTTTCCTCCTTCCGTCGCTTTTGTTATCCGGAGGTCGCGCCACTCCGTGCACTCATACGAAGTTGAGTTTTTTTTTCAAGAACAATGAGAGCAAAAAAATCATTGTTGGTGTAGTTATTAGAACAACATTTCATTGTTATTCTTGGAAAAGGACAATGCAATTTGTCGAGTAGTTTAGTATTTATTAGAACATGTGTTCCTCCTTCCGTCGCTTTTGTTATCCGGAGGTCGCGCCACTCCCGTGCACTCATACGAAGTTGAGTTTTATTTCAAAAGAACAATGAGAGCAAAAAAATCATTGTTGGTGTAGTTTATTAGAACAACATTTCATTGTTATTCGTTGAAAAGGACAATGCAATTTGTCGAGTAGTTTCGTATTTATTAGACATGTGTTCCTCCTTCCGTCGCTTTTGTTATCCGGAGGTCGCGCCACTCCCGTGCACTCATACGAAGTTGAGTTTTTTTTTCAAAAGAACAATGAAGCAAAAAAATCATTGTTGGTGTAGTTTATTAGAACACTTTTCATTGTTATTCGTGGAAAGGACAATGCAATTCGTCGAGTAGTTTAGTATTTATTAGGACATGTGTGCCTCCGTCCGTCGCTTTTGTTATCCGGAGGTCGCGCCACTCCCGTGCACTCATACGAAGTTGAGTTTTATTTTCAAAAAATCCATGAGAGCAAAAAAATCATTGTTGGTGTAGTTTATTAGAACAACATTTCATTGTTTTCTTGAAAAGGACAATGCATAGGTCGAGTAGTTTAGTATTTATTAGGACATGTGTTTTCTCCTTCCGTCGCTTTGTATCCGAGGTCGCGCCACTCCCGTGCACTCATACGAAGTTGAATTAATTTC
>JAHLJT010009419.1:144454912-144741130 GCA_031308135.1 Acheta domesticus | reverse complement strand
TATCAGAGGATGCGTTAGATTTCAAACAAGTTTCACTAATTAATAATACGTGTGCGCTAGCTTCAGAAAAAACATGAACAATTTCTGAGTGATGTCCCTTACAAGATTGGGTGTACACCAGAGTGTAGCAGGGCTACGCGGGGAAGCTATAGAGATAAACGCCGCGCTGGGGCCAATGCCACAGACTGGAATGGCTGGGGGCGCGATTTCCGGCAAGACTGTCATCCACAGTATTAAGTTGGCTGTCCGGGTGACGCCGCGTCCATGGCAAAGGTGCCGACGTTTCGGTCGCCATTCTGCGACCTTCCTCAGGGCGTAATGCATCGCGTATCGCATTACGCCCTGAGGAAGGTCGCAGAATGGCGACCGAAACGTCGGCACCTTTGCCATGGACGCGGCGTCACCCGGACAGCCAACTTAATATTGACTCCGGCCGCGGAAGCCTACGCTCTCACTTGTCATCCACAGGTTGCCAAAGTTCTGACATTGTATTTGAAAGCGTGTACTTCACAGGCAGAAAGAAATTAAAAATATTATATTAAAAGTAAAAAATAATAATAATTTGAATGTTAGTGACAATTTTATAAACAAATTTTAAGGTTACGCGCCTTTTACAGGTAGCGAGTCAACTTCACACATTCTGGTAATGCGTTTTTTCCCTTGTGCGGTATTTACATGCAAATATATTGCACCATCAAAAGACCATACATTTTTGAGTTGAAAATTTGCAATACATTTTCTCAGTATTTCTAACCTTTCCCTGATTACTTTTCCACTACTCACAAGTTTTCTTAATCTAACTCTGTCAGATTAGAGCGAAATCTTGATCAACACATCAGAAGGAAGATCTAGTTTCGCCATTGCGGAGATCAATAAAAGTTTTAATTTTGGTGAGTGCTATACATGATGTCCCAGTGAGACTTTCAAAATTGTATAGAAAATGGCTGTACGTACACTTTTCTTTAGTCATTTTGATCGAATAGAACAAAGTGCATTTGAATCGGTTATTTATGAAAGGGCCTAAGTCACGTTTTGGTCAAAATGAGGTACAGGTGGGATTGGTTTTAGTGGGTGTTTTTAATTATGATAGGGCACCAGTCAGGTGATCACAAAGCTATGAAATGACCACCCGTTTTTACAGTTTATTTCTGGAAGGGCACTAGTCAAATGACTTGGGTCATTTCATAAATTAAGAGTTTAATGTAGTTTACGAGTTCTGGTTAACAGCACTAAGTTTAGTAACTACTTCTTAGTATTTTCTACATTTAAATGTCACTGATTGGTAATATTTTTATTTATTTACGTCAAAAACAGTTAATAACTGTGTGTGACGTAGGGATGGGCAAAATCGTTCATTTATGTGAACGGTTCTTTAAAAGATCGTTCTTTTTAGTGAACTAGTTCAAAAGAACGAAATAGTTAATTTATTTTCGCCACGTACACAGGGATGCCATATTGTGCGGAATACCGCCAATTGGGCGAAAAGTAAGCGTTGACTTGCGGGAAGAAACTGCATTTTGGGGGATTCCGTCCATTGGGCGGAATTCTTTGTATCCTGGAAGGGCTGTGGGCGGTACGCTCTTTTTCGCTTACTTAAATCGTCAATATTGCATTTTCCCACAAATTGTACAAGTATTTATGGCTTCTGACAGAAATGGCGTATGTACAAATGTTTGAGTTTTGAACACCATGCAGCTATTATGAAAATGTCAGAGCCCATTTATTTACATACATTTTGCCCCGTTTTCTAGCAATTCAACAAGTATTTAAGTCATAAGGCTGTAGGCTTTATACACAAGAGTATTTATTTTTAAACTTCTTGTGAACGTGCAGCTATTTTGAAATTATCAGCCGTAGGGGCAGTCGAGCTTTATTCACCGGGTTACCTTTTTTCCCCATTGGGTTATTTGGCGGGTTTTCCCAGAAGGGATCTGGCAACCCTGGACGTAGGTGTTTTTTCAGCGTTGAAGTTGAAAATTTTGCCGACACCGTAGGTCGAGGCCAAAAAATCAACAGAGACCATGAAAAATCACACTTAGCTCACGAAATAAGAACATTTTTCTACATATGTATAAAAATTATAATATAAAAAGATGTGGAAAAGTTCGTAATTTTATTTTGCAATAAAGTGTTTGATATCTCGAGAAAGAGCAATAGGTTAGAGAGCATTACTAGGGGATACTTCGTTAAATTCCCATGAATGAAGTACATTTTTCACGGTAACAAGACAGTTGTCTTGGAAACCATCTTTTTTAATGAATATAAAAGATAGCCTATGTCATACCCTGTTAACAATGCGCAGAATCTGCCTTTATTGTAGACAGAGATATAGAATTAGATTTTTATGATACGAGTGGTAAATGCTTCATTTTATTTTGCGTGAAATGTTGCAACATGAGGCCGATAAGCCGAGTGACGTAATCCTACGAACTAAATAAAATCACTTTTGCTGCGTGTGACATACACTATTTGTAGACAGCCTTTGTGAGTTTCATTATATTTTAATTCAAACATATAAATTAAATCTACGTTGTATTAAGTAGCTCATGTGATCAGACGAAAGTATTTTGTTTTCATTGTTATATTCACAGTTTTATCTGAATATAATGAATAAGTCACTATGTAATGAAATGTCACTTTTAGCGCTAGTGCTAAAAATTTAATTCTCAGAACGCTTTGCTTTCCCCAAATTATAGGTTCTCTCGTGCCCTTGTCACGTGACTTTGGGACAGCTAGGTGGCATCTACAAGAATACCCGTCTCGTATTAAAGGATTTCTTTTGATAAGTATCTAACATACTTCATTCTAGTCCAATTTTCTCATATATTAAACAACCCTAAAAATGTTGATTACAGCAGAAAAGTGAATTCTACTCTATTTGCCATTCATATTTTCATTTTCATGTACTTGCAAATACGTGCAGTACATGAAAGATGTGCATTGAATGTGACAAAATGTGCAGTACATTGAATGTGACAGATAGAATATCTTGTCACATTCAACTGCGCACTTCATTAAACCCGTTTTACAAGTAGGATTACAAATAAAGAATATTCTTATTTGTAAAAGAAATAACTCCACTGGAATCATTAATCAAAGTAGCTGTTATTACTCTATGCTAGGCATTCTGCCTTTGAGAATCGTGATAAGTGACATTTATATTCAGCAAGTTATAAAAATGCAATTCCAGCAATACAAACGGCACGCAAAGTTACATTACACACAAAACAAGCAGCAAGTATCCCCAAAGTCACGTGAATTCCGACCTGAAACCTGTTGTGACAACACCTGACGATGTTAAAACCTGCGCAGTGAGCTCATGCGCACTGTGAGGCCTCATTCACAATGCAAATTTAAACGTAAACGTAACGTAGCCGCAAAACCTAGATATGTGTTATTAAGCGAGACCATTCACAATGCCTTGAAGAAACCGTTGACGTAAGACCGTAAACTTAAGAGTTCGAAAGCTCCAAGCTTTTACGTAAAGTTTACGTCGGAATTCTGCCGAAGACCTATCAGAAAGCAGCATGGAAGTTCAATTTCAGATTGTGTTCAGGTAGTTTGCGGTTATGTTATTGTTATTGTAATGTAGAGAACTAGTTTACGAATGCTTTTGATGCGTGTTGTGAATTCAATGTAAGAATTTGGACAATTTTTATTGTAACTTTTACCTGAGATGGCGAATAAACTAATTATGTCCGACGAATTAATTACTCATGAATTTGGTTCATGAGAATCCTTGTTTATAAGATGAAGGAAATGTGAGCACTTCTACAACATCTACTCACATGTATATAAAGACAAATCGATAGGAATATCGAAGAAAAAGCTAGAAACCATGGTGGAAAGATCTTTTCACCATGGAGACGAATCGATCAAGTTTCAGTACATTGAATTCTGATTGGTTCAGGCGAAACTTACGTTCGTCATTGTGAACGCTTGTTTTTACGTGTTGCGGCTAAGTTTACAGCATTATGTTACGTTTAAGTTTGCATTGTGAATGAGGCCTGACCGCTAAACTACGGGAGAGAACTAATTGAACTAATGAACGATGACCGGCGAACTAAGAGAACTAAATGAACTACTGAACTAAAAGAACTAGGAAAGGCATAGAGGAGAGATATACTAGAGTGCGCACCGAGTTGCGCAGAAGGCCCGGCCGGGTATCAACATCTCTCGCGCCAGTGTCACGTGACTTTGGGACAGCTAGGTGGCATCTATAAGAACACCCGTCTCGCATTAAATTATTTATTTTATACGTACTTAAGGCTAAATGTACCGAAAAAAACTTGTAGGAAAATTCAATAGATCGCAGCACCATCAGCAGGAATTTACTTTACCGATAACGTCTGAACAAATGGTCCGATTTTCGATCTGTAAACGGCATTTGACTCCTGTTTATAATAGAATTTACGCTACGAAGCCCTTTTTCAAAAAAAACTAGCAGAAACTCGATTTTTAAAATTTTTCTCGTACTTCCGGGAACAATTTCAAAAATGTGGGCTTATAGCGCGATGGCGACACGCTTCCAGAATCCAACGCCGTGTCAAACATGCAAATCGGATAAATAGGAGCGACGGTAAGTGAAATTTCGAAAAACACCTCACCCCACTCCCCCTTCCCCTTCCGCGCCGCCCTGACATTGTTGGCCGGCGGCGCGGTCAAGCCGGCACGGGCGAGCCGGGCGGCGGCCGCCGCGGCGCGGCGACGGGCAAGAAGGCTGAACTCTCGGGGGCAGCAAGCCAGACACCCCGTCACTTCGTTGATGCTTCCGTCACTTCGCATCTCAAGATATTTTTTCCCCACCTATGAAACTAGTGATGCTGTAATAGGGGTAAACGGTTTCGTATCATCTTTAATAGTAGTATAAAACTATTATCTTATTCACATATTCCATCTTCCTTCGAATACCATCATAAGAATGTCTGAGGTATCACTCAAAACACCGATCCCGCTTTGGTGCTGATTTCAAAAAGAAAAAATCGAACTAATTGCGTAAATATCACCCATATTCCATCTCCTCACATCGTATTTTAGATATATTGTACTTCTAAGATCTTCCATTACCATTTCACTACCGGAAAAAACAAGCGGAGATAACGCAAGAGCTCTTTTATCCTACGATTCGATTTATCATTTCAAAACGGCGTTTGTCACCTTGATAGAATTCACCTGGTTAATCCTTTTTCCAGTAAAATAACCGAATCGAATTTTTAAAACGTTTTCGTACTTTAGGACAAATTGCACATACTTTCTCATAGTAATCTAATATCTTTGGTCTGGGCCAGTTTTACCATCTTTCCCCATCTTCTGACATCTTGCTGACATCTATCGCCGCCCAAAATACATTTTTTGAACTTTTCTCATTTTTCAGCTTCTTAATGGTAGATACGAAATATTACTTTTAGGATATTAAAGAAGAGTAAAACTTCGTTCTATATAGGAATTTTCATTGATAAATTTGGAGCCGCTCTTAAGAAAATGGCGTTTAAGCGTTACTGTAAATGCGAAAATGGAAGCTTCGGAATTTTCACAAGAATCTTTCGAGTTTTCGAACAACTTCATTTGGTGACATTTAAAGCACTTCTACTCACAAATGTAATAATGTATAAAATTTCTGGAAATGTGAATATTAATGGCGTGAGAGACACTTAAAAATACATTTATTTATTTTTTGAAAAATCAAAAAAATACAGCCAAATTAATTTTATGTTAACTTAAAGAATGCAAATAGCATTCGTACGAAAAGTTTGAAGAAGCAATTTGAGAAAATGGCGTTTGAACATTTGTACAAATTCGGAAGTTTCAGTTCATTTTCACAGAAAACATCTGAGTTGTCGAGGAACTTTTAAGACATAATGTTAAGCACATGTACTCGTAAATGTAATAGTAGGGAGTTTTTGCACCCTCGAACGTTACGTACTATCGATCTTCTGCTCATTCGCAGTGCAAGTTTCGCATCACTTTGGTGCATCTGCGCATGCGCAAAAGATCGATAGTACTTAACGTTCGAGGTGGCAAAAGTTCCCAAATATGAACAAATCGCCGTTAAAGAAAATATTTACTAAATGAAAGGCTAGTCAAAGAATTACATTTTTGTAAGTTTTGAAAAAACAAAGGAATAGAGCAATATGGCGTTTATGTCATTTCAGAGTACAGGTACTATCCTTCCCAAAAGTTTAAGGAAAAAAGTTGAAGTCGATTTTGAGAAAATCTTGTTCTTGTAATTTTTAAAAATTGCACAAATTGCCCTCAATATTGTGCGAAAACTACTAAAAATTTCAAAAAAATGTGCATGACCTTATTGAAAGAACTAAGTATGGAGAACAAATATAATTTTAAGGGAAAATCTCTATCTTCAATTTTGTAGTTGTAGGAAGACGCCGAAAAAAAATTCGAACTTTTGCAATTTTCCCAAAATCAGTCAGCAATGAAAATAAGAGCTATGCCACCTTGAGTGTATTTTACTTTATTCTTACAATTAATTTAAGGAAAGTATTTGGAGTAATGTTTGATTGATTGTTAGTGATTTTGGGCGCGTCAACTGCTTTGGTCATTAGTCCCGTAAGTGCAATGCATGTTTATTTCATCGTGAGGTGGAAGAGATGTTGCCCGCTATGCCGATGGCGAGATCCGGCGCTGACCTTCCGTCCACTAGCGGGGCTTCCCAACCAGGTATCTGCCACCAGCGGGGCACCACCCCAGCCGGGACAAGCTCTAAATCACCGACCGATTTACCTGTCGGCTTGCCGGGTTCTTTCTTAACAAGGTATCTCCCACCAGCAGTGCACGGCCCACGGCCGGGACAAGTTCCAATCCTCCCACTGGTCTCCCAGCATATATGGTAGTGTTGTGCAAGTTGGTGTGTGTGTGTGTGTGTGTGTGAAGATAGGACAAGGAAGAGGAAGGAAATATCGCGCGAGGTCCGTTTGTTAGGGAATTTCTTCGGCATTCGTTTGATGTTGATCGGAGAAACTACGGAAAACTTCCAATCAGAGCAGCCGGTCGCTAGAATTTTCCGTCAGACATCGGTTGAATTCTACATCTAACTGACAAGCTAGTGTTGAAAAATCCTGCCACCGTCGGGACTCGAACCTAGCACCTCTCGGTCAGAGGCATTGCAGTGACATCAGTTGATGCACTGAGCCACCTATCCTGGTTGACATTTTTGAGAAAATGTTGAAAATGTCCCTGGGGCTTAATAAAAAGTATCTCCAAAAATTAATGAATGTTTTTAAAAATCGCAGAACTTCGACTCAGACCTGATCGACAGGGGTTTATTCAGTTGAGCAAAAATTCTACACATAGTTTAGGCGCTAGTGGTGTTCACATACGCCCAGACAGGCAGACACAGACAGATGGACGGACGAACGGACGTTAAAAAGTCAAAACACACATACACCCTTTCGGGATCTATCAGGGGACCCCAAAACGAGTACTTCCGTTAATATCTCGAAATAGATTTTCCGCAGCATTACATAACTTTGAGTAACTAACACGAGAAAGTAACTGGTGGTGCTACAGAATGGCACAGACTTTCCCGTATTAGTTTTCAATTTCCTATAGTCTCAGCCAGCTATTCGGACTTTGTCGTAGTAAAATTTACTGTTTTGTTGGCATGGGCTAGATTTATGGCCTTGCCCCATCTTGCCACCTGCCATTTAATGCACCCAACTTATTTTTTAGGTTTTCTCAATTATTCGGTTTCCTAATGGTAGATTCAAAATATTGCTTTTAGAATATTAAAGAAGACTGAAACCTTGTCCTTTACGACAATTTTCATTCATAAACTTGATACCGTTTTTAAGAAAAGGGTGTTTAAGCGTCTGTGGCAATGTGAAATATGAAGCCCTTTTTCACAGGAATCTTGAGTTTTTTTTAAATTTATTTTAAGATATTTTAAGCTCTTCCATTCACAAATGCAATAATGTTTACAAATCGCTGCAAATGTGCATACAAGGCATGCGAAATATTTAAAAAATACATTTGTGTACATTTTGAAGAAAAACAACAAAATAATACAACAAAACTTTTTTGTTTCCTTAGACAATGCATTTCGCACTATACGTACAAAAACTTTGAACAAAAAATTTGGAACCTTTTCAGAAAAAATTGGCGTTTGAGCGTTTCTGAAAATGCGAAATTTCGAGTTCATTTCCAAAAAAAAATTTTAGTTTTAGAAAAACTTTAAATGATATAATTTAAAGTACGTGTGCTCATAAATCTAATAATGTGAACAAATCGCCGATAATGTAAATATAAACGACGTGACAGGCTATTCAAAAAGTTTCATTTGTGTTCTTTTCGCAAAAACAAAAGAATAGAGCAAAATAGCGTTTATGTCATCTCTTAAAGTACATTTCGCAATATCCCTACCAATAGTTTAAAGGGAAAAAATGGAGCCGATTTTGAAAAAATCTTGCTTTGTTATCTTTTAAAGTTGCATATATTGCACACAAGATTGCGCCATAACTACAAAAATTGTTTTAAAAAAATTCATGATCTTAATGAAAGAACTAATTATGTACAACAAATTTCTTAGAAAGGAAAAGTCTCTATCGTCAATATTGTAGTTGTAGGAAACGCCGAAAAAATTCAATCTTTTGCAATTTTCGAAAATTCAGTTATCAGTGAAATCGGACCTTAGCCATGTGTATTTTATTCAATTTTTACGAGAAATATAAAGAAAAAATTTGGAGCCATATTTGAGCAAATTTTTAAAATATCCGGGGGGGGTCGTGTAATGTATCTCCAAAAAGTAATGCACGTTTTTGAAAATTGGAGAGCTTCGAATGACAGTAGATCGACAGCTGTTTTTTGTTGTTGTTTTTTCCAGTTTGGAAAAATTTGTACGCAGTGTAAACGCTAGTGTTGTTCACATACACCAGAGACACTGACGGACGTTTTTCCGTCAATCAATTTTTCGGTATTAAGGACCCACAAAACATGGATTCTGGCTACACCACGAGTTACAGGAAGTAATTTACTATACAACAACACGATTTATCCACATTTTCATTATCAGGACTCGACTTTGAGAGTTTTCCTGCGCACGATATAACTTTCTCTTCGTATGAAGATTGAGAAGAGAGATAAAGTAAAATAAATGTTCACAATTTGAAATTCCATTAATAAAATATTAATTATATCGAATTTAAAAGTAACTACTTTTTCTGCCTACTGTTTTTTTTTTATTTCTATCTATCAGCAATGAAAACAAAGAGATGCACGTAGAAAACGCAGACACGAACAGAGAATCTTTGCAGCACTCTGTTCGAAATCTTTACGTGCAGCACATAGGAATGTCAGCAATTCTGAATTAGTATTAGACAAAATATGCTCATTGCAAAAATATAAACACATTTAAATAAAAACTATTTTTCAAAATTAATTAAATATATTTCCGGAAATAATTTCAAGAAAATTTGGTAATTTGTGAAAATACCTTAATAATTAGCAAATAATAAATATACTGTTAAGCAGATATTAAATGATCAGCAAAATATGTAAAATACGTAATACAGTACAAAATTTGTAACGAAAAATTTAAATATTTTGTTAGGATTGCAACAGTTCGCCTAAATTACAAAATGAGAACAGTAGACAAAACATATGTAATTACATTAGACCAGGACTTTAGCCATGAGATCGACAAGCAGTACCGCGAAACAGAATTTTGACGTTACTGAAGATCATTTTTTACATGACTAGAGAAGTCTATTTATCCGATTTCAGTATATTATATGGCGTTAGATTCATGGTGCATCTCGCCAGCGCGCTATTTTACCACTTTTTCAAATATGTCAGCAAGTATAAAAACATTTTAAAAATTCGATTCGGCTATTTTACTGGGAAAAGGATTAACCAGGTGAATTCTATCAAGGTGACAAACGCCGTTTTGAAATGATAAATCGAATCGTAGGATAAAAGAGCTCTTGCGTTATCTCCGCTTGTTTTTTCCGGTAGTGAAATGGTAATGGAAGATCTTAGAAGTACAATATATCTAAAATACGATGTGAGGAGATGGAATATGGGTGATATTTACGCAATTAGTTCGATTTTTTCTTTTTGAAATCAGCACCAAAGCGGGATCGGTGTTTTGAGTGATACCTCAGACATTCTTATGATGGTATTCGAAGGAAGATGGAATATGTGAATAAGATAATAGTTTTATACTACTATTAAAGATGATACGAAACCGTTTACCCCTATTACAGCATCACTAGTTTCATAGGTGGGGAAAAAATATCTTGAGATGCGAAGTGACGGAAGCATCAACGAAGTGACGGGGTGTCTGGCTTGCTGCCCCCGAGAGTTCAGCCTTCTTGCCCGTCGCCGCGCCGCGGCGGCCGCCGCCCGGCTCGCCCGTGCCGGCTTGACCGCGCCGCCGGCCAACAATGTCAGGGCGGCGCGGAAGGGGAAGGGGGAGTGGGGTGAGGTGTTTTTCGAAATTTCACTTACCGTCGCTCCTATTTATCCGATTTGCATGTTTGACACGGCGTTGGATTCTGGAAGCGTGTCGCCATCGCGCTATAAGCCCACATTTTTGAAATTGTTCCCGGAAGTACGAGAAAAATTTTAAAAATCGAGTTTCTGCTAGTTTTTTTTGAAAAAGGGCTTCGTAGCGTAAATTCTATTATAAACAGGAGTCAAATGCCGTTTACAGATCGAAAATCGGACCATTTGTTCAGACGTAATCGGTAAAGTAAAATTCACTAAACTTGGTGCTGCCACGTGGTGGCGACAAATTGAACTAGTGTCGGTACATTTAGCCTTAAGATGTTTCATTCCAGCGTTATTTTCTCATTTATTAATCAACCCTTAAAATGTTGCTTATAGCAGAAAAGTGAATTTAAGTTTTTCTGCTCTATTTGCTCAAGTACATTAAAATTCCGATTTTTGTCCAACTTGACACTTTCAACTGCATACTCCACTAAACCTGTTTTACAAGTACAATTGCATAGGACTATAAATAAAAAATATTTGTAAAATAAATTAACTCCATGAGATGCATTGATCCAAATTTCTATTACTCAATGTTAGACATTCTACTATTGAAGATTCACATCAGTGTCATTTATAATAGCAGGTTATCAAAATGATATTTCAAGGATTTATAGAGGGAAAAAAGGCTTTACCTTTGATTTATATTTTGATTTATTTAGTCAAAAACTGTATGTGATATATGGGGAAAAGTTCCATCTGCACTCATTTTCTTGAGCTTCAAAAGCTCTTCCTAATATTTTAATTATAACATTAGACATTTTCCCTCCCGAGTTATATAAAACCTATTTGCATCGATAAACAAACTGCATGTTTTATTTTTTTTCTTCTTTATATTACTAACAACAGTAACATGCCACTGGCTTTACTCCTACCACTACTAGCAAGTATGCTCAAGAAAACATAGGCGTAGTGAAGCTACATTTATATTCAAAAGCAAAACAAGGGGACATCTCAGCATTTGCTCAATGGATTGGGAAAACTGGACGAAAACCTGATCGAAATGAGGGTCTTTGACCTGGAAGCTGAAGTACATATTTTTCAAAGAATTTACAAAAAACAATCAACTACAATCATACAAATTACTAACACTAACATACTATAAACACAACTTACACCAGTAAATACACATAGGATTAATGCCATGTAAATAAAATCATTTTGTTGTTAACTGATCCATACTATTTTTTTGATAAATTTGGATGTGCTCCTTCCTAATTTTTTTAATCTTAGGTCAATATATTTAAACAATACTGCCTTTATTAAGTACATCCTGTAATTCATTATGGCCTCTTGACCAATAATATGATATGTTAAATTACTAAAAACAGAACTATTTACAAATTCTCTCAGACATCTATTTACAATTGTACTACATGCTGCCTTTTTAAAAATGTCACCTCTCCCCTGAAGTATTCTTACTTCTACCTCTGCTCTTTTGCAGATTTTTATAACATCTGCAGAAGGGAATTTCAATCCATAATCAGCTTTCCTCTGAATGAAGGAATATGATCCTTCATCAGTATCAGTCCGGCAAAGAACTAGCTTACAGTTCACATAAGCAAGAGACTTTTGCAACTTTCTAACTAAAAATACTCCAATATAAGTTACAATGTCCACAACATAGGGAGACAATCTAGTTTCAAGATTGTGTACTGATGGCAAGTACATATGGTCAGTTGGTACCTCACTGCCCAGTTCAGGATCATTTACTTGTGGCACACTTGCATACTGGCATGAACTGACATTTAACACAGTTGTTTCATCCTGTGGAACACAATTTGCAAAGTTAAATTGTTATTGTACTTCTTGAAAAGAAAAAAGAATTTGGATCGTAAGCAGTGAACAAATATCCACAACGTCCCAAAATAATTACGCTGTAGCACCACAAACAGCACGCAAAGCTACATACAACACCCTACAGCACGAGCTGCCGGTGTCCCGAAGTCACGTGACTTACGATCACCTCATGTTGAACCTGCGCAGTAGGCTCACGCGCACTCGAGTTGTATCTCTCTATGGAAAGGTGACCAGTGAACTACGAACGATGACCCGTGACAGATGAACTATAGTTCACTAAATAGTCGTTCCGAATCGTATCGTTCCTTTTCAAGAATAGTTCAATTGAACTAGCTCGTTCGCGATCGACACATCCCTAGTGTGACGAGCTATGGCGAGAAGTGAAATTTGTGCACGTTTTCATAATTCTGTGATCTCTATCCTAAACCATATTCTAGTCGAATTTTGAATACAGAAAACAGGAGCGTTTTTTTCAAGTTTTGTTGACAAAATATTCGCTCCTATATAATAAAATATATTTTCAAGGGTAAATTATCTATAAATTCCTGCCCTGAACCCTCATGTTCTTCATGAGAGAATAATACTTTTTGCCGCGATAATATGGAAAACGATAATTTGAATCACTATATTTCCCACTGAAATTCAGAAGACATGCACAAATAATGAAGTTACATTTATGTCCAGAAGCAAAACAAGGGACCATCTCAGCATTTGCTCAAAGGATCAAGGAAACTGGACAAAAAACCTGATCGAGATGGGGACCATCAACCCAGAAACTGTGGTACAATACTTGTTACAGGTTCTTTAGAATTATACAGTCCAAATGATAATAATTACATTAACTATCATTGTTAAAATTAATGTTACTTTCCTTTTGATGCTCGATATAGTCTCGAATTGTATAGAAACAGTTATGCAGTAGAAAATATTTTACTTGGGACCTAAACTTTTCCATCGAATTTAATCGTTTAATGTCTTCTGGCAAAGTGTTGTACAGTAATGTACATGAATTGTATGAGAATTTTTTGTAGTGAGCTGTTGATACTGCCATCTGGTGAATATGATTACTACGTCGTGTGCTATATTTATAGACATCGGCGTTTGCTGAAAATATATTCCCGCTCTTAAGTAAATCATTTTTGACAAAAACTACTGATTCGTAAATGAGGAGACTAGGTAATGGTAAAATTCCTAGATTAATAAAGAGAGACTTACAAGAATCACGTGGGTTTGATTTGCTTATTATTCGTACAATTCTTTTTTGTAATCTGAATGTCTGGGAGCTATAAGATGTGTTTCCCCCATAGAGGTACTACTATTCTACACTAGAGTGTGCAACAGCGCTAGTGTGCGGCTGCAAATAGAAAAGGAGGAAGTCGGACATTATAGTATGGCAACACGTGGAATGCATCTGAGATGTGTTGAATAGTGTGGGGATTTTTGTTCGTGCTTTCATTGTGAGTTCGCCGATCGCAGATGCAAAGGTTTCATCCAACATATCTATGCTGTCAGTCTTCGGAGGTAAATATATGACAGTCAAGAGACATTTTTTTCCTAAACTCCAAATTCGATAAAAAGATATTCACTACGTAGGCAGTCCGTATTTGTTGAAAATAGTACAAGTTTGTGCCTAAAATCGTCGCGAAGGTATATACCGACACCTCCACCACGTGCGGCGACGCTGGCCTTCCGATCAGCTCTTATCAGACGGTACCCTGAAATTGCGACTAAAGCGGAATTGAGAGAACGCTTCAACCAGGTTTCGCTTATGAGAAGCGCATGAAAGCGGTGTTTAGATATTATTTCTGTTACTTCGTCGAAATGACAGGGACGAGACTGGACATTAAATGTGCGACATGCAGGCAGGGGGAGCGAGAATTAGGTTTATTTGTGGAGCCAGACTCATGGATGGTCGGGGAAAGGTTCCGGGCACAGGTAAAAGGTTTCCAGGATGTGAGGGGGAGGAGGTAGGTAGCATTTACAGAGGGTTTGCAGGAGGAAAGTTGGGAGAAGAACAAATGAAGGAGAATTCCCGGAAAAAATCCGAAATGGCCGTGGCAGAGAGGAGTAGAGTGAGGGGTGGAAAGGTGGGGGCGCTCCTATGCTAGGCATGAAATTGCCTCCAACTGAGTGTCACGCAAGAGTACCTGCGAGTGACCGTGAAATGCCGCTGTTTGCATGTCACATTGATATTTTGTGTCACCTACTTCCCATTCCCCAGCCTTTCCCCGATTCCCATCTCACGTGCGCTCGTACACACACTTGTCTGTGTACAGTGTGCATATTTCTCAGAGTTTCCCATTCGTTTTTATCGGTTATTATCAAATAGATATTTAAATATGAATGCGTGTGTATGTGAATACTTGCTGGTGATTCAGAGCCGCAATTGTGATACTAAAAGATGGACCCGGCGTCGAGATTGTTCTCGGCGTTCGTTTTGATCGTTCTCGGCGTCGAGACCAGTGCGCCGAGACCGATAATTCAAGAAAACAGTTCGAGAACGAACGATACCGATACTCGTTGTGTTATCGGAGTGCGCAGCCTGCATGGACGATGGATAGTGATGCTAGAGGCTTCACTGAATGGCTCGACGCGAAGGGGCGAGGCGGCCAGGCGGCCTGACCCTCTAATGACGCACGGAAGTTTTGCTTTTTGCCATGGTACAGTAGATTGAATAATGCATACTCGATCTAGAGACACTGGCATGATCTGTAGATGTCTCTTATATCTTCCGGTAAACTGTTAAGTCGATAGTCACAAAGTGTTTTAATATCCTGCTTCCTAACACATTGTTTTCTTGTCATAAGTAAATTCACAAGTGGTTCGACTCTTATCTCAGAAGTTTCAAATCACGAACGAGTGGAAAGCGGATAGACTATTTTGCGAATAAAAGTCGTACATCGATTAAATCTTTGGTGAATCCTGAACATTATTTTAAGTATATCGCAACTTATGGAAGCTACATCTGCCACTGTTTTCCATAAAAGCGAAATTTCTTCATCATATTAGAATTGTAGAGAATTGATTGTACTTACCCAGTTTACTGGAATGTCAGCTCTATTTGTCGAGATTTCTTCAAAAATAGCTTCAAAATGACCTGTGAAAAATGTGCGTGGACATCTTTACAAAATTTACATAGTAACTGCTTTTTTATCGACATCATTGCCAGCGAAGGTAGTCTTTCTTGTCCCATAGTGGATTTGTAGTGAGATATCTCTCTATTCAAGGTCGAATATGGTCGGTGAACTTAAGTTGTGCTTGATAGTACAGTTAAAGAAAATTTGTATACTTCTAAAATGGCCCATGTCAAATCTCTCTCGTTCATGATTTTTACTGTCTGATTGGCAGATTTCACTTGAAAATAGTGATCTTGAGACAAGTACGCAACACTCAATTCATTTTAGACTATTGAATCAAAGTTTGAACCATAGGATTTCAAAAGATTTGAAAAATGATGATCAGAGAAAAATTCTTTGTAGTCCATAAAGTTTGAGAAATCAAGAAGGGCAATGATACAAACTTTTAAAATCGTAAAATCTATTTATTTATTTATCTGAGTAATTGAAAACTCTTCTGAACATGACTTCACTTAGTTCTCCTGTTTTGCTTTTCTTTTGCGCATGTTTATTTATCAGCTCAGAAGAAATATTTTAACAATGCTTTGGAAGTCTCTCCTCAGTTCTTCTAAACATTTCATAGCTTCCAGCACTTTAGAACGACAGTATCCAATATCCATAGATTTATATTGTAATATATTGAAACGAACGTCAGTATGTCCATATTGTAATGGGTCCTACTACCCCAGCTATCTTATTTTCACTATTCAACTCCATGTTGTGGTGCCCTTGTAATTTTTTCCTACCCTATCTCATTAAAACAATTATCTATTTATTTATATAATACTTTAAATTCGCCCCGAATTATGGACGCAAGAATTTAGGTGGCTAGCTCAGTAATACGTCCACAGGCGTTTTCGTGACATTACCATACTCACCCTCAGGGTCCTCTTTCTGGTACCGTGGTCTGAAAAATACCGCTTGTACAAGATTTCGGTTGGTAATTTTTTTATATTTACGAGCAAATAACAAAAATGAAAAAGATGTTTTTTATGAACTGTTTCTATTCTGATTAATAACAATAGTATGGCTGTGGCATCGGCGACATGATGTGTCGACCGCGTTCTTTATTCAGTAATCTTTTCCAAAATCGTTTAATTTTGATAATTCCTTTTTGATGTTAATAATTCCGTTTTGATGGCCATCGACTAACTTGTAAAACAAATCCTTTAATCTTAAATCTAACTTAAATTTAGAGACATTCCTGGCCTTGAACAACGATATTTTTGACTTATTTGACAAGTTCTTATTTCCTCGCGATTATACTTCCCTGTTGACAGGCTGTACTGCGCTCTTGATCGTCGTCTACTGCGACCATTCACCATAAATCACCATTCCCGTTTTAAGCTGCAAAGTCCATTTCTGCTACATCCACACACGTAAATAATTACGTAATTCAAATATTCCACCAACAATTCATGTCGTGTCCGAATATTCTTACGATCGCGTCACCCTAGCATCTCACTTCTGCAAACTAACTTTAAGAAAGATCTCGCATTTCTGCTTGCAACTCACGATCCGCACCTCGCCGCGATCAAACCACTTCTCTAATAACTTTAAGAAAATATCCCGTCTCACCATTAAAGGTCTCATCCTCATGTTTCTCTTGTACTATATTAAATTATTCACGGTTGTGATAATATGATTATACAGCACATCGGCAAACCTACCAACGCTAACGTCTGTAAATCACATGAACCTTTCTTCAATTTCGCGATTTATTATATCTAAACACTCGTCTAGTAGAAGACTAGCTACAAAATTGGCAGAAGCAAGATTCTTTGTATTTGTATGTACCATACCATATCTTAATATATACCATATCCATCATATATATCATATATAATATGTACCATACCATATCGATTAAATCGTTCTGGATAGCACATGAGGTGTCTCTGAAAACTGTTGCATTTTGGAAAGGAGCTGGCGTAGTAAATCTAATGTTTCTATGTATTTTCCTCTATTAAACAATATTTCTGATTCATCACGTCCCCTTAAAACTTGCTTCTGCTTTCCCAAGTAGCAAACAACATCAATGAGCCTTGTTAGTGTCAGACTGTTCTTTACCATTTCGTGTTGTTTCGAAATTTGTAAAGCCTTCTGAGCATTTAGTTGCAGGTTTTCTCGGATATTACCGAAATTACACAGTGTAAATACACAAAATACATGATTGCTTTTATTCTCATGCTTGTCCAAAGAACTGTCAAGGGAAACTGCCTGTCGAATCCTTTTTTTGAACAGATGTTACTACACTTATCACTGCTGAAAGGAAGACATGGCCAGTAAAAGTATGTTTTATTTAGGGTAGCCCGTTAATTATTTGTACCTAGAATAATTAGAAGTACCTGCTGAACTCTCGTTTCCTGTCTTGACATTTTGCAGTCTAAAGAGGAAGTTCTGGTGTGGGTGTACCGTGGTCTTTTACTTGAATTTTTTTAAATCCAATAATTTGAAATTCAGTCCTTAATAATTGTTCTGTAACACAATCACACAAACAACTAGCCTCTCGATCATTTATATACGCCATTTTCACAAAAATCGAGAGAATGAAAATTTACGAACCATCAGCAAATGACTGTTCACCATAATATTTTGCGGTATATACCTACCAACTGCCCAGCCTCGCACCCTCCACTCTCCATGCTCTTGAAACTTTGAGGAGTCCTTGATTACCGCTGTTGGCATGCGGTGCTTCCCCTCAGTGGCTGATCCACGGATCCAGAAGGGGGGCATGAGGGTCATTAATTTGGCAAAATTTATTTAAATATTATTTGTTATAATTATGTAACTAGCGTACCCGTGCGAGAACTTTTGCATGTTAAATTCCACCCTTTTCCCTATTTTTCCTTTTCCATATTAAGAGTTAAGTTGTTAACGAAACGTGTTTATATGTTTAAATTTTTTAAACTTCCAGTATACTTATAGAGTTTAAAATAAAACTAAAGAACAATGAAATTCATGTTTGAAACAAATTTTGAATAAAGGTTTATTCAATATTATACCTAGACATGTTCTTGGAACACTTCACAACACTTCCTTAAAAACATTTGAAGTAATTATACAGTCTTTCTTGACAGCTTTTCGCTTTCCTCGATAGTCACAAAAATATTAGAAAAGCTTTCTATTCCCGAGAAAACTACTTAAAGTTGTCCATGTGAAAATACAGGTGCTGGCAAGTATAACCCTACTCTTTGTAATATTATTTAACTTTATTACCGAACTGAGAGGTACACCCGTGCAATTTAATCGCCAAGAATATTAAGTAATTAGTTTTCTCTACGACTACTCCAGAATGTATACATTTCTGCACGTTAGCGGATACAGTAATGATGACGATTCCACAAGCCGTGAGAGAATATTATTCCCGCAAGGCTGTCGACCGATCACAATCCTCTTAGTTCATTATACACGACAGAGGGTTCTCGCAATCGTCTACACAGGTGAAACACGAACCAGTATGCGAGTTGGTGTTTGTTAGGCCAGAGAAATTGAGGGTTCTGTAGCAGTTCTGTAAAGTTAAGGCGCCTATTTAGTGTTTTTAAAATATCAATTTCAAAGTCGTAGAGAAAGTAGTCTTCTACTCGCGTAGAATGGCTATTATTTACTCGTAGAAATTCCGACACTCGCTCCTACGTCGCTTGTGTCGTAAACATCAACTCGAGAATAAAAGATATCATTCTACGCTCGTTGAAGAATATACTATTAATAACGTTGCTCGAGTATTGCGTGATGCATTTGGCATGAAAATTTAGATTCATGTTTTCAACAAATCATATTTTCAACGTCAAAGTGCAAATCGTCACGTCTCAGTGAAATTGTCTTTCTTTAGAGACCTCATTTATGAATATCTATTGCGTGTGCGCAAAGTTATCTATACTACTGAAATAATATAAAAGGAGTTTATATAATATAAACAATAAAACATGAGATTAAGTAGTAGCATCTGAACTATCATACCCTGTACTGTCTTTCAATGATTAATATATCGATCTGTTTAGTAATATATTTAACTTGCTTGTATGTAACCTCTAGATCTTTTACTAACCTGCTCAAAAAAGCACATACAGTACGAAATGTATTACCACAATAGTCCTCCTAGTTTTCTTCCAAAAACCTTGTCCAAGATATAAATTAACTTGTTGAAACTACTAATCACTCTAGGGAAATTACTATTTCCAAGCATTTTCAATGCAATATCATGACTGAACACGCTGACATGAAAATTTCACTGAATCACCTGATAAAAACTATGAGATTTTGCACTATGAAAGTCAGATGGACAGACATTTTTCCGTCAATCGATTTTTCGGTATGAAGGACGCACAAAACATGGATTCTGGCTACACCACGTATTAGAGGATTTTTTTCTAAATTTATCGACTCGATTTATCCACTTATTCGTCACTAGGGCCAGGCGATAAGAGTTTTTGTGCCAAAAATTCGCCGCTTTTTCCCGCAGCATTACATAACGTTTTCTCTACTGCGTAAAGCGATCATTATCTGCACATTCCAAGAAACAGCAAAATTACGAAATTGCTTTTACGAAGTGTGAATCAAAGACGATTGCCGTCAAGTCCAGTTTGGGAGAGGGAGCACTGTGGGTAGGGTTGCTCTGGGCGCCATTTTACTTAGTTACACCACTGGATGTGATTGATGGCACAGGCCAGAAGGTGAGACCCCAAAGCTTCAAGCTGTGACACGAAGGCTCAAAGTGGCACGCGAGACGCGGAGCGTGACGGCCCTTGAGGGGCGCTCGCGTGCCTGGAAATCGTCACGCCCCTCACACACCACGCGCTTCGAATGGCACGAGGAAAATGCTCTCCGATGTTTTCCGTCACGCGTTTTAGACAGATTTACACACTCTGATCATCACATGAAATAAATGTTAAACTAGGGAAGTACTGAATATAATTCATAACATTTTTTAAAATCCGAAATATATAATGAGTGTATTTACACACATACACATCACAATTTGAATCTTAAATGCCAAAACGAAAACACTCCTGGACTAGATGCTTTTGTTCAGAAACTAGAGTGAAAGCCCCCGGAGTAGCCATTATGAACATTTTTGTAATTTTCTCTCTCTCCAATTACGCACACAGGCAAATCACACAAAGATCTGTTGTCAGTCGGGGTAAGGGATTATGGAAGGATTAGAGATGGAGACGATATTCGAGGAACTGGAAATGCCGCCTGACTGCAATCAAATCCTGACAACCGGGGCAATCCACGGGGGATTCTAGTTTAGCGATAGAATTTCCTTAGTATGAGGGTGCACTGGCTGCAACCCTGTGTACCATGTGACCGGGTGAATTTACCGAAATATTTGTGAAAGGGTTACGGTTAAGTAAAACATAATAATACAGTATTCATTAATAAGCATTATAATACTTATATCCATCTTAGGCACGCAAAACTGTGAACATTTGCACGTGAGTTAACGACGTTAAGTAACTAAGTTACCTGTTGTCAAATATAAAAGCTTACATTTTATAAAATAAATTATTCCGAGATAAATGAGATGCATGTTCTCGCAATCCGCAGGGTATAACGTAAATTGCACAGCATCATGTGTTGACTACGCACGGATGTAGTTTTGCCCAAACAAAAAATTTCGTATGAAATTCTATCTTCCCTAACGTGCAGACAAACTTGGACATCCTTCGATTTGGGGGAGGGGCGCGTTTACCAAGCGCAAGCAGTTAAAACTGAAGGGGTTTATGTGATTGGCGTTACATCCCAAAGGTCGTGAAACACGCTATCCCCGGGCCCAGGCCTCGTTTGTTGGCCATATTTTTGAGCGGGTGTTTTCGGTCGAGTGTTGGTGTGAATAGACCAGTGAATATTTAGCACTATATATAAATAAATAAATATAAAAAAAAATTCCGCAACCAGACCTGTGCTGTCATCTTTTATTGTCGAGACATGTAATCTACCTTTTTATACTCGTACGTATAAAACAGGAAGTTGGTATGTATATAAGAGCGAAACTCCGATACCGTTGGACCGATCTTCATGAAAGTTGGCATTTCTACGTTGTTGTTGTTTTTGTTGTTTTTTTCACCCAGAAGGTTTGTGTTGTTAATTCTGTTGTAACTCCATTACATGGCGCTACATATTCACTACATATCCACTACATATTCACATCAAATGCAACCTGCAACACACGGCAGCATTTTGAATCTATATCGTTAAATAACTCCTAGCCGAAGTGTTCTAAGGCCTTAAAAACTACAATTTTGAGGCCAAGGACCTCAAAGAAACGTTTCTCTCACCGTAATCTACAGAACGAACTCTTTCTCAACATTCTATTACGTTTTTCTTGATCCAGCGCTTCCCGATATTACCTCACCTGCCCAGAGACGTGCAGTATCTGCAAGTAAATATGAATGATAGGGACAGAGAGCGGCAGAGACAGATACACAAAGGCAGACAGGGACAGGGTGAGGGAGGAGAGAAGTGAAAAACGGTGATGGGAGGGGAAAGCCCTGCATCTCCCTCTTTCCCTTCCCATCACCCTCTCACTGTCTCTCCTTTTCCCCTCCCTCCCTTACCATATCCCTCTTTGTCTGTCTCTGCCGCTCTCTGTCCTTCTCATTCACATTTAATTACAGATTCTGCACATCTCTGAGCAGGTGAGATAATATCGGACCAGCAAAAATGTAATAGAATATTCAAGAAGGTTTCATCATGTAGATTACGGTGTAAGAAACGTTTCATTGAGGCCTTTGGCTTCAAAATTTCAGTTTTTAATGCCCTAGAATCCTTTGTTAATAAACGATATAGATTCAAAATCCTACCGAATGTGCTGCGGGTTACATTTGACGAAAATATTCGTTTTGTTCTACAGCGCCATGTAGTGGAGTTACAACAGATTTAACAGCACATACACATTCTCGGTGAAAAAAAAACAAGTAGAAGTATCAAGTTTCATTGAGATTGGTCTCACGGTGTTGGAGTTTAGCTCTTATATATACACCAACATCCAGTTATATATATATAAATAAATAAATAAATAAATAAATAAATATGCATCTCGTAACGTAAAAATGTCAAAAATACACTTTGGGCGGCGATAGATGGCAGCTGGCAAGTGTATGTGGCAATTCCGAATAGCTAGCCCAGACCCAAGGAAATACACAACTAAAACGGGAAAGTCTGTGCCATTCTATAGCACAACTAGTTACTTTCCCGTATACGTACGTATATATGGAGTAATATACGTAGTATAGGGAAAGTTATGTAATGCTGCGGAAAATCGATTTCGAGATTTTAACAGAAATACACGTTTTGGGGTCCTCTGATATCGAAGAAGTATTGTTTTTTTTCAAAAAGTCCATCCATCCGTCTGTGAACCAGTACCTAAACCATACGTGCATTTGGAGTACTTCTACTCACAAATAAAAGCAATGCAGATAAATAAACCGGACACTCTGTGTTTTCCCTAACTGTATCTTTTAAACAATTTTTCAACTCTGTTATTCGATTTCTGAAGCGTATGACATGTTAAATCAACCGTTGTCTAGGATATATCTGTATGAACCAATTTAAGTAAAATTATGAGCATTTTAACGTTAAATTGTAATACAATATAACCAGAAGGCATGCGATGAACTTACAATCCCTAACCGTTCCGAAATTATTATTACTTTCTCGCCTTACGAATACTTTGTAAAGCGGTTCACCGCTGCCTTTCTTGGTCATGTTTGAAAGACATGTTTTTCGCATGTTGACAATTACCGGCTCTTAAGGTTAGAACCGATACAATTACGTTTTGACTAAAATATAAGTAATTGCGATAAATGTACTGGAAATTTCTGTATATATTTGTTCAAATTTTTACCTTTTCACAATTTTTTACTTCTCTTCTTGGATTAGTAATGCGTATGTACTATCGTATCAATTGTTCCTTTATCATGCATTTACCATTTTATAGGTCGGTTCTATTCTTTCATGGCTCTGTTCGACACAGGCGGTGTTGGTGTGTCGTAGAGGAATAAGTGCCGGTTCGTTGACTTTGAGTATCGGATGTCGGTCGTCGGTACGAAAACGTTTGCTGGTATAATACACTTTTGCTGGTTTATGAAATAGTGGAATAACAATAATTACCGTATAGAAGCAGAGCGAGAAAGTATGTGCGTTGGAAGCACCCCTAGTTTCTTTAAACTTCTGGTAGGGATAGTGGTAAAGTACTCTATGAAATGACATAATTGCCATATTGCTCTATTCTTTTGTTTGTTCAAAAATTGCCAAATGTAATATTTGTCATGTCTCCCACGTCAGTAATATTTAGATTTGTGACGATTTGTCCCCATTATTATATTTACGAATGCATGTGATTTTGATAATGTCAAGTAAAGTTTCTCGAGAACTCAACCGTTTTCTGTGAAAACTAGCTCAAAATTCTGCATTTTCAGAAACGGTCAAATGCAATTTTCTCATAAATTGCTCCAATTTTTTTCTTCAATCTTTCCTTCTTTTTAAACGGATAGTGCTATTTGCACTTTTTTATATGACGAAAAGGGGTATTTTTTTGTTTTTGCAAAAATTACATAAATGTAATTTGTTTGAAAGATCTCTCACACCTTTAATATGCACATTTACAGCAATTTGTAAACACTATTGTATTTGTGAGTGAAGGTGCTTCAAATGACTTCAAATGAAGTTTTTCGAAAACTCAAAAGTTTTCTGTAAAATAGAGCTTCACATTTCGCATTTTTAGTAATGCTTAAACGTCATTTTTTTAAAACGGCTCCAATTTTTTTAAGGAAAATTGCCATTTAAGACAAAGTTTTACTGTTCTTTAATATTTTAAAATAAATATTTCCGTCCTACCCTTAAGAATCTGAAAAATTAAGAAAATGTCAAAAAATGTACTTTGGGCAGCGATAGATGGCAGCTGGCTCGAGTATGTGGCAATTCCGAATAGCTAGCCCAGACCCAAGGAAGTAGAAAACAAATATGGGAAAGTCCGTGCCATTCTGTAGCACCACTAGTTACTTTCTCGCACATACGTCGTAAGAAGAGATAGTTATGTAATCAAGCGCCGGAAAACCTCGAATTGTCAGCACAAAAATTCGAATATCCGGTTCCTAGTAAGTAAAGAGTGGTTAAATCCTTCCTCTAACACGTAGTGTAATGTTTTCTTGATAGCGAAAAATCGATTGACGGCTTAATGTGTTTCTTGATACCGAAAAATCTATTGACGGATTAACATGTGTCCGTCTGTGTGTCTAACGCCCGAAATCGTTCAGCCGATTTTCTCTAAAATTGATATTTTCCCATCGATCTGAACTACCTCGAGGCTTTGAGAGTTTTAAACGGATATTTTGATTTTTGAGGCTGGTTTATATAATTCCTCAAAAAGGATTTTCAATTTTTTTCCAAAAATCGGCACCAACATTTTTGATTAAACTTTCCCCTCGGATAGCATAAAGGACGCTTAAGAGTATGGTGAAGGTCTCATGTTCGTTAAAATCCTAGATTTTTCAAAAATCGTGAAAGTTCACTTTTTGGGGGGCGTTTTCCTACAACTACAATACTGAAGATAGAGATTTTTTTCCTCAGTGAAATTTGTTTCATAAGGACAGATATTCAAATAATTCTATGAAGAGTTTACTTGGTGGATAATCCTCAAAATGGCCACTTAACCCGAAGACCAAGTATCCCTGGTCTCCCCTACGTTTAAATAGTTTAATGATTAAGGATTCGCTTCCAACTAACTTTTGGTAAGTTCCATCAAAAGAAATTGTTTCGATGTTTATTTTTGAAATATACTTTCAACAGCTGAGTTTATAAATATCTGGTTTTAAAGCAAATAATGTAATGTGAGATATACCCAAACATCCCGAGGGGAAAAAATTAGTAAAAATACAGTGGAAAAAAACTTAGTTTAGAATATTAGAACTCAGAAATGTCAAAGTACGAATGGGATAACGTACAAAGAGGATGAATGGCAGCCATACTGGGCGCGACGAAAATAAAACGCCGATATTCCGACACGAATTTAAGGACTCGAAGGGAAGACTTCAGGAATGTTCGAGACTAGAATAGATAGTAAATACAGGACATTGGATATTCTTCTTCTCCCCAACAGGGTTTAGGTCATGTGACCTGTTTCGGCACCCATTTTTACTTTCCCTTATACGAACGTATACACTGACTGATATACGTAGAATAGGGAAAGTTATGAAATGCTGCGCGAAAAAATGGCCAATTTTCGGCGGAAAAAAATTAATTGCCGGGCCGTGAAAACGAGTAAGTGGATAAAACCAGTTGCTAAATTAAGAAAAAAAATCCCCTAACACGTGGTGTAGCCAGAAACCCTGTTTTCTAGGTTCTTGATACCGAAAACCCAATTGAAAGGAAAACGTCCGTCTGTGAACACTGCTAGCACCTAAACCATACGTACGATTTCTTCCAAAATGGATATTCCCCGGTCGATCTGATTCTAGTTGAAGCTTTGAGATTTTGAAAAAGATTCTTTAAAATTTGGGGGTACTTTATATGAAGCCCCCCGGGGATTTTCAAAATTTTCTCAAAAACGGCTCCAAATTTTTTCTTTAAATTTCTTGTATGAATAGAGTAAAATACACTAATTAACGTGGCATAGGTCCTATTTCCACGGATAACTCTGAATTTTCAAAAATTGTGAAAGTTTGAATTGTTTTCGGCGTCTTTCTCCAACTACAAAATTGAAGATAGAGATTTTTCCTTCAAATAAAATTTTTTCTTCATAGTGAGTTCTTTCTTTAAGGTCATCTATATTTTTTGAAAATTTTAATATTTTTCGCGCAATATTGCGTGCAATATGTGCAATTTTAAAAAATTACAAAAACAAGATTTTCTCAAAAACGGCTACAAATTTTTTCTTTAAACTTTTGGTAGGGATAGTGGTAAATTTACTCTATCAGATGACATAAAAGCCATATTGGTCTATCGGTTGGTTTTTTCAAAAATTACAAAAAATGTAATTTTTTTTACTTGTCTCTCACGTCGTTAATATTTACATTATCGGCAATTTTTTCACATTATTATATTTAAGAGTATATATGCTTTAAATAATGGCAAGTAAAGTTTCTCGAAAACACTACTGCTTTCTGTGAAAAGTAGCTCAAATTTCGGCATTTTCAGAAATGCTCAAACGCCATTTTCTCATTTTCTCACATATTTCTCACATTTTATCATTTTCTCACATATGTTTTCTTGAAACTTTTGTAACGGATAGTGATAATTACACTCTTTTAATATGACGTAAAGTTTATTTTCAGTTATTTTTTGTTTTTTCAAAAATTATATAAATGTAAATTTTGTGAAAGATCTCTCACATTTTTAATATGCATATTATCTGCAATTTGTAAAGATGATTATATTTGTGAGTGTAAGTGCTTCAAATAACTTCAAATAAAGTATTTTGAAAACTCAAAAATTTTCTGTGAAAATGAGCTTCAAATTTAGCATTTTTAGTAGTGCTAAAACGCCATTTTCTCTTAAACGGCACATAATTTTGAAAAGGAAATTGCCATTTATAACTAGGTTTTTGTATTCTTTAATATTCTAAAATTAATGTTTCCGTTCTACCAATAGAAAGCCGAAAAATTAAGAAAATGACAAAAAAATGTACTTTTGGCGGTGATAGATGGTAGCTGGCAAAAAAGAGTATGTGAGAATTCCGAATAGCCAGCGAAGACCCAAGGAAATAGAAAACTAATACGGGATGTTCTGTGCCATTCTGTAGCACCACTAGTTCTCCTTGGTCTACCAATTTCCCTTCTTCCGTCTGTTTTATAGATTATAGCTATAAATGGAAGTCTGTTCGTTGGCATTCTTGATACATGATTGTACCATTTTAACTTATTTTCAAGAATGTTCTCGTACAATTCTTTGACTTTTAAAATTTCCCTTATTTCCGAGTTCCGTTTCTTGTTGAGTAGCAAACACCTTTGTGTGTTTCGCGGAAATTTCATTTCCGCCGCTTGTATTTTATTTTTGATCGTTTTCGTGTTCACCCATGTTTCGCTGGCATACATGAGTGTGAGGACTGCAATTGTCTTATAAAATTTAAGCCGTGTCTCCTTTCGTGTTCGGTTTCTCAGATACTTTTGTATAGTTCCACATACGTTTCGGAATTTTACTAGCTTATTTTCCACGTCACAATCTATATTAAAGGTACATCAGAGCCTAAGTACGTGCAGTTGCTACCTTCTTCTAGATTGTAGTTTCCTATTGTTTTTTTAGATCTTACTGGATGTTTGCCTCGAAATGCCATGACTTTTGATTTTTGAGCAGATTTTTTAAGTCCATATTCTTCGAGAATATTTTTAAAGATGAAAATGGACATTTGGAGCTTATTTTCGGTCTCTTGTATCACCACTTGTCATCAGCATATAAAATTAAATTAATTGCACATCACTATCGACTTTATTTTTCCATACTCTAAATAGGTCGTCGAAATATATATTAAAAAGTGTTACTGATATTGAACAGCCTTGTCTTACTTCTGTGATGTCCCTCCTGCGCGAGTGCTAGTTTCAAGCGTAATTCACGCAGGAGATCTTTCACGTTAATTGACCTGAGTGGTCAGGAAGAAGAGTGAGGGGAAAATTATTACAATAATGCTCATTGCTGTGTTGATTTAATTCCTACTCAAACCGTCACCATACATTATCTATTGTGCATCCAAACATTTGATTGCAGTACGGCGTCTTATGGAGTATTGCCCTCTCTTTCTATCCAATGCAATTTTACATAAGACTCTCTCTTTCTATCACAGGCTGTGTTGCCGATTCAGGAAGCTCGGAGTTATTCGACTCGTCCATCTTGTTTCACGCGCAAATACTTAACAAGTTCATTCAACGATAGCTTCAGTTGTTTTAATCTTAGACAATTGAGTTTTTTACCAGTTATTCCCAGAACTCTTATGAATGTGGTGGTCATTTTGTAATTCAGTTTTATGGTTTAATTTCCATGAAATTAATTATAAATGATAGCCAAATGCTTATTTCTACATTTTGACGTCCTTAAATTTTCACTATGCGAGAAACATTTTTTATTATTGCAGAAAAGCATAAACACCCAGCGGATGAAATGACAAGGGAAGTCCAAATTTTGATATGAGACCAACCACATTTCTGTATGAATCATGGTTCTTGAGTTAGACGGTAATAAAAACAATATTTCGTGCGCTCCGAACGAACATTTCATGTCGTTCAGTGATCTTGAATACTTCTCAGCGATTCTCAACAGGCGATGTGAAAGGAAAAATAGAGTATTTATTTTTGAATTTCACTTATTAAAAACAGTAAAATACATTTAAACATATCTAAAAATGAATTAGAAATTTTACAGTTAATAATATTAATGCCAAAGACATTCAACCAGGAGTTGTCGTACAATGTGCTTTCAAAAGCAAATATGAGATGAATTATTAGCTGAGTGTTCGAAAAGAATATTATGCTTTGTCCGCACAAACCCTTGCAGTATTTGATATCATCCATGTCATCTCAACTTTGTGAATGAGCATTTTCCCTTAATTTTACATTTGGATGTATTGGACGTACAAAATGACTTGGGACTGAAACTTAGCTATAATGACCTATCGATGTCATTCGCGCAAAACAATTCAAGCCTCGTCAGTATGTGACGAATTAACAATGTTCCAACTAGTTTGGACTAGTTTTGCTATTGATATTTCTGTTTTCACTCTCATTTAAAGGTCTGTTTTTTAAAATAATAATTCTAATAAAAATAATACATCTTTTTTTATCAAAAATCTTTAATTTCTAATATTAAGCCATCTATTTAACATGTTTTGAAAGTATTTCCGTTCAAGTGGTATTCTAATTTGCCCCAGGCTTGTAAAGTGGTACGTAACTGAAGGAAGGGTGAGACCCCCTGCCGAAATCCCATCTTGCTTATGAATAAAATAGTAGTAAAAATAACTTTGTCCTCTGTGACCTTCACACTCACAGACAGGCGAAACCCTAAGTTGTCAACGTCTATCGTCCGTGGGAAGACAGCTCCCCTTTCGTGGGACATACGGTATTGGAAACGAGTGCAGCAAACATTCTCAAAGTTTCGCCAGCTGGTAGAACACCGAGCAAAACCCACATACTATTAAAATTTTGAAGTGTTAGGGAGTATTAGAAATAGTGTATTAGAGACGTTTTGCATCAAGACCTTTCATGACCTCCGCGCTTTCTGCAACGAGCAAAATTGCATCGGCAGTGCCAAAAACGTTTATCAATCGATGTCAGATTTTATAGCACGTTCCTTCCTTGACGACTGATGGCAAAGGTCATATCCGTTGGTCTCTTTTTAGTTTCAACCGCACAGTATACTAATTTTACGGAAGTCGTAAACCAATGCTTTTTTTAAGAAACGTGAAAAATAAACTTACATACGGTGCACTTGATGTTATTTGAAACTTTTTTATTAATTATTGTGAAAATTTTGTTTCTAAGCAAAAGTGAAATGTATTTCTCCATGGAGAGGGTGCTGCTCAGACCCTGACGACAGCGGCGGGGCGCGGCGATTTCCGCACTTCGACAGGCTGCAGGTCATGAAAAGTATGGATACTAATTGTCGCAAATTCACTACTTGCGATGCTTCTTTCTTCAAAACTCAATATTTATGGATTTTAAAAGGTGCTGAACAAGCTGGCAAAATTTCATGTCAATCCGAGTATCAAGCACGGCGAGTGTTGCGTGTAAGCGCTGCTGAGAAGTGACAACGCTGTTCTCCATAAGCTCTGTACTGCAATCAAATCCTTGGACGCTCTATAGAAGGGGGTGAGTGATGGGAGAGAGAGAGAGAGGGGGGGGGAAGATTGAGGAGGTAGGGAAGTCGAGAAGCGCTCGTGATGATGTCAGCCGCTTACCGGAGCACCAATCTCTCCCAGCAGCGGTGTTGCGGCTCCTTCCTGGTTCATGCTGTAGCGCAGCGATGCGGCGTAGCGACTGTCGGCGTAGCGAAGGCTCGTGGCGGCACAGATGTGTCGTGGCGGCGAAGATGTCTCGGGAACTGGCCCTCGTCGCTCCGTGCGTCCCGTATATATATGTCTGTGATTTTCGTGTTTTTCATAGTACTCTATTGTGCATCCAAACATTTGATTGCAGTACGGCGTCTTATGGAGTATTGCCCTCTCTTTCTATCCAATACAATTTTACATAAGACTCTCTCTTTCTACCGCAAGCTGTGTTGCCGATTCAGGAAGCTCGGAGTTATTCGACTCGTCCATCTTGTTTCACGCGCAAATACTTAACAAGTTCATTCAACGATAGCTTCAGTTGTTTTAATCTTAGACAATTGAGTTTTTTACCAGTTATTCCCAGGACTCTTATGAATGTGATTGTTATTTTGTAATTTAGTTTTATGGTTTAATTTCCATAAAATTAATTATAAATGATAGCCAAATGCTTATTTCTACATTTTGACGTCCTTAAATTTTCACTATGCGAGAAACTTTTTTATTATTGCAGAAAAGCACAAACACCCAGCGGATGAAATGACAAGGGAAGTCCAAATTTTGATGTAAGACCAACCACATTTCTGTATGAATCATGGTTCTTGAGTTAGACGGTAATAAAAACAATATTTCGTGCGCTCCGAACGAACATTTCATGTCGTTCAGTGATCTTGAATACTTCTCAGCGATTCTCAACAGGCGATGTGAAAGGAAAAATAGAGTATTTATTTTTGAACTTCACTTATAAAAAACAGTGAAATATATTTAAACATATCTAAAAATGAATTAGAAATTTTACAGTTAATAATATTAGTGCCAAAGACATTCAACCAGTAGTTGTGGTAAAATGTGCTTTCAAAAGCAAATATGAGATGAATTATTGAGTGTTCGAAATAGTAGTTTATGCAATTAGTTTATAATGTTGACCTTTTTTGCACGAATAAGAAAATAGTCTATTACTAAACGAACGACGAAGGAGTGAGTTTAGTAATAGACTATTTTCTTATGAGTGCAAAAAAGGAACATTATAAACGAGTTGCATACGCTATTTTTTTGTATAACATCATTATAAAGTTATAAATGAAACGAAGTGTAAGTAAAGTTTTATAGTTGGCAACATGGATGTTGGTATTATGACGTCACAACTGTGACAGCGGAGAGCCGATTCACGCGCGCATTCAAATGAAAGATGGCGTCGTTACCAATGGTAGTTTTAGAAAAAGCCTCGAAGGCAGAAGAAAGTTTAATACCTAAAAAGTCGAGTGCATTGTACGAGAAGGAATATATAAAATTTAGGAAGTGGATGGAAACAAATAATGTAAATATTATATGTGAGACAGTTGTTCTGGCATATATATCTGAGTTGGTAAGTTTGTCATACTTTTTATGATAGTGTCGTGTGTGTATGATAGTGTCCTAGTGTCGAGTTTTCATTTTCTAATTTATGTTATTTTGAAGTCTGCAGTATGTAAGGCATCATCTTTGTGGTGCAGTTATTCAAAATTGAAGACTATGCTGAAAATTAAAGATGGAATTGACATCTCTGCTTATAACAAAGTTCAGTTATATATGAAACAAGCTAATATCGGCTATGAAGCTGAAAAATCTATGATATTTTCGAAAGATGATGTGAGAAAATTTTTAGTGGAAGCAGATGATGAGAAATATCTCTTAATGAAGGTAGAGTAATAATATTTTGTCAACCTTCTGAAACCGGTTCTACAGATCTGTCTTTCTGTGAACAGTAGAAGTTCGTCATGACGTCATGTCGCGTTTAATAATGGCGATGACGTCATGTAGCGTGCGATAATATACTGGATTATGTACGATTCGGGGTATCGAAAAGGGTCGTTTATAATGATGGTATACAAAAAAGAATATTATGCATTGTCCGCAGAAACACTTGCAGTATTAATACAATCCATGTCATGTCACCTTTGTGAATGAGCATTTCCCCTTTATTTTACATAAAAAGTGGATGTATTGGACGTACAAAATGACTTGGGACTGAAACTTAGCAATAATGACCTTGACATCGATGTCATTCGCGCAAAACAATTCAAGCCTCGTCAGTATGTGATGAATTAACAATGTTCCAACTGGATTTGGACTTGTTTTGCTATTGATATTTCAGTTTTAACTCTCATTTAAAGGTCTGTTTTTTTAAAAAATAATAATTCTAATAAAAATAATACATCTTTTTTTATAAAAAATCTTTAATTTCTAATATTAAGCCATCTATTTAACATGTTTTGAAATTATTTCCGTTCAAGTGGTATTCTAATTTGCTCCAGGCTTGTAAGTGGTACGTAACTGAAGGAAGTGTGAGACCCCCTGCCAAAATCCCATCTTACTTATGAATAAAATAGTAGTAAAAATAACTTTGTCCTCTGTGACCTTCACACTCCCAGACTGGCGAAACCCTGAGTTGTCAATGTCTATCGTCCGTGGGAAGACAGCACCCATTCGTGGGACATACGGTATTGGAAGCGAGTGCAGCAAATATTCTCAAAATTTTGCCAGCTGGTAGAACACCAAGCAAAATCCACATACTATTAAAATTTTGAAGTGTTATGGAGTATTAGAAATAGTGTATTAGAGACGTTTTGCATCAAGACCTTTCATGACCTCCGCGCTTCCTGCAACGAGTAAAATTGCATCGTTAGTGCCAAAAACGTTTATCAATCGATGTCAGATTTTATAGCACGTTCCTTCTTTGACGACTGATGGCAAAGGTCATATCCGTTGGTCTCTTTTTAGTTTCAACGGCACAGTATACTAATTTTACCGAAGTCGTAAAAACCAATGCTATGTTTAAGAATCGTGAAAAACAAACTTACATCCGGTGCTCTTGATGTTATTGTTTTGAAACTTTTTTATTAGAACCCAGGGAGAGGGTGCTGCTCAGACCCTGACGACAGCGGCGGGGCGCGTCGATTTCCGCACTTCGACAGGCTGCAGGTCATGAAAAGTATGAATACTAATTATCGAAAAATCACTACTTGCGATACTTCTTTCTTCAAAAATCAATATTTATGGATTTTAAAAGGTGCTGAACAAGCTGGCAAAATTTCATGTCAATGCGAGTATCAAACACAGCGAGTGTTGCGTGTAAGCGCTGCTGAGAAGTGACAACGCTGTTCTCCATAAGCTCTGTACTGCAATCAAATGCTTGGCTAGGGAAAGTCATGTAAGTAGTTGTAAACTTGATTTCCCTAGAACTATTTTCCTTCTCAATGCGGATGTGTTTCCCGCTAGGTATGGTGGGCTGGGGCCATGTGGTGAAAGTTGAAATTAGACTTTTGTGCTTTCTTCGATTTATTTTAACATTGTTCATCACACTCCTCTATTTGTAGGGACAATTATATTAGGTTTACAGTTTCCTAATATGATCGAAGTTCCACTGTATACACGCTTAATAGCTTCAATAAGGTATCTTAGGTAACCTCTTCATTCTAATATTTTCCGAAGAAGTTTGCGTCTAACATTGTCAAAAGACTTCAAAATCTATAAATGCAAGATGCGTTTCTTTGTTATGTTCTCTTCGCTCTTCTATCAATCGCTTTAAGATAAATATTACATCTGTACATGAACGACCTTTTCTGAATCTCGTTTGCTCTTCTGAGAGAAGTGCTTCTGCTATTGTCTTCAGTCGTCGATTCAGAATTCTAGCGTATACTTGTAGGTAGTGTCTAGCAGACTTATTCCCCGATAGTTCTGCGTGTATTTTCGATCACCTTTCTTGTATAGGAATACCACTTTCGCCTGTAACCATTCTTGAGGAGTCTCAAGCTGCCTCCAGCACACATTAAACAGCTTTAAAAGGCGTTCATGCAATGCTTGACCTCCATAATTCAGTAATTCACTGTTGATTCCGTTTGGTTCGGATGCTTTTCTATTTTTTAATCCCTTTAAAGCGATTGTCAGCTCTTCCCGTGTTATGTCATCAACTCCCGTATACTTTTCTTTGTGGTTAACTACAGAGTTTTCTTTATAATCGTACCAGAGAGATCGATAGTGTTCTGCCCATTTATCTGTTGCTATGCTTTTAACATTTACATCCTCTTTAATAGATCCATTTAGGGACTTCATGACTTAGTACGCTAAAGACTGCCTTCCATGTAAAAATCGTGTTCAATATTTGCAATAAATCTTTCCCAAGACACATTGTCGGCTTTTTTACTGCATTTTTGCTTGATTTCTTGCGATATGGTACTCTTGTTTATTAACGTCTGTTGGGTTACCTAGATATTTATTATAACCTTTTTTCTTTATTTTAACTAGTTCTTCTACTTCTGCCGACCAAATTTTTAATTTTCTTTTATTTCTCATTTTCTTTTTTCATCCCCAGGACTTCCTTGGCAGCCTTTGTCAGAAACATTTTCAAATTAGCCCACATTTCTTCCACATTGTTGCTTAAAGGATTTAGATGTAAGTGTTCCTTCAGTCAACGTTGGTACAATTCCCTCGGGCTTTGATCTTCTAGCACATGCACTTTGTAAACTTTCTCTGCATTATCATCTGGAGAGTTTTTCTTTGCTTTTCGCCATCTTGGATACATCTTGATGCGAGATATTAATAGATAATGGTCTGAGCAGATGTCATAACCTCGTAACATATTTGTATCTATTACTTCTTTTGATATTCTCTGGTTAGCAATTATATAATCTATTAAGGATCTGCAGTTTTCATTGGCCCAAGTATACTTGTGAATTTATTTCTTACGGAAAATGGTATTTGTTACTTTTAAGTTGTTAAAAATCACGAATTCTCGAAGTTTCATTCCATTATTTATGGTTTCTTCTCCGAATGTTCCTATAGATCCATGGACTGCTTTGTTTCCCACTCTGGCATTCATATCACCCATAATGAGTACTTCGCATGTTTGATTATATTTGTCTATCGTTTTTTTGGAGCGTTGAGTAAAAACTATTTGTTTTCTCTTTCAGTTCTTTCGATCGTCCTACCACTGGGACATAAGCTCCTATGATGACCAGGTGTCCGCGATCATGTCTTACTCTGTTACAATTCTATCGTTCACATATTCGTATTCTTTAATCTTTAGTTCCCATTTTTTATCTACAAATATTGCTACTCCTTTTGAAGCTTTTATATTTTCCTCTACACCACTGTAGAATATTGCATAATTCCCTACATATTTTGAGCCTTTTAATTTCTTCTTTGTTTCAGTTACTACGGCAATGTTTACTTTTTGCTCTTCCAGTATTCTAGTTAGCAAATCTTCTTTGTTTGAGATTTCCCTTACATTCCAAGTTGTTACTCTTAAAGTATCCGCTTTCCATTTATTGTTGTCCATTTTCTTTGCTTGGTTGGTGATCGTATCGTGATTGTTTCCGAGGCTTCTTCGGGGGCTGCAAGTATATTTAGTTTTACGTTGACGGGATATTAACACGACGCACAACCCCCAACCTGGAGGACCGGAGCTTTTTATTCAGAGTTGTCTCTCCCTTATGCTGACTGCCTCCACCGTAGCTCAACGAGCTCAGCCTGCCCCTTTTCCGCTCTTTAGAGGAATTTTTAGTTCTCAAGGCGAGGGATCCAGCCTTACCTCTGACTGCTCATGCTGTAAGAAAAGTATGAGAAGAAATGTTAGGATAGGTACTGGGAGCTTCCAAGTTACTCGATCCACCTGTTAGCTCTCAGAGATGTGGAAGCATACATGGATGTGAAAAGAAAGGAATTACTTTTAAGGGTAAGGACTTAGTCACCTCTTACGACAGGGGGGAGTTCCCATGGTGCTATTCTATTAAAATTCCCGGACACCATACGGGGAATTGGATATTCGTAATATAAAATAAACGCATTAATGATTTGGGACTGGGTTTAAAATATAATTTTTTATTAGATCGCGTCATTTGAAGAATTTGGGGAAGTAATGGACAACCAATGGTGACGCGTTTTAATACAGATGTAGGCATCAGGGCAGAATAAGTGACTGTCTGCAGACGGGTTAAGTCCAATGACAAAATTAGTTGTGGAAAATTAAACGATAAGTCAAAACGGTGGTAGGATTTTTGTTCAAGAACCTTGATTTTATCAGAAGCTATTTAGGTACGAAAGGTGACTCTTGGAAGCGGAATTCAGATTCGGAACCGGACTTTTGCTGATGATATTTTAAACACGGAGGATAACATTCGTAGGAAATATTCAGATACGGAAGATAGAATTATCAAGAGGGAAAATAGTTTATGTGGCAGGGTAAATTTCATGTTCAGTTAATTTTTTTGTAGGATATAAATATTCTAAGTAATGTACATATGTGCCAATGGCGTTTTCTTTGGGTGTGCAAATTGTCAACACCTAAGGAAATAAAAAATTATATTTTTGTTTGAGTTTATTTAGATGTTTTCGTTTATTCGGTGTTCCGAGCGATCGGCGTCATAGATCGGCATCAGCGCGTCCATGCAACGCACGCAGTGTGGGAGCACAGCTCAGGCCGTGGGCGAGTGTCTCCAACGCCTTCAGGACGCATAGGGTGGCGGCAGCGCATGCGCGCGTCGTCCTCCACCCAAAGATGGAGCGTGCGAAGACGTTGGATCTCGATTCAAAGGCCTGTTGTTACACTGCGATTTTTCTAACTTTGTCTCTCAAGGCCCGTCTTCACGATGGAATATATCACGGTATTTCGCGACTTCCTCAGTCTTGTCGTTAGATATCGCATGATCGCACCGTATCAAGCAGGGCTTGAGATTATGCAACTTCCAGCGGCACGACCGAGGAAGACGCGAAATGTTTTGAAATATTCCATTGTGGCCGTAGGGGCTTGAGAGGCAGAGTTACAAAAATCGCACTATAATGAGGGAGCTTTCCCGATGCGTCCATCCCGATGATAACATCACGCACAAGTCCCCGGACGACAATTGCTGCCACCTCCACGGTCCTTCCTCCTACGCAGAATTCCACCCATACCTGCTATCCTGTGGTACACGCCGCCTTCCGGTTTGCCATTACAACCCTCAGCTTCCGAGTCGGTAACTCAAACAGCTCTTGCCTACTTCGCCTTATTTCTTTACAAAACTCTTCTGATATTGCACTTATACTACTGTCTGTGTCGATCAACGCCTGCACTTCCCTACCATAACATGTGCCTCTTAAAATCAGGCACCTACTTGGTTTGGCGCCTTCGCTGCTCTCTTCGCGCAGTAGCTGTCGCCAAAATCGTAACTATTTCCTCCTCATTTTCGTTTGAACAGACCCACCTTCTCGCTTCAAACTTTTTCAGTTTTCCTGTCGCCTGTCATATGTCCAAGGAAGTGATACCATCCCAGCTTCAACGTTATTATTTATTTTTGCTTCTTGTTGAGACCGTTCCGTTCCCGAACGCTCACTAACACCTTGCTTCAGCTTCTGCTGCTGCGGTTGCCCGTCCGGTGGCTTATCTGCTTTCCCGGACTTGTCACCCGTACGCACTTCCATCGCGCATACATTTTCTTGTTTAAATTTCCCTGCTGCAGACTTATTATATCCGCCCGAACTATTACCGTTCTGCTGCCTATAGTCATTACTTTCGTGCTCGTTTCCATCGTTCACCTGATCGAAACGACTAACACGTTTTATCAATTCATCAATGGTTTCCGGCATGTTATTCCACATTAAATTCCGAATTTGATTAGGCATCTGCCTAATTAAAATACGTATTATTTCCGCGGGGTTAAAATCCTCACCACAAACCTTAAATGCGCTTACTTTTCTCGTAACGAAGTCGCACATGGTTTCGTTACTTCCCTTCCAGTATTTTTCCGACATCAATCGATACTTCAGCTCGAATCGATTATGTTGATTCCAATACCGCTCTAAGAATTTAACTTTCCATTCGTCATATGATTTCGGCGTGGGCGTGAGAGCCTGCCACCAGTACTGTGCCTTAGAACTTAAAGTTTCTTCAACAAATCTCAACTTCATTATTTCCGGGATGCCTTTAACTAAGAAATAATTTTCTAACGCCGTCAAAAACGAATACGGCTGTTCCCTACTCTCACCGTGGAACCTTAAGTAATTCGGCAATGTCGTATGACTCACTACCATGCCTGACA
Source organism: Acheta domesticus (assembly GCA_031308135.1). NCBI lineage: Eukaryota > Metazoa > Arthropoda > Insecta > Orthoptera > Gryllidae > Acheta > Acheta domesticus. Next base: position 144,702,686 of record JAHLJT010009419.1, on the reverse strand, counting down.
TAACCGTCCGTTGCGCTGCCTGCACGCGCTTTTCTAATTCGGCGATTTTTTTCCACAACACTTCATCGGCCTCCTTAGACTTACCGGCTTCATTCGACTTGATTTGATCGATCTCTAACTGCACGGTCGACCTAATATTTATACTCATCCCGCTAACTGAGTCCTCTATTTGCTCTAGGCGGACATCTTGACGTTGTGACGCCTCCCTAAGCCCATAAACCTCTCGGTTGTCATCACTCAGCTGTTCACGTTGCTGTCGCACTACCTGCTATAGTGTTGAAACTGACGACTTAATTTCGCCTACATCCGCGCCTAGCTGCTGATTTACCACCTCTTGGACGGCAAAGCGAGTTTCTAGTTTTTCTTGTAGGGCCCTACTGTCACATTCTGATTTTTCAAACCTCGCAAGGGTTTCGGCCTCAAACGCCTCTACCCCTTCCCTAATTCCGGAAATAGCGCTTCGCAACTCGCCCTCTATCTTGTCGAGTTTGCCTGATAAACTATCTCGTAAATTGGCGTTATTCTCTTTCATTTTACATTGTAAACCAATAATGGTCGAATTTATTTGCTCCTGCAAATTTTCTTGCAACTTACGTTGTAAGCTAGCATTATTCTCTTCCATTCTACGCTGTAAGTTGGCACTACTCTGTTCCATAAACTGTAGAATCGTTGACAAGCTCGGTTCTGGTCTGCCACCTGCATCTACCGGAGCTTCTGGCACTATCGGCTGCCCAATTACTACTTCCGTCGCGTTAACCGCGACGTTTTCCTCACCTTCGACCTCTAAGTCGACTAAATCTTGGCATTCCTCGCCTTCGTCTCGAGCAGAAATTGTTTCAGGGTCTGCCTCCTCCCTAATACTAAACATTTTACCACTACGCGTTTCCATGGTGATAAATTTTTCCTACACTAGCTAATTTTCTCTCACACACCTGGCTTACTGCAAAATTAAACTATGTTTAATACCACGCTCCACGTTGCGGCGCCACTGCAACAAATCTATAACACTTCTCAATCTGCCCCACGTTGGGCGTCGCTGTAACAAATCTCTACAACACTTCTCAATCTGCCCCACGTTGGGCTGCCACTGTAACAAATCTACCCTCTCTCACGTTCGATCTTATTAACCTGACCCCACGTTGTGGTGCCACTGTAACCAACTTTTCCCACTTACAATCTGCCCCAAAATATCATGTTACAGAAAATTTATATCAAGCGGGTCATGGCCGGTTCCATACGGAAAACCCATAAACTATAATTCAACTTTGCAGGACAGCCAGGTTCCTGACTACAAAACAATAAAACACATTTGTGTGAGAGAGCACAAAATCGGTTGGCAGTCTTGCCTTCCGACATTTAATTTATTAGAATATAAATCCCTTTAACCGCGTATGGTGGTACACCCAATAACTCCTCACCAACATGCATTACACAAAGAAATCATTACCCACAGAAACAGTATAACTTGAAAACACAACAAAATACTAACACTCATTGCACATAAATAATAATGACCATTTTATTTGTTTTTTTTTATTATGAATTCCTTTCTCTAGTAACTAGAGACGTACTTTTCCAAGTTCACCTTAATATTTCTATATTATCTCCTAACCAATGACATTTGCCTGTTATTTAAACATTAGGTATAACATTTGAAAGATCTTTAATTTTTCTACGGCAAAATTTAACATTTGAGTACTACTACAGGCGTCCATTACTAATTGTTACTGATTCTATTGGTTTTGTGCAACCCTTGTACTGGAAATTATAAAAACTGAGTGCACTTCTCGTGTTCGTTGCCGTCTGCTTCACGTTTTGGAGTAACACCATGCCTCCTGGGCGTCGAGTCTTCACACGCTCCCCGTAGACATTGATATGCTCGCGAGCAACTGTTCAGTGCCTTCGCGCTTTATCCATTTCAACATTCATTGCTATGTCTTTCACAATCTAAATTTATAACACGAATGTTTTCCACGCAGAAGATTAATATTGTTTCTATCGCACTTTCGCCTTATGAATAATTACTAATATGTCCTGTTAAGATTTAAAGTTTTCTGTTCAAAAATGTTCTCACGCAACACACGTATCACCCACCGAATCTCACTCACGAAAACCATCCAAATTCGTAAACACGAAATGTTTTCCACGCAACATATCAATATTGTTTTTATCGCACTTTCACTTTGCGAATAATTACTAATATGTCCTATTAAGATTTAAAGTTTTCTATTCCAAAATGTTTTCACGCACCACATGTGTCTCCCACCAAAGCTGACTCACTAAAACAATCCAAATTCGTAAACACGAAATGTTTTCCACGCAATAAATCAATATTGTTTTTATCGCACTTTCACTCTGCGAATAGTTACTAACATGTCCGGTCAAGATTTAAAGTTTTCTATTCAAAAATGTTCCCACGCAACACACAAATCACCCACCGAAGCTGCCTCACGAAAAACATTTACATTTTTTTTTTCGAAATCAATATTAGATGTAGGCTCCCCATCGTAACTGTTTATTGTGGCATACAGCTTTTTCGGCCGCATTGCGGCCATCTTCGGTGCTACAAAAATAATAATAATAATAATAATAATAATAATAATAATATATCTAAATTACAAAAAAAATTAAAAATTTTAAAGAATTAAAAACTTTTTACAGAATATTGTCAAGAATTGTAAAAAGAAATAAAAGAAAGAAAAATGTGAAATGGACATGAAAAGAAATGTAAAATGACAAATGAAAATTAAATAAAATAAATGGAATCTATTACAAATAATATTATGAAGCAAACTGGAGTGAAATAAAACTGGAAAAGTATAATATAAAATGTGTAGATGGAAACATAATTTTGAATAACAAATGTACATTTTGAAGAGAGGTGAAAATAGAAAATGAATAAATATGTAACTTAATAAATAAATGAATTAATAAATCTAGGTGAGCAAACTGACATACCTCTTAGAGGCGGCTGTGGGCCTCAGTCCAGACAAGACAGCGAAGGGCGAAGGCATTGTACGCTATTTAAAGGAAACGTTTAATGGAGGTAGGGGAGAACGCGGGTTTTTTTTCTAGGAAATGGCCATTGCGGGAAAGGCCCAGGCGGGTGGCGGAAAAGAGGCAGGTAGAGGGGTTAATGTGCTTTGGAAGCGGCCAGTTTCAGAAGAGGGGAGAGAGAAGGAATCTGTTCATTCAAAATAGCGTGTTGGGGATTGTTTAATAAATTATTAATGTGTATTGCTTCTAGTTTAAGTCTATGTGTGTATCTGTTTTCAATTTCTAAAATTTTGACGTCAGTGTCTGCATTGAACGAGTGTCCTTGTTCTAATAGATGGTTGGCAAAGTGTGAATGTGTGGTTTTTTGTGTGAGAGCTTGTCTGTGTTCTTTGATCCTTTGTTTAAAGGATCTTCCGGTTTGGCCAATATATTTAGTATTGCAACTACCACAGGAAATGGAGTACACCCCACATGATAGAGGCTTGGGGATCGGATCTTTGTTGTGGGAGAGTGTGGTGTGGAGACAGGTTGATGTGCTGAATGTGACGTGTATGTCGAATTGACTGAGCTTTTTGGCAATTTTGAGTGACAATGTTCCAAAGAAGGGGATGGTATATCTGGTGTGCGTGTGTGTTGTGTGCGTGGGAGTCAGTGAAGTTAATGTTTTTGTGTTAAGGGAGATAGTTTTTCTTTTGATAAGGTTGTCAATAAGACAGTCGTTGTAGCCATTATTGGTAGCTATTTGTTTAATGATAAGAATTTCTTTCCTGATGTTCTGGGGGGAGAGAGGAATTGAGAACAATCTGTGAACCATACTATGGAATGCTGCGTGTTTGTGAGAGGGTGGATGTTGTGAACTGTTATGAATTACTGTGTCGGTGTGTGTCGGTCTCCTGTATATGTCAAAAGCGTGTCTGTCATTCACTAAAGTGATGGATAGGTCTAGAAAGTTAAGGGTTCTGTTTTCATTTTCATTCTCTACTGTAAATTGTATATTAGCATGTATAGAATTAAGGAAGTCAGTGAAGTTTTTCAGTTGTCTGTAAGTGCCGGTCCAAAGTACTATGATGTCATCTACGTATCTATACCAATAGGTTACATTTTTTAACTGAGGGTGTCCAGAATTAAAAATTTGTTTCTCTAGGTTGTCCATAAAAATGTCTGCTAGTAGTGGGGAAAGTGGGGACCCCATAGGTAGGCCAGAAGTTTGAGTGAAAAATGTATTGTCAAATTTAAAGTAATTTATGTCTAAACAGAGAGATATCAGGTTGTACAGCTCATTTTTTATAGGAATTGGACTCAAAGAGTTGTCAAGGATGTCCCGTAGAATATGTTTGCATTCCGTGGTCGGGATGCTCGGACAAAGGTTCGTCACGTCTAAGGAAATCAGTTTGCCATTGGGTGGCACAACTACGTCTTTGATCTTGTCTACTAGATTGATACTGTTGTTGATAGTGTGAGAGGAAGAGAATTTGATGTGTTTGGCAAAATCTTGGTTGAGTTTCTGTGCGAGTCTGTGTGTAATGGAATTGGTGTATGAAACGACAGTCTTATCGGTGTAGAAGGTTTGTGAATTTTCGGGAGGCCGTACAGTCAAGGTGGAAGTGGATTAGGGGGGATGATTCTGTTAGGGGCGGGGAAAAGAGCTTTGGATTCTGCAAGTTCTTTTTTGATGTCGCACAAGTGTTTGTTCGTGGGATCTTTTTTAATAGGTACGATGTTGTTATTGTTTATGAAGTCGGAAATTTTTTGGTGATAATCAGATTTGTCCAGAATGACTACAGAATTTCCTTTGTCGGCTTTAGAGATGAGTAAACTATTGTTATCTATTTTCTGTTTTAAACTGTGTTTAGTGGAAGACTCTGACATTGTGTTCATGTGTGAGTGATGGGTGTGTTTTAATTCCTGTTTGATGTTGTGTGTTATATTGTGTTTCAATTCATCAGAATTGGGGTGATAGCTAATGATATTGTCTATCTGTACGCATAGAGTTTTAATTTCAGAATGAGTTGGGGGGTGTGGAACAGAATATTTTAGGCCTTTGTTGAGGAGGGAAGCTTCTTCATCGGTTAGTACACAGGAGGAGAGGTTGATGACACGGGGGTGGAATTTTTGATTATGAATATTGTTGGTCGAGTTATGACATGGAGGGTGTGACGAATTGTTGAGAGCGCGAAGGCTCACCTAAATTTATTAATTCATTTATTTATTTAGTTACATATTTATTCATTTTCTATTTTCACCTCTCTTCAAAATGTACATTTGTTATTCAAAATTATGTTTCCATCTACACATTTTATATTATACTTTTCCAGTTTTATTTCACTCCAGTTTGCTTCATAATATTATTTGTAATAGATTCCATTTATTTTATTTAATTTTCATTTGTCATTTTTTTAAAATTTATATGTCTATTTCACATTTTTCATATATCACGGAGGGATTCATGTTTTAGATAAGTGTTTTAATATAGTGGAAAGAGTGGGATAGTAGTGAGTACCTTTGGGTGTTGAAAGAATGATTCAATTGATGATAGTTCGGCAATAATAGAATTTTTAGTAAAACCGCAGTACAATTAAAGTAAAAAAGTATTGGTAAATGGGTATTCGGAGGAATTTAATGTGTGACAACGCTGGTTTTTAAGGTTGTTATTTTAAATAATAGAAAAAGTTTGGTCAAGCCGGGAGCCACTGTGATCTCGGTTTTTTGGAGATATTATAATCGCATGAGTGCTCAGTAGCTCCTTTCGGTCAGCCACTTATCAAGGATCCTAAAACAGGTACTAGAATTCAATTAAAATTACTTTAATTATTTCTAAACGTCGATGATGCGGCAAGATCAATTTCAAACTTTCCTTTATAAATACACGAGAAGAAAAAAATGAAAATGGGTAAGATTTATAATGTGGCAATTGATTGAAAGAACTGATATAATACATAAAATTCCACAAACAGAATATACGTAAATACATGCATTTTAATTTTTAGTTTAGATTTGTTTATTATTTTCAGTTATAAAGAGAAAGGAGTTTGGGGGTGGGAACCCCAATAGGACTAAAATTTAAATATTTTTTAGTGAGAAGTGTTTTACTGTTTACGGAAGACCAGGTATTTCCGTATTGGAGCAAGGCAGAGAGAGGTGGGATAGTGCAAAGGGAATATACAGCAGAATAGATACAAGTAGGCTCTGCCATAGGGCGAGAATAGATGGAATTCCTCTTTCTATTTAATACAAAATTATGATAAATACCCCAGCAACGCGAGGTTATTCAGCTAGTTTAAAATAAATAAGGATTTTGTTTATATAATGTTAGCACATTTTTTCTCGGCGCGGACAAAGTTCCAGTGACTTCCGCCCACCTGGGCACTCTTTGTGGTACTCCCGCCAAATTATGGGAGTTCCATGCTGCACCAGTGTGTTATGGGGGCGCCAACTAAAAAATTCGCGCGCCCCACTTAAAAAAATTAATTAATTAATCATTGTTCCCCCGCGCCTATACGCATGGGGGCGTCTTCTTCCGCCGCGTGGCTTCACCCGACGTCACGTCGACATCGTCGCCGTCGCCATCGCCGTCGCCGCCGCCGCCGCCGTCGTCGCCGCCGCCGCCGCCGCCGCCACCGCCGCCACCGTCGCCGCTCTTATCTCCCCCCGCCTCCGTCCGTCCGCCCCTCCCCCGGCCGGCCGGCTAGCCATCCCCCGGCCATGCGCCCGGTGTCATTCTCGGGGCGGTGGTCTGGGCTGGCGTGGTTAGCGGGGAGTGTGCTGGGTGGAGCTGTGCAACGACGGAACGGGCAGTGCTGTGGGCAGCTTATCGCTCCACACAGGAATGCTAAAAAACTTTGGCATGAAGCATTCCCGTCGGCGAAGGGCATTTTTTGTCTATGTGCATTGAGACCCTCTACTAGACAGCTGTGTAAAAGGGAGCTGTGGTACTATGAGAGTAGTCTGGTTGGAAAAATCTAAGCATGTGTGCCTCGTAACCTTCAATACATTCTGCAATGTTTACACTAATTTAATTTTTCTTACTGTATCAGTCAGGTAGCCTCGCCTAGTCAGTGTCCCTTTCATTTTGTGTTTTCATAGCTATGCAAGAGTTTTGTGAAATTGTTAAAGATTTTTGTATTCTTTGACAATAATTCAATTTTACTCCAAATAAGTATGCGAATAGAGCAGTTTGGGGATTAATTAACACTTTCCTTCACTGCCAACGTCCGAGGTCAAGAGTCAGGAGACGCCACTGGTATGTACTAGTGTACCCATGGGAGAACTCTCGCATGTTAAATTTCACCCTCTTCTCTATCCTTCCATTTCCTTATTAAGGGGGAAAAGATTTAACGAAACGTATTATTTGTATAAAAAATTAACAAGGCAACTTCCAATGAATTTATTTCTGCAGTACTACATCAGACGTTACATCAGTTATATTGAAAACTATCAAATCAAAATAACAAATTATAAAATTGATGTTTGAAACACATTTTGAATAAAGGATTATTCAGTGTTATTGACAGATACCTTGGAACAATTCACAGCAATTCCTTAGAAACAATATTTGAAGTAATTAGACAACCTTGGTTGACAGTTAGCTTTTCGTTTTCCTTGATAGTCACGAAAGTATTAGAAAAGTTTTTTACTCTTAAGAAAGCTACGTAAAGTTGTCCATGCGAAAATACAGGATCAAGCAAGTACAACCCTAGCGTTTACTTTCCCGTGTACATACGTATAAAGTGAGTAATATACGTAGTACGGGAAACTTATGTAAAGTAGCGAGAAAAACGGAGGATTTTTGGCAGAAAAAAAATAATTGTCGGGCCGTGATAACGTAAAAGGGGATAAATTCAGTTGCTAAATTAAGAAAAAGTAATGGTTCTACAGAATGGCATAGACTTTCCTGTATTCGTTTTCCATTTCCTTGGGTCTGGACTAGCTATTTGGAATTGCGACATCCTCGTGGCAACTGCCATCTATCGCCACCCAAACTACTTTTTTTGACATTTTCCTAATTTTTCAGCTTCCTAATGGTAGAACGGAAATATTTATTTTACAATATTAAAGAACACTAAACCTCACCCTAAATAGCAATTTTCTTTGAAAAATGTGGAGCCGTTTTTCAGAAATTGGCGTTTAAATCACTACTAAAAACGCGAAATTTGAAGCCCTTTTCCACAGAAAATTTTTGAGTTTTCGAAACACTTCATTGGAAGTCATTTGAAGTACTCTAACTTACAAATACAATAGTGAATATTAATTGCTGGTAATGTGCATAATAAAGGTGTGAGAGATCTTTAAAAAAATTATATTTGTGTAATTTTTGTAAAAACAAAAAAATACCCCAAATTTAACTCTAAGTCGTATTAAAGAGTGCAATTAGCATTGGACTCTATTTTTACTCATTGGGTATTTGAATGTTAAGTCTGTGTTAGAGAGAAATATTTTGTGTTGTATCAAGTGCTTATTGTTATGTCAAGGGTATTTAATTGTATATGTTTGGTAACGATGTAATTTGTAAGAAGCGACAACGATTCCATCGAAACGAATGAATAAATTAACACGCCAATGGATGGTGGCTTTGAGATTAGAATTTTCGTGTTTTTATTGCTACGTAGTAATAACCTGCAATTAAGATAAACACCGTATCCTGTACAGGCGGCTTTGCACCCCACGGTGTTATGAATTTTCTGTAATTTTTCAGGATGGTAGGTCACATGTTGGTGCAGTTATAAGTAATTAATATTCAAATTAGTATTGAAACGGAAGGAGCCGTATTATTTTTCTATGATTCTATAAATATTACTGAAGTAAGAAAACCGATACTGTTTAGTGGCACGCTAACGTAAGGCGAAGTAGAGCATTGTTTATTTATAATTAATTGCAGTCACGGCTCGTGGTTTTATAAATGGGGAAGGCTGCAAATGCATTACATTACAGTGCATTTCATTGCCTGCATTGTATTTCTATTAAAAAATAAATTTGATACAGACGATTGAGAACGACACGAAATACCGTGAGATATTCCATCCTGGGGCCCGTTTCTCAAAGGTAACAAGTTACTACATGCACAAGTTTTCTTGAGCCCCGGAATACCTATCCCCACTCCTTTGCCAACATTAGTTGAATTAAGAATAAATTATAGCAACGAGCGTTGTAGACAAAATCTGATAACCAGAAATGTTTGCTCCCGTGTATTAGAAACTATTTTGCATTGAAAACCCAATTTCAAATTTGATATAAAATACCGCTTGTCAAAATAATCCTACTCCCCACTCCTCTCGCAACTAGCGAAGCGAGGGCTCAAGAAAACTTGCGCGTATAATACTAGTACTAGTAATCACAAGTACTCGTAAGTTCTGTTTCACAACGATTTTGCCGGGCCCCAGAAGACAAGACCTGATGCGCCAAGAAAGAAAAAACCAAGTATAGCGCTCCTACCGCATACTGGGAAAACTAGTTGAAACGCAATGCTACAGAATGCTACTCTAAATCATCAGGCCTATTGGCAGATGGCAATCCAGTGAACCAAAAAGCCTCTCTTTGTTTTCCGATCCTCCAAAACTAGAAATAGCTTATGAACATCTATGAAAATCCCACAGAAAATTACTTTTTCCTTACGACAATGTGCACCTCTTGGAGTCCACAAGAAACCACTGGGAAAATCAAGATAACCAAAATTAATTTTCTTCATATGGAAAATGATGTTATGCAAACAGCAATTAGTTGCCTCAAAAATATGTGCCAGTCTAACAAGCACAATATTTTAAAATATGGCAATACTTTAAATTTAAAATCGTTTAATCTTTCATCTCTTATAAGTTAAAATGAACTGTTAATTGAGTGAAATACAATAAAATGTTGCGAACGTTCTTTTCTACAAAAAAAATCATTATTAAGGTGCCGAAGAAGGTAAGTAAACGCTATTGACTGTCAGCAGCCGGCGAAAGATTCGTTTGCTGTGACTACCCATGTGACGTCACAGCGTCAGTCGACGGGTCTTATACTAGTGTCTAGGTGTCTTACTCGCGGAGCTGCACAATAATGCTATCTGGTGAGCCCGCCGTTCTTCAGACCCTAGGCTCCATCGAAGGCTGTCTCGCTGCAGCCTTCGTCCGCTGGTAAGCGTCTGCAGTGAATGCATGACGTCATGCCTCCTTGTTTTATACAGCTTTAAATGCGTTACGGACGGCCGTTAACGAACCGACAAAGAAAAATTTTGATGTGATTGTAACATAATACAACTCAGAATTCCATTATTAATAAATAAATACATTTATAAACATATATTTAAATTTCTTTTGGACGTCGATTTCTCTAGGAGAGGCTCCGCTTTACAGCCTTTAATGACGAGCCGCGCCTGATTAATTGATATTGAAATATTAAACCAAGAACCCCACCCCAAGAGCGGTTTCAGTGCAGCCCAACGTGGGGCAAGGAAGGATAAAAATATTTATCTATTAATTAAATATTAAAGAAATCAAGCAACCACCCACACGGAACTGTTTCACTACGTATATGCTATTCCTGGATTATTGCAAAGCTTATGACAGTGTGGACAGGTCAAAATTATTATGTTTTAGAAAGTTATGGCATTCCAGGAAACTTGATTAATGCCATTAAAAGCGTGTACCAGAATAGCTAAATTTGTATTAAGGTGAATGATTGCAAAACATCGGATCTTTTAAAAGTCAACAAAGGATTAAGACAAGGATGTGGTTTACCCCAGCCCTCTTTAATATATACATGAACAAAATTATGGATCTCTGGATTACCACGAATCCAAGACGTATAACAATATCGAGAAACAAATCACACATCTGACTTATGCAGATGATCAAGTTATTTTGGCTACCTCGGAAGACGATATCCAAAGAAATATAACATGTCTTAACCAAGTGCTACAGAGTTATAACTTAAGGATATCTAGTCAAAAAACTAAGGCTACGGTATATCAAGGTAAATATTTGAGAAGAATAAAAATTGTTATAAACAATCAAATTATTGAACGAGTATCCAACTTCACTTACCTTGGCTGCAAAATATCAAATGACATCAACCCCGAAATGCAAGAGAATGTAAGTAAATACAATAAGCTGAACGGAAAGGCTTTATGAAGAGGCATTTTAAAAATAATACCCTAATGAGATTTCACAATCTGATATCTCAACCCACACTCTGCTTCACCAGTGAAACATGGACACTCTGGAAAAACAACGAAAGATTAGAAGCTTCCCAAATGAATTTCTTAAGAGCTCTACTAGGTCTAACGTTGGGGGACAGAGTTTCAAACGATGGCATAAGGTCAAGGTTAAATATTGATAGTGTAGTAAATTATATTAAAAGATAACAATAGAAATGGGTCCAACATGTAAACAGGATGGAGCTAAATAGATTACCAAAGTTAGTTCTGTTATACCTATGGGGTTCAGTGATGTATGCAGACCTAGACTGAGGTGGGCAGAGCAGTTCTGAGTCTCGTAACGCGCCATTGGTTCTCAACTCTTGTCAAGAAAGAAGAAGAAATAGCGTTTCTGAAAATGCGGAATTTTGAGCTAGTTTTCACACAAAACGGTTAAGTTTTCGAGAAACATTTCTTGACATTATTTAAAGCACATGTACTCATTAATATAATAATGTAAACCAATCGCCGCTAATGTAAATATTACCGTCGTGAGAGAAAGTCAAAAAAATTACGCTTTTGTAATTTTTGAAAAAACAAAAGAATAGAGCAATATGGCGTTTGTGTCATCTCATAGAGTAAATTTAGCCCTATCCCTAGCAAAATTTGTAGCCGTTTTTGAGAAAATCTTGTTTTTGTAATTTTTCAAAATTTCAAATATTTCTAAACTACTAAAACTTTCAAAAAATGTACATGACCTTAATAAAAGAACTTACAATGGAGAACAACTTTTATTTAGAGGAAAAATATCTTATCTTTAATTTTGTAGTTGTAGGAAGACGTCGAAAAAACTTCAAACTTTTGCAATTTTCGAAAATTTAGAGTTAACCATTAAAATCGGACCTATGTCATCTTAATAAGTGTGTGTTACTCTATTCTTACAAAAAAATTAAAGAAAAAATTTAGAGCAATTATACGTACACGGGAAAATAAAAATTTTCCAACACGTGGTGTAGCCAGAATCCCTGATTTGTGCGTCCTTCATACCGAAAAAGCAATTGAAAGCAAAACCTCCGCCCGTCCGTCCGTCTATCCGTCTTTCCAAATGTCTGTTTGGTGTCTGTGAACAACACTAGCGTCTAACCATGAGTACGATTTCTTCCAAAATTAATATTCCCCGGTCGATCTGGTTCCACTCGAGGCGCCGCGATTTTAAAAAATACTGAACATTTACATGCATTTTTTTAACAAATCCTTCATATTTTATAGTCAAAATGCAATTTGTCACGTCTCCGTGAAATTCTCTTTCTTTAGAGGCCTCATTTATAAAGACTGGTTGCATGAGAGTGCCGCAAAGGGAAGGTATACTACTGAAATAATATAGGAGACGTACTTGGCGCAACAGCCCGCGTACGGGCCCGGGCCTACCAGCGACCAGTCATGTGGTTAGCACAAAGACATCCCCAAGCCGTAGTCTGGTCTTCTCAACCTGAAAAATGATTTTACTTTCCCGTATACATACGGAGTAATATACATAGTATATGGAAAGCTATGAAATGCTGTGCGCAAAAAACTGTGAATTTTCGGCAGAAAAAAAATTCATTGCCGGGCCCTGGTAACGAAAAAGTGGATAAAACCAGTTGCTAAATTAAGAGAAAAAATCTCCTAACACGTATTGTAGCCAGAATTAATGTTTTGTGGGTCCTTGATAGTGATACCGAAAAAATCATTGAAAGCAAAACGACCCTCTGTCTTTCTGTCTGTCCGTCTGTCTGTGAACACCACTAGCGCCTATACCATATGTAGGATTTTTTTCAAATTGAAGAAACCACTGTCGAAAGGCCTCGAGTCGAAGCCTATCTTTTTGTTGTTTTTTTCAAAAATTACACAAATGTAATTTTTGTTTAAGATTTCTTATACCGTTAATATGCACATTTCCAGCAATTTGTAAACAATATTGTGTTTGGAGTTAAAGTGCTTCAAATGACTTCTAATGAAGTTTTTCGAAATCAAGAAAGATTCCTGTGAAAAAGAGCTGTTTTCGCATTTACAGTAGCGCTTAAACGCCATTTTCTTAAAAACGACTCCCAATTTTTCAATGAAAATTGCCATTTAGGAGGAGGTTTTACTATTCTTTAATATTCTTAAAATAATATTTCCGTTCCCCTTTTAGGAAACAGAAATACTAAGAAAATGTCAAAAAATGTAGTTTGGGCGGCGATACAGCTGGCACAAGTATGTGTCAAGTCCGAATTGCTGGCCGAGACAATAGGAAATATAAAACTATTACTATAACTAATTAACTAACATTACGGGAAAGTCTGTGCCATTCTGTAACACCACTAGCTAAAATTATATTACACAAAGTAAACTAATGTATCATTATATTTCATGGGTACACGAATGGGTAAAAATCGCGCGCAATCCGTGGCCTGATTGTTAGGGGACGGGCATTTGCAAGCATTGATCGGAGAAACCGAGGAAAATTACCAATCAGAGCAGCTGGCAATTAGAAAACTCCAGATTAGGTCGATTAATTCTAGTAGGATTCCGAATCATTATCCCCCCCCATAAACAAGGAGCTGCAAACGATCTTTTCTTCGCTATCCTGTCGCCACTTCAATATGTCTGCGCTGTCTTCCATCCGATACATCTCAAATCACATTATGAAGATGCTTCGAAATGTAGTCACCTAGGAGATTTCTTACCTCACTACGTGCTCCCTACCTCTGGTACGTGACCATGACAACGAACTGTAAACAGTTTCCTTGGAGCACTTTTCCGCTCGATTTGTTGGCACGTTAGAATTACTCTTACCAGAGAGATAATTTTTATTACTATGCGCAGACATGTTAATCATTCATAAATATCTATTTTGTGGATATTCTATGTACATGTCATGAATGGTTTCCCTATAAAACTAGTTATAAACGAAACTTAAAGATGGACAAACAAAGAAAGGTATGAACCGTCTTTAACTTGCTGAAGATTAAGGATTCACAGTCGGTTTCATGCTGATTTTCTTTTTTAGATGGACACGAGCAATTTGTACTGTGCTGAGATGAAAGCGTTGGGACGGACAAAAGCCGTCCCTCTATTTCATCATGAAGGAGACAAACTTCATACTAGACTTCCATGTTGGCCGGTTTTTGATATTCAAGATCACGAACCAGATGTACCTCAGGGCGAATATCCTTTGCTCATGCAAGCGCCGAACTGGACACGATCGAAACCCAAAAAAGTACGATTTTTTGATACCTCTCTTGTGGGTCCTACCTACCTTAGGGGAAAGAACAAAGAACCGTGCCGGCGATTAGAACTCACGCTCCATGTGAACAGACCACATTACTCAACTGAGGGGAGGAAGGGCCAAATACACTTCTGGCCCCTTTTCCTTTAAACTTATTTATCTACAAATGACATTTTATTAGTAAATAAATAAAACATACAAGAAAAAGCAAATTATAACTTAATTATACAATTAACAAATATAATTGATTTTATGTTAAACCGTTTATAGAGTTGCCAAATGGCTTGGAAAACCTAATTTCCAGATATTTAAAAATTCCAGATTGTCATTTAAAAAGAAGGAAACCAGGGATTAGTCGTTCACAGAAATAAAATGCTTCATTATTTAAAGCTACAAGGCCCTTTTCAAAGTTTTCAGGGGGCCACGATCCCTCTGTCACTCCCCCACCAACATACGTGCCTGTGTTATTAATAGGGAGCGAATTTCTATGATTTTGCATATATTTTGCAATTGCTTCAAAGCATAGCTAAGTGAAATTTCTTGATATTTCTTGAAATTTCTTGATATTGATAAATAGAATTGGAGGCTATGTATATTAACAAGTTAGTGCATATTTGGCTAATTTTTCCTGTTGGTACATATTCCTGTAATTATGGGAGCATATTTTGCATATTTTGTTAAAATAGATAATTATCTGTAAAACATTTTATGATATTGTAGAAACTATTTATTTGTGAGCATTCATTGATTAGAAAGATATTGTCACAGTTTGAGTTTTTTATTTTCTAGAAATGATAAAATACTTGTGCAAATGTAGCATATTTCTTGATATCATATTTTTTAAACCAGACAGAAAAAATAAAACAAGATATACAATGTACTTCACCAAGTTGCATATTTACTTCAATTATTTCTCCCGTGAAGTAAGCTACATTATATTACATTTGCACAAAAATATATCTTTTCATTTCAAGTATCCTTCTCTTGAATTTTATCAAGAAAGGTTTGTACAGAAAATGAAATGTTGTTAATTTTAATTGCGTATTAAAGTGCATATTTCAGAATTTTTAGGTCATAAATGTTAATTTTAAAAGTATATTTCAAGGTTTTTTAGGACATAAAAATCCTCTCCCTAATTATTACTATATATTTTCAACCTCACAGTTATGTTTCAGAAAACTTGTCCTGTGCAATAAGTTTAAGAAATTGCATGAATGTCCCTGTTGCTTTCCCTCCCCAATTCTGCAGCAGTACCTGCATTGTTTTCATTCATTAATAGCCATGTATTTATAATTTGAATAGGCAAATAAAAAATGCTTTTTGTTTTAGCATATTGAAAACATAGGTGTACATTTTTTCTCCTTAGATATTTTAAAAGTTATTGAGAAACTGTAAAAGAATAAAAGCTTGTGTCAGGAAACTACCACCATATACGCCTTACTGATTTTGTGACTTTTTTTAAGGTTCAAAAAGATTTTCGTCATGCAGTAAAACTTCTGTTGTCCTAACTAATCAGTTCCAACCCATGTGTCGAAAATAAAATATTCTGGAAAATCAAATAAATCATACATTAGAACAATTAGGAGTACGGAAATGATTCATTTCACTGTGATATAATTTGAATATTTTGTTTAAATGATATTAAGTTCAGTCCAGATCCATGAAGCAAACCATTAGTATTAAAAAAAATAACCTTGTATCTGTGACTCAGACTATGAAATACCCACCTTTAAGAGAAGACCCTCGCTTTTTAGACAATAATTTACATAAAAAGCAAGGACCTTTACAAAATAGACCTACATATCATGAACAAACAGAAATGTTATATATTTTACCTGAATACCTAACTTTATATATTTTTATTTAAATGTTGTGGCATTGCAATGGCGAATTATGTTCTTTTGTAATTTGAAATTTAACTTGCAAAATTAATGAAACTTTTCAACAAAAAGACCTACATACATGAACAGAATGTAACATGAGTTTCCTTCAAGTATATTGAGAAAAAGAAAGAAAGAAAAGCTTGAGAAACAAAAATAAACAGGAGTAAATTGTTACTATTTAATTTTGGTCAATAACAATAATTAACTGTGACTCTATAAAATACCTAACTTCATACATAGCCTGATATAATGTGTGTAAATAAATAAATGACAAAAATACAAGGTTAGTCTGGATAATCAAAGCTCTACTGTATCCTACATTCGAATGGGTGAAACAAGTAATATATGATGCTTAAAAAAGTTTGTGTAATTTAGAGCACTCCCTAATTTTAATAAAGATCTATTTCATAGAAACTGAAATAATTAATTTTTATAAAAGGGAATCTGGAGCTCAGGCAGACATATGCATCTGCATTTATCATATCTGACTCCTCATTCATGATTGAAATTGTATATAATATTATATATTACATATTAATTAATATTATTTTTATTATTATTATTATTATTATTATTATTATTATTATTATTATACAGTAATATTATATATTACAGTGATCAACATAGAAAAAACATGTACATTTTGTAAAAAATTGTAATTAAATGGAATTTAAGTGTTAACTGAATCAAGTGCCAATAATCCAATAAATGAATAGTGTAGACAATAACTTGTTTAAAAAAATACATAGAGTATGTGACAAGTCATATTTTATTATTGTTACCTAACAAGAAAAATTGTACTTAATATTGTAATGTACTAAATGGGTACCTGATGTTAAGTTGTAAAACTTATCAAGACCTTGAACTTTTTGTGATTAATAAACACCAATTAAATTATTATTATTATTATTATTATTATTATTATTATTATTGTTGTTGTTGTTGTTATTTTTTATTATTTTTTATATATATTAGTTGTTCTTAAATTGCCACCCTTCATTTTCCTATATTTTATTAGAGCTGATAACACTTTGGGGAGAAGTCAGAAAACAAAAGAATACTGTCCAAAATCATGACCATCAGATCACTAGTGTCTAAAATATTTGTTTTTTGTGGCCTGCAGGAAATGTTTGGATACAGTAAACCAAGTGAATCTATTGGAAGCTGCTATACACCCACAGCAAAATTTCTCCGCATCAATAACATGCCCCCAAGACGACCTGCACCATTGCCTGATTATTTGGATCCAGAAGGAAAACTTTGTTTCCCCCCTAAAAGACTTAAGATTGTAAAGAAGAGGAAAACTACAGAAATTACAGATGAAGATGTTGGAATAGTAAAATTGAAGGTTAATGCTAAGAAAATTATCCATGAAAAAATTATTTTTAACTGTGATTTAGTGTTTTATTTGTGAGCAAAATAAATATATATATATATATATATTCTATATATATATATATATATAGAATACTCCAATAATTGCAATATTTCAGCAATGTATTTAGTTTTTCCAAAGTGGAAATATATCAATTTTGGAAGGGAGGAAATAAAATGCCTAACTAAATACATTGCTGAAATATTGCAATTATTGGAGTATTCTTTCTTTGGATAATTGGTAAACAAATATTTTTTTCATTTCAGAAATCATGACAGTGATTAATCCTTTTAAAATAAAAATGACTTTAAAATAAAATAGTTTTCAATTGCATATTCAAAGAACTTTCTCAGGTTTTAAAATACAAATAAAATAAACAATTTTTAAATATTAAAGTCATATTTGTCAAATGAAGATGGAAACCATAGTGTTTTTGATCAAATTTTTGCAAAGAAAAAAAGTACAAGAACCATAAGGGCAGAAATTCATGGATCATAAAGAAATGAATATTCAATGACTAATTATTTATGAACTGGAACAAAGCAGTGGAAAGTAACAGCTTAATTTTTGCCCCTTCCAGGAATCAAACCCAGAGTTGGAAAGCAGGCTCACCAGCCATGAGTCACCTTAGATATTATCCAAACTTGCAAGGTTTGAAATACACTCAGAATTTTCAAAACTATACATATTAATAGCAGAGTTTCTGTACAACTGTTTGTTTCTCAACTCTCAGCCTCCAGGTTTTTCAGTCTTTCTGTAAGTCATCCTTTGCCTAGCTTTCATGGCCTCTTTCCCTCATTTCCTTATTTCCATGCTCATCTGGGTCTTCTGATGTTCTGCTGGAATCCATTACAAGACTTGTTTTGGTAATTTCTTATTATCCAAGCTACATGTCCACACCACACCACATTATTTGTCTCATCTTCATTTCATCAAATAATGATTTTTCTATTTTCATTTTGCTCCCTAAGTCACAATTCCTTTTTCTGTCAAGTCTGCTCATCAACAGCTTCTATGCTGAAAGTCCATCTCTTAAGTCAACAGCTTTGATCTTGTTCTGACACCTAACTCCTATATTTCTGAGCCATAAATGCTTCTCAAGTGGAGTAAAGGCGGTTTTTTGGTAGTTTTATTACAACACTCTTGTTCCAAAACATAGAGTGTGTGCATCACATCACATTCCTTCCCCAAACAATTCTTCTTCCTATTCCTCCAGATGACTGTAAACTTTCTTCTGATCAGCAGGAAAAATTGATTATTAATGTCTTCTTTTTGATGCTTCACTGTATCTCAGGATTCTAACTCCCAAAGCTGCACTCCTTTGTTAGAGTATCTCTTCCTCTGCTTCCAGCTTTGATTTCAAATTTTGGAGCACATTCTGGTTTTCAACCTCCTAGCTATCAGTCTGATTCCTCTTTTCAACCTTTTGGAATTATCTCCACCCTTGACAAAATACTGTGTCAGATGGCCAATATCTTTTATAGCTTTTGTCTTGGATTCTCCTTTTAACCGAAAATTTGAGAACATTTCAAAAAAATGTATTTTGGGCGGCGATTGATGGCAGCTGGCGAGAGTATGTGTCAAGTATGAACAGCTAGCCAAGACCAAAGGAAATAAAAAACAAAAACGGGAAAGTCTGTGCCATTCTGAAGCACCTCTAGTTCATTATCAGGGCCCGGCAATGAATTTTTTTCTGACGAAAATTTCCTGTTTTTTCGCGCAGCATTACGTAACTTTCCCTACAGTATGTAGGCCTGTATTACTTCATATATACGTATGTATACGGAAAATTAAAAACAGTGTCAATCCTTTGCGGGAGTTAAATTTTTTTAGCAGTTGGATTATGTTGGCAGTTAATTAAAATTTCATTGTAAAGTTACTTGACTGTTCATAGTTATATTTCTCCACCATTAAATTTAGTTCCCATTTACAGTTACGGTAACAAGTTGGCAATGATAGAACTGCACCTGCTGGAAATTGAACTTGAGCA
Source organism: Acheta domesticus (assembly GCA_031308135.1). Classification (NCBI taxonomy): domain Eukaryota; kingdom Metazoa; phylum Arthropoda; class Insecta; order Orthoptera; family Gryllidae; genus Acheta; species Acheta domesticus. The sequence continues at coordinate 144,683,081 of JAHLJT010009419.1, read as the reverse complement.
TCTACATTAAGCTACTTGAGCATCTACATCAAGCTACATCTACCTACAAGAGTAGGATACCCTTATTTGTTTACAGTCCTATCTAATTCATTTCTAGGATCTTTTGAAGCAACATGCTTCTGAACGTTCTGCAATAAAGAATAGAAAATCAGCAGAAAAGGAGATGGCACATAATTTACGTAAAGAAATGAAACAACAGCTGAAAGATGAAATTAGTAGGAAAATTGAAGCTCTGTAAGTTATAAAACCTGTTTCATAATTTTTAAAAAATAAGAACTTCATTTGATCGATCTACTTATCTATATTGTCTTCAGAAAAATGTCGCAACTTGAAGCAATTGAACCAATTCACCCTGATGATCAATTGAATCTGTTGAAGAAAATTGTTGAAGAAGAACAAAAACAAGAAGTTATGGATGAGGATCTTGTGAAAATAGCACATTACCTTGATCACGTATGTTGTTGTAATTCTCATGAATCAAAATCTGTATGTAGTTTCAATTTTTGTACACACACATAAAGTAAATAAATACATGATGATCTTGACTGTCAAGGGGATATGATATTTTATTATGTATGACAGTAGAGTCATTTAGATTGTAAGAGAGTGAAAATGACAATAACGATTGCAAAGAGGTTTAAATCAAAAGGCCAGGCTTATGGCTGAGATCACAATATTTTATAAAGATTTGTTATATGAAGATTATATACAGTCATTTTTTGTAGGGTATAGATTATGATATGATTGAACCATATCCTGGATATTATTTGAAGAATGCCAAACGTCTAATAAAAGACAACCTTCTCAACAATGAACGGTAAGTGTAATACATTTGATTTGTATATTGTTTAGCTGACCATATGCTGTATTAATTAATTTGTACTGAGAGGCATATCTAAGTATTCAGGTGCCCGTGGCAAGCATACGAGGGTTATGCTGAAAGTTTTTAGCAGAACTAAAAATAATGAATTTATTGAAAGTCTAAACATGACATTTTTTTCAAAATACTCTCCATAAGCACATACACACTCTTCCATCTTTTGGAACCAGTTATAAAAGGTGTCACCACATGCTTGTTCAGAAATGGTGTTTATGACACCTTTATTATTATTGTTATTATTTTTACGAGCCCATTACAATCCCTTAAGGGCTAGGGCCTCCTGGTTTTCCAGGGAAGTTCTACACAGGATTGTGCCCATGCAGTTTGGTTGAGTACAACTGCAAATGAATACATTTCACACATATTAAGCTGGTATTGGTTACTACTAATTAAACAATTGTCATGTAATTTGGATGTTAGTTTAATCTGTCTTTTAATTGATATTGTTTCCACAACACTTCACAGGTTTCACTTTTCTTCATTTTCACGATTCAGCTTATTTGAAGGGACCTCCATGACGCTCTCCATGCAGCCAGTCTCTTCCAATTTCTGCCCGCTGACTCCTTAAAGTTGTCCTCCCATCTTTTTCATTTTCTTCCTGGATTACACCATCTGATTCTTGGTTCCCATATGGTTGTAGCATAGGCCCATGTGTTACACCACACCAATGCAGGTTTCCACAACTTCTTTATCCGAAGAAAAACGCTGTCCTCTGATCATTTGCTTGGTTTGACGGAACAAATAGAAATCACAAAGGCCAAATCGGGTGAATAGGGTGGATGGGGCAACAATTGCACATGTTCATTGTTGAGAGAATCGATTGTTCTTGCAACCGTGTAACCCGGGGCATTGACGTGGTGCAGCAAAACGTGACCTTGTTTTAACTTTGGACGCTTTGATGTTCATGTTGTGATGACTTTCGGCAAGCATTGTGTTACATACCACTTAGCAGTCACAGTGCATTGGTTGTCTAGGATCACAGTAGTCCGATGACCCTTCTTTGTAAAAAAGATGCAACCATTTTCTTTCCGCAGCTGAGGCCCCTCTTCACCTTGGTGGGCGGATTCTCATTTGGAAAGCACCAAACACTTGACTATCTTTTAGTTTCGGGTTTGTAGTGGTAAATCCATTATTCATCTCTTGTTTCAATGTTGAAAACATTCTTAGGCCATCCTCCATCAAGTTTTTGTATTGTGAATTTGCACCAGACCATCATTGCGGATTTTTGCTCGTCTGTCAATGAATCCAGCAAGAAAATTGCTTTGTGAGTGTCAAATGTTGATCACAATGGTTTGTGCTGCAGTCAACCCATTATTTAGAGTATATTCAATGTCAGCAAATGTCAAGTGCTGGTCTTCTGACACCATTTTTCTCACAGCACTGTTTTCTTCTGTCACTGCCGTTACTGGACGTCCAGAACGCGCTTCATCTTCCAGAGATTGTCTTTCTCTCAAAAATTCTAGAAATCAATTTCCAACTGTCTAGATCTTTCCGACTAGATGCAGATTCACGAAAAACACATGTCAAGGAACTGCGGTATTCCTCGTCACTTAAATCCTTTTTAAAATTGTACAAAATCATGACACGAAAATCACGATGCGAGACGTCCATCTCAGAGCACAGCAAGTCTGCAACTATCTGCAACAAATGCTCTTTTACCCCTCCATTCACTTAATCCCCCCCCCCCAACTCTCCAACTTTTTGGGTTCAAGATCAGAAGAGAGTGCACTTTCCTCCTACGGTTGCTGCCAAAAACTTTCAGCTTGACCTATGTAGAATTTGCACCCCTTCCCGGATTCTTCAAATTAGGTTTGTTGTTATTTGTTTTAGTAGGTGTACTCTAAATAGCAGCTCATGTGAATGGCACCCATGGCATGTGCCATATCTGCCATAGTATAGACATGCTCTGCTTACATCATATGTTAGTTTTACTTATGTTATGACCAGGGCTCAGATTTATACAGAATAACATCTATCCAAAAATATACATTTCTTTGGACTATGAACATTGAAAATATGGAGATAAATATTAAAAAATATGAACTAAGAATTTAATACAAATGAACCATGGTGGCTCAGTGGTAGGGCTCATGGCTTCCTGACCTGAAGGCCCCAGGTTTGAATCCCAGTGTAGGCTGGGATTTTCATTTGGTACTCTCCATTCAGGGCGACTCTGGGGTCAACTCAGCACCCTTTCCAAGTACCAGGATCTTTCCTGGTGGTAAAGGCAGCCAGAGCATTGTGCTCACCACACAACCTCCTCCTTGTGAATAGGTGGAGCCCTACCATCACCTCCCCTGTGGGCCATATCAGCCTGTGTGCGATTGCACAGAGATACCTTTACCTTTTTAATTCAATGAACAGATAAAAATTTTAAAAACCATTTATTAATCAAATGTTTAGGTTACATAAATAGAACACCCTTGTTTTAATAGTCTGTAGAATCAGAATTATTTATAAATTGTACTAAAATAGACTGAACAGTATTGTGTTGTTGAAAATAAACTCCTTAATTTGTTTCTGATAATTGGCCATTCCAAAGCAGTGGGCTACAAAGTATTTTTTTAAACATTCATATGTGAAACTGCCCTTTTTATCTCTTAATGTTACATTGCACTAACTAAAATTCCACTTAACATCAAAAGTAATGGAGTCTATCGTCAACATTGCAATGTATTGTGAAGTTAAATCCAAATGTACTTCTAAACCCCATTCCCACTTTAAATTGCGTTAAAGGTTGAAAATAATCTCCCAAGAGAAGTTTTGACTTTCTATAACATGGAAAATATTACAAATAAAATATTGAAAAATTGCAGATAAATGTGTTTTCCTTAAATATGTGAAAATATATACTTTTCCTGGAAATAAGAACAAATATGAGTAATCAAATGTATTTCAAATTACTTCAAAAAGCCTTATTCACAAAATTTTGATTGTAACTGATGAACTTGCAAATATATATTTGTATTCCGCCAATATATGTCCCATAAAAGGCAATTGGCTTTAGATCCTGATGTTTCTTGTTGGCCACCCAATCAGAAACCCCTGCTGTCTCAAATTTGCTCAACCTTCTTGACTTCATGTAATTAATGAATTCAGCTAGTGACACTGCTTTCTTGGTCATAGCCTTTCAGTAAAACCATTCTAACATTCACCTGGATTACTGAGGGAAACCACGAAAATCTGTCAGGATTTCTGGCAAAAGGATTGAATCCAGGCCTCTCAAATGCGTAGTGCGTTATGACCTGAGCCACCTCAGTCGATTACAATATGTTATTACATACAAATCTTAGCCTTGGTTATTACAAAATAATTTGTATTTTTTGTTTTGAGAATAAAACAAATATACAGAAGTTGCATTTTTTTTAGATATGAAGAATTGATTTTTAAACTGGAAGCTGAAATTAAAAATGATTGGAATTTGAGTCTTCGACAAGCAATTTTGGAATATATTTTGCTTGATCCTGATGAATGGGCTCGTTTAGATATTTACACATATCCCATACCCTATGGAGTTGTTATCATTCGTGCACCTGTTCCTTGGCATAATAATTATGTAATTAGTAAGCAACTAATATCGCATAAGTTGTTCATTGGGAATGATGTTCTTCTTAGAATTCGTGACCTGTGGTCGCAGAGGTAAGCTTCTTTATAGAATAATATTTATGTTTGATTTGTATTCAGAAATATATTTGTCAAGGCTACTTGGGCTTAAAAGAAATAATACTACTTTATGAATTATGAATGTAGATATGAATTATATATAAGATTAACATAAAACATTGTTGAAGAGTGTTGAAAGTCAAGAGTGGAAAGACAGCAGCAATAAATTAATCTCTGTGACCCAAACTCAAGAACCTTTATATACAAAAGGAATAAAATAAAATGTGTTATAACTTTTCAACTTGATGAAATTTATCAATTTATTGTAACTATGACAACATTTTTCTATTTTTCTTATGGTGTTTGTTGAATTTTATATTTTTCCCTACCCATATAAAAGCTGACCTCTTCAATAAAATTGGTTTGTTTTCATTTACTTGACAATCCATTGCATGTTTCTCTCTTATGTTTAATTCTTTGTTGGATATAGTTTTTCTCATCTATTAGTGGTTCCAACACAGACTATTAGGGAACAATTAGCTTTGCCTTGCCAGTGGGAAGATCTTAACACTTTAGTGGACAAGTGCTGTTCAGACATCAACCAGATACTAAATAATGAGTGAGTAACCTTATTAAAAGTACAAGTTTTTTCCCCATTCTATTACTACACATAAATGTGAAGTATTAGTTCCCTGAAAATACCAAGCAAAATTTTCAGGTAATTTTGTTGATGTAATAGGTGGCTACCTAAGTGTGCCGAAATATTCTTGGAAATGAAATCTTCATGGGAGTATCTTGTGCCCCAGAAAATGGGCGAGTCATTGCTATTGGTCCAAACATTTTTTGACTCTGCCAGTAGTCTTGTGGCTCTTGAAGTTCGTGACCTAATTTTGAAGTCTTTGTTGGAGTTATTATCATTTATTGTTCAATACAAGGTATGTAGATATATACAAATATATATTATATACACACATGCATGCACGCACGCACGCACGCACGCACGCACGCACGTGCACGCACACGCGCGCACACACACACACACACACACACACACACACACACACACACACACACACACACACAGATATATGTGTGTGTGTTTTTGTTTGTGTGCGTATGTGCGTTATTATCAATTATATTGAAAATATTGTGATGTAAATGATTATTGACATTTGTGCAAAATCCTTCTGGATGGTGTACACCAATGTGCAAACAGTGAGAAATCTACTGAACATTTAGGAATTTCCTTGCAAAGTTTTACTTGTTGGGTGATCATTTTTTTTCACAAAATGTATTTATAGTTATTTTATACAAGTTAATATTTTGTTTTATAGACAAGTTTATCTAATTTTTTTATAGTATAGTTATTTTTATATGCTGTTCTATCGCAATGATTTATTTTCACCTCTATTATCATTTTTTATATTAGTTTGTGTTTCTATGTAGCATTTTTGTGGGCAAGATAATCAAATGTTAACATAATCTAACCAAAATTTGTTTCAAGGATGGGAATGACTTTGGGGAAAAATATGAAGATTGTGTCTTGAACAAACAACCTGTCATCACTATGAAAGTACTTCCTGTTCCTGGAAAAGCAGAATTTACATTCTCCCCGACAGCAGATCATATAAGAGATTTTATTCGTCTACTATTTAGAAAGATTATTAATGTCAATATGGCAGTACCTCGAATAGAAGCCATTCTCTTTCCAGGCATGTATTCCTTTAATGAATTTGTTCTTATTTAAACTGTCTTAAATCCAACTTGTGACTTCTCTATATGAATTTCTTGTAGAAATGAGAAATAGTCATTTAATCTTGAAACCAGTGAGGGAATCAGAAGAAGAAATTAGCGATCTCATTAAAGAAGCAGTAAAAGCTTTTGATACAAATGTTGTTGGTCCTATTGCTTATATGCGTGAATATGAACCTTATTTTTTTATTCTTGATGGCTCATTGGAAAAGTCAACCAAAGAGTTCATGAGTCAAGATCCAGAACCTCTGCTAGAGGTATTAATATTTATTAAAACTTTAATGCATATTTTAAAAAATTGTATTGCTTTTCTTTCCTAATATATGCAATGCTTACATAATTTAATTTTAGGGAGAAAATAATGTATACTTTTATTTTATTTCAGGATTATAAATTGCGCATTAAAGGCCACAAAGCATTAAAAGAAAAAATTGCATTATTGAGAAATACAATACCTCTGAATTTTCTCAGTTTAGATTGCAGTGAGCTCAATGAAATTCTGTGGAAGATGGTAGATGATGATGAAGCTGTAATGGTGAATCATCATGTCTTAGAAAACCGAACCTTAAACAGAGGGTAATTGTTGACTTTTTGAATAAATAAAAATATATCATTCTCTTACTAATTTGTTATATTTACTGTTAGGATTTGTAATGTTTTTGAAGAAATGTCTGACAAAGTTAGTGAGTTACCTGAATCAACAGCTGAGCTTGTTGAACTTTGTAAATACCATGCTGAATGCCGTGATGTAACAATGTTCAACTTAAAAGAAAAGATACGCACAGCAGCTCAGAATGTTCTGTTTCTTATGAGTCATGCTCTTCTATCACGTAAGAATTCCTTTTTTTTTTTAATTTCTTTTTTTTTTAATTTTTTTTTATTGTTGTGAGATAATTAATCTAGTAAGGGGGTATATGGTTATTCATTTATCATAATATTTTTTAATGAATTCTATTTAATGCTCTCATTTTAATGAGTCTTAGTTGAGAAAAATTGTTTCAGCTGAAGACATATTCCTCAACTCGCGAGTATTTGTGTGGCCTGCTGATATGGAAGCTGTACTAGAATTAAGTCAACAAAGATTAGCACATCGTCGGGAAATGGTTGAAATTGCTCTAAAAACCAAAAGAGAGGAATTTGATGCACGGTAAATTGTTTTTCAATGCAAAATAAAATTATTTTATTGGGAAATATAAGTATTTTCTTGTTTGTTTAGACTCGTTCAGCATCAGAAAGATCTGGAATTCTTTAAAAAGAAAGATCCCCCGATTCTTACTATGGAAGACATGGAAGAAAATGCTGAAATTGCCAAGAAGCTGTTATCAGTAATAATGGAAGATAAGAAGGATGGTGATGTACGTAATTACATTTACATTAAATTTTATTACAGAATTGGCTTAAGTAATCCAACTTTACCTGAGCATTTAACTCAATCATCCATTATAAAGAAAAGGAAATGAATTCTATGTATAATATAAAATGGAAATAATTTTATTTTCATATCCATCTCACTGTTCTGCTATGCCCCACTCTGTCCTGCTGTTCCCCACCCTCTCCACTCCACTCCACTCTTTTTGGCTCCTCTCAGCCCCACTCTGTCCATCCACTACTCCCACTAGGCTCCACCCCCAGCCACTCTCCCCATTCACTTTTCCGTTTCCAACTTTGACCTTGAATTATGCAAAGCCTAATTGTATTATTAGAATTAATAAAATACATTTAGTTGGAAATTTGTTGAGTTTTCAGGTAATTGTTTTCTACCTTGGCTGGTTTCCCCACTGTTTTCAAGATTTTCATGAAAACTGGAAGAGTGTTCGACATTTACCCAAAGTTGGGTGTTGGTCCAGACTCTGCTTTCAGCTATGGGAAACGAATGTGTGGGATGGGGGTAGTTTTTTTGAAATCTCAAACAGACAGTACTTTCTCTTGTTCCTTCATAAAACTTTTCTTTGTTTCAAGGCTAATGTGCAAAATTGTATCAATGACAGCATTAAACTAATTCATATAAAACACAAACAGATTTACATTTCTCTTTATAAAGATTATTTTAATGGTCTTTAATCAAAAAACTTAATTAGCAAATACAAATTTATCTAAAGGAATCATGTTGTGTAATTTTGAGCTTTAATTTATTGATATTTTGAGCATTTTACTGTACCACTGCAATGCAGATTAAGGTAGTTGAAACTTTCCTGCAGCAGTTCGAAGTGACATCCCTTTCCTAATAGCTTGCGGGGCATTTTCTAGATCCTCTTGGGCAATGTGCTTATGGCAACTACCTCTGGAATTACTCTCATACTTTCTAATCATGGTGTCCCTATTCACCCCTAAATGTCAAAAAATGTGACAGTGTGAGAGAAAATATCAACAGTTTATTTTAAAATTAATCTTACAATTTAAAAATGCATGCATATAACTTAGAAATAGAACCACTATTTACCCTGAAATATTTTAAAATATATCACCAATGAGTCTTGCTTGTATGGAGTAAGTTTTGCCGGGAACACTATATTAGTAACAACACCTAATCAATTTCAGCAATATTTCAAATCACTGAAACGATTGCAAAAATACTACACACAACTGTGGACAACTACAATTTCATACAAATTTTATTCACCCAATGGCATCCAAATCACATTATTTAGCATCATCTCAGTGAGAGATTTGAGTTTTTTCTGCACTACTGTCCCTAATCACCCCTGCATCCATATTCACCCCGGTTTACGGTACATCGAAAATATTTTCTGTAGAATTTGAGAATTTTGAGGAAAATGTTAATGTGTGAGTGTGAAGCTTTGTGAATTTTAAACAGAATATCTCAGACATTGTTATTGTTGCAAAGAATTTTGTTGAATGTTACTCTGATTTGATAAATATGAGATATTGGTCAACTATCCAACAAAAGTTAAAATTTCAGAAATAACAATAGTAGCTCTATATTAATGTGGGAATAGAAAATAAATCTGTGAATAACAAGGTTATGTAGTCATTGCTCTGATGTAGGCCTACTATTATCACTGAATAATACTGAGGGATAAAAGTTCAGAAATGTTCCTTATGAAGTGAATTCATGTGACAGGAATTGGATATTTCTGTTGTGATTCAAATAGTTTATTAAGAGAATTTTTCAAATGATCATTAAAATATTAGTACTGAATGGATCCAATACAATTTTTGCTCATTTACATTTATCAGTTATTGATTCTATGAGAAATGAATCTACTTTAGTTACTACGTGCAGTCCAATTAAATCTATTATGAAGTATATTGGCACTGAATGTGAATAGCATTAAATGATAATGAATAAGTATGGAATAAATGACAGTAAATGAGTTTCCAAATGTATTTGTGTGTAATACAACTAGAGTAATTACCTCAGATCCCTGAAAGAATTTGTTGTTTCAGAATGTCATAATGTCATATGTTTATATTTTAAATTTCTGAAACAACATGACAATGATTTTAATTACATTCTTAGTAGTTACTTTAATATAACAATATTTATTTTAAATAATTGCTTATCTTATTTTTATTGATATAAAACTTGGGGAGCATTGAAGATGTTGCGCTAATCAAATTAGTTGAATTCAATCCCTGTTTTCATCATATAAATTTCAACTTATTTTGCTCAGAAAATATTTTCCATGCAAATTAGTTCTAATTCTTTGCCTAAATTTTTTAACTCTTGAACTTTGTGTTTTCTATTTGTTTGTGTTTTGTGAAAAAACTTTGAGATCTTCTACAATAATTTTTTCTTTTTAAGAATTTTTTCTCTCTGGAAGTGTGTTCAGTGTTAGATTTTGAATGTAATCTATGTTGTGTTTTTTGAATGTGCATTCTGTATTCTATTTTCTAGGCAATTAACAAAGAGGAGGTATTGTTGGATCTTGCTCCATCACCTTTTGTAATATTACAACAAATGGTGGCTGGAATTACCCCTCTAGAATTAATGTGGCGAACAGTTTTGAAATTTCATAAGAATTATGACAAATGGTACTATGGTATGTGGTCGCAGTTTGCAAATATTTTTTTTTATAATATGTTTTTTAAGATAAGCAACATTACATTACAATTCAGGTCATTCTTCGTTAATTGTATAATTATTGAATGCAATTGTTACAGGTCCATTCAGTGAACTAAATGCTGAAGAAATTGGTCTAGAAATTGATGAAATGTTTAAAACACTCTACAAGTTAGCAAGGCAGTTACAAGACGCTCCTGGAGCAAAACGCATTGCAGAGATGGTTCGAGCAAAAGTGGAAAAATTTAAGCAGTTTATCCCTCTATTGCATGTTATCTGCAACCAAGGACTGCAGGATAGACACTGGAAGGAGGTAAGAATAAATATTTATCTATTGAATATAAAATTTGAATTAGGACAGGGATGTAATTTTGTCTTTTGTTCATACACTAACTTCTGATAATATTGGCAATTTATTGAAGAAAAAAAGTCAGAGCATTTACTTGCAGTGAAGAAATTAAACAAAATATAAATTACAATAATTAAATAATATATATTTTTAAAGAATCTGTTATTAACTAACACAGTAAAGAACTGATGGGCAAAAACACGTTTGGTGCAAGTATTTCAGCCCCACAGTCACCTAGCAGGTAGAAGTGGGTAGGGAATTTAAAGAATGAATTGTTCCCTAAGCTTTCTTATAAGCCCAAGCAGGTGGTCTACATGTTTTGCAATTGGTATGAAACATTAGATGCTTAGCTCTTTTTATATTAAGATAATGCCAAATTTTTACTTCTATGAAATTCCTACAATCTGAGCAATAGAATCTTCTAATTCACTGCTTCTGTCAATTTTTTTGGGGATCCCAGATAGTGAAAATGTTTTCTGTTTAATATGATATCTCTTTGAGAACATTAGCTCCTAAATCTTTCCAATGTGGATTTTCCTCTAAGGCTCAGCTTGGGGCTTTTGCTGAAGGGAATTTTAAAGTTTTCACCTATAATATAATACTCAATTGCATTTTCAAAATTTTGTTAAAAAATGGCTCAAAATTTTTTTCTTTAAATTCTTATGGAAAAGAGCAAGACTTATGGAATATTATGAAAGTCGTATTGTCATTAAAACTTTGGGGTTTCCAAAGATTACATATTTTGTCAGACCTCTGAATTACTGGTTTAAGTCTACATTAATAGTCTGCTACACAAACAGTTTTCCAAAAAGTAGCATGTGCACTGCTCAAGAGGAACCAAGTATAAGACTGCAATGAATTCAATGAATTGATTATTTTATCAAAAACAGTCTTTGTGAATACTCCAATAATTTAGTATAGTTCAGGGTTATCCATTTGGCAGCCTGCCAGCTACATGTGGCCCCCAGGGCCATTTATTGTGGTCTGCAAAAGGCAATGGTGAAAGTAAGTTTCATACAAGAACATATGCCTAATGCTGAGCCACCCTGCTGAGTTCAACACCCCCTTTAACGTACAGATAAGTTAAGTTTAGATTTAAGGATTTTTTCTAATAAATTCAGAAATTCAAAATCATCCCAATGTGTTTCACTCATATACCTGATATTGCGCATAGTTCCATTCAGAGAATCCTCCCTTCAGAGAAGCCAGACATAGTGCCCAAATTAATAAAATGAGGAAGAGAGATGTGGATCTCCCGAGAAAAGCAAATATGGCCCATAATCAAATTGAAAGTTTTAGTTGTGACCCTTGACGCCTTGGAAGTTGGATATCCCTGGTACAGTACATATATAGTACAATAAATATCAAATGGTGCATGGCCTCTTACTTGAAGCCTTATTATCACATGATGTCAGATGTATTGTAATCAGTGAGACACTGAGTATAAGAATTCAGATGGTACATGCAGGGTGAGAATAGGTGGAAAAATACAATAAAATATTTGCATTTTTCAGTTAAAGTGGAAACTTTTTCATTGGTTTTTTTGGAGTTCTTCACATGTTCCTGAGTATCTAACAAAACCATAGTCATCTCTATCTTGGTCAGATGCTGCATCGTTTTCTTTCAATTTCTGTGCACATTGGAAATTTGTAATATAGATTTTCATCACAAATTAAAGTTTTAGTATTTCATTAAAGTAAGTGACATTACTGAACAAGTGATTGTATGTATTGTAGAACATTTGTTTCCTTAGGATCATTTGCAGAAGATTGTTAAGCCTAAACCTGCTCAAATTAAATTTAAAAGAGGTGTATTATTTAAAAGCAAAAACACAGCCAAAATCTTCATTTTGAATCTGAACATAATTATAGACCCTGTGTACTTCCAAACACTCTATTAGAAATAAATTTTGTGTAGTTATTATTGTGGATCATTTTTGCAGATAAGTGAGGTAGCTGGAGTGGAAATTACTCCAGAAAAATATCCATCTTTGAATGATATGGTTGAGGCAGGCTTAATGAAATATGTCACTCGATTAGATGAAATAAGTGTTTCTGCGACCAAGGAGTATGCTTTAGAGCAAAACCTACAGAAAATGAAGGAAGAATGGGCAGATATTGAATTTGAATGTGTTCCATACAGGTATGACTAGCATTTTGTTGTAGTTATTAATTGTTATTACAATGGAATCTATTATGATGGAAAACTTCATGGTTCATAAAATGAAAAATATATTTGTAGGGATACTGGTACTTACATTCTGACAGCGGTCGATGACATTCAGCAGATGTTGGATGACAATATATTGAAAGCTCAAACTATGCGCGGTTCTCCCTACGTAAAACCATTTGAAAAGGAAATGCATGGTTGGGAAAGCAAGCTCATCACTATGCAAGATATATTGGATGCTTGGTTGCTGGTAAGTACCAAATGTGATGATTATATTTACTTTAAAAATCCCCAGTGTTTACTTATGTAAGGTCTTAGTAATCCTAATGTTAAAAAATATTATCCTTAATGTTTTACTTTGTGAACATTTGGTATTTACTGTTATTTTAGATTCATGGAACATAAAGGATAATATTTAGCATTAGTAGCAAAATTTTAGAATGTTATGTGTTTTAATGCGATGAAACTGATCTTTGCTTTAAATCTTTTTCTTTGGTTCAATAGTGTCAAAGTACATGGATGTATTTAGAGCCAATATTTAGTTCAGAGGATATTATGCGTCAAATGCCTGAAGAGGCTAGGAAATTTAAGCATGTCGATGGAGTTTGGCGTAGCATTATGGCTAATACAAACAAAGACAAACGTGTATTGAAAGCTACAGAGTTTCCTGGAATGTTGAAATTATTGAAAGACAACAATAATTTATTAGATGAAATACAGAAAGGATTGAATGATTACCTTGAGAAGAAGAGACTGTTTTTCCCAAGGTATCTTGATACATATATAAAAAGACTTCAAATTTAACGTGCCTAATTTACAGTTTTCACTATAATACAACTTTTTTAGTACTTCCTATTTGTAGATTTTTTGTTAATTTTTTTTCACAAGAACTAAATTCAGAATGTTATCATCTTTGATAGGTTTTTCTTCTTATCAAATGATGAACTTCTAGAAATTTTGTCTGAAACGAAGGATCCTTTGAGGGTTCAACCACATTTGAAGAAATGTTTTGAAGGGATAAGCCAACTTGATTTCACTCCACAACAGGAAATAGTTGGAATGATGTCAGCTCAGAAAGAAACAGTTCCCTTTTCAGGATCTATTTTTCCTCTTGAAGCCAAGGTAAAGTGTTATTAACTTAAAATGTATTAAAGAAATATGTAAACAGATTGATGTGGGTGATGTTGCTGCCCCTTAAATTTGAAATGGATGTTTTAATTGTACATGAAGCCTCAAGAACATTTTCAGAATTTTCACAAAATTAGCTGTAAATTATTTTCTCAGATGCAAAAAAGTATGCTTTTAAAATTAGTGCAGGTCCCATTTTCATTCATCTCTCTATAGTGATTCTTTTCATAATGAAATCTGTTCTTCAAATTTTTCAATTCTACTCTGAATTTTTGAAAAATGTAAATGAAAATGTTCAACTTTATTTTTAAAGAATTGGGAAGGTATTTCATTTTGGAAACTAGTGGTGTTGAGGTAATGTGAATGCCATGTTAAATCTACACACCTGAGATCAAATCCCAGCATGGTAAAAACGTTTTTGGTAGCTGGAAACAATTGTAAGTTGAAGTAGTATTTGGCATTTGGGTCATTTGTCTGACTTCGTCTACTAGCTAATGGTGTCCTCATGCCTGAGTCTTGTTTTATTTTCCATGCTTGAGACTAAGAGAAACCTGAAGTATTTTCATGATTTTTATATATTACATTGTAATTTCCAAGTGTAAGTCTGAGAGAGATATTGAAGTGAAATTATGTAGCTGCAGTGCATGCGGCCATCACAATCCATACGTATCACGTAACAGTCAAAGGTAGCTCAGGCCATCAACAGATGGCACTACAGTGTCTCTGACCAGGAGGTCTTAGGATTTGAATCCTGATGGAGGCAGGATTTCCGACACTAGCTTGTCCATAATGTTGAATTCAGATGCTATCTGAAGGAGAATTCTAGTGGCTGGCTGCTCTGATCAGTGGTTTTAAGTGAGTTCTCTGATGAACACCTGGCAAATACCAGAACAGTACCCTAACAAATATGTCATGGACCATGCGGAATCTTTCCTTCTTCTTCACATGTGGGGAGACCAGTTGGAAACTGTCCCAGCTGGAATGGTACCACATTTGGTGGGAGATACCTGCTCGGGGAAAATCTCTATAAACCAACATAAGCTGGTACCATATCTCCCCAGCCAGCAGGGGATGATCACCACCACCTCCTGCAATAAAACCATGTATTAAATTTATGGGATTAATGACCTTAGCTGTTGATGTACCTGGAATCACTAACCGATCAATTCATCAGATCCAATGGCTTTCTTAGATTTTAATTTCTTTGCTTCTACTTGCAGCTTGTCTTTTGTAAATACATCAGTCTCATCAAATATGTTCTCATTGAAATCGAAAGATGTTCAGTTTCCTCCTTATACAAGAGTCCGCAGTAGTGAAGAGATCTCTTATTATTTTCTTCACCCATTCAGAGATCTCTAATCTGGATAACTTTTAACATTCAATTTTGTATGCCAAGCTTCAAGGGTCATCTTCTATCTCTTTTATTAGCACTTTCCAGCACCTTGATTTTCTATTTTTTATTTCTCTTTGAGTTTCTTGTGGAATATTTTGTACTCATTTCAGAAAGATTCATCAGTTTTGATCTTGTAGCAAGTCTCCTGGCTTCAATGGTTGTTAGTTTCTTCAAAAATGGACTTCTTCTGCAGATCTGCAATCTCACAAGACCACCAATTCACCTGCTGTTTTCCTCCTGGACCTCTACGCCTGGGCGTAGATGCAGTGCACATGGCTATCATTAAGTCCCTCACTTCTTTTACTGTTGCTTCAGGGGAATTTTCCACCCATCGAATATTATGTATCAGCTTCAACTCTTCTAAGGATTTTTTTGCGTCCTTTACAACCAGCTTGTTTGTATTCTTAGGTGGTCATCCTCTGGGTTTCTGGTACTTCCTTTTATTTCCACCAAATACTTTTGAGGAGGAAAACTGAATGTAATTGTGGTCACTAAGTATCTCATCATTCAGTTCCCTCCAATTCTTTACTCTCCTAGCAATGCTATTGGAACATATCTTTAGATCCAGAATAAATGCTACTTCTCCTCTTTGGAATGTACTCCCCCAACCCACATTGAGTATGATTAAGTCGTTGATAAACTCACATACAATATTCCCTCTTTCATCAGATTGGCTTTCTTCTATTCTAGAGACTTGCCATTAAAATTGCCTACCACCACTACTTCTTTACTTGTTTTAACCTCAACTCCAGTTCATCTATTTCCATTTTAAATTGATCAATTGAGTCATTAGGAGAGTAGTAGAAGCTAGGTCACTAATTTCTATCTACACAAACCCATGGTTGATTGCTTTAAATTTAGATATGGCAATCTTCTTATTTTGTATTACTTCTGCTGTTCTTCTTGAGCCAACTTGGTACCAAATGTCTTTGCCAGTTGTCGTTGGTTGGTCGCTAACATACAACAGATCAAGATTTCTTTCAGTTATAACTTGTATTTGTAAATCTTGTACAGTTTTTCTCTGTCTAAGATTAACCTGTAGGAACCTTATTATGTCTGTTATAACTAGACATTGGATGTTTAGGAAAATGCCTATTTTATTCTAATGAAAATATTTAAAGGCAATTAATATATGTATATGAATTGTGGAAAATGAAACATTCTGACAATTTTTTATTTTGCTTTTTTGCCTTTTTTTGGTATTTTATGACATAAATGCCTTTTTAGGCATATTTCTTCTTTTCAAATGCTTTTTTTCCCTTTCAAATGTATGTACTTTTCTTTCTAGTCTTGGTTTCAAATAAACATTTAAATAATTTTCAGATCTACTAATCACAATTGTCTACTGGTAATGAATCTCTATTTTTTGGTTTACATATCACATTCAATTTTGGGCTCTTAGCACTTGGTTGAGCGGTGGGCGCTTTGGTGAATGCTGAACACAGATTTGCAACATGATCAAAGCACTCATATGTCAGAGGGCAAGGCTATGATCCTGACTTTGGACATGGATATTTTACCGTGCCAGATGTTCTTCTGGGAAGTGTGCAGTGTAGGCCGATCATTAGGACCTATATTTCTGCCAGGCGTGAGGTGCGGCTTGTTATATTGTTTTTGACATTGGCTAATTTTAGGTGCAACTGCAGTGAAATATATTAGTGCTTTTTTCCACCAATTTTAAGTTTTTATTGCCTTTTTGGTGCCTATTTAAAAACATTTCAGTTCCTTTTTAGGTGCCTAAAACATAAGTTTTAGTCTAGTTATAATGCTTGTTGAATTTGGCAATACACAAGATGCATTTACTGCTTCCCAGCATATAGTCATCAGAAAAGTTTTTATTGTTGCAAATGACACATTGGGTTGTTCCTCTATAATCTTTTATCAGGTGCCCCACTTTACCGCATTCGACACATTATTCTGGTCTAGCCCCTTGCAGGTGTCCAAAGTCTAAGTATTTGAAGTATCTTTTTAATTGTTGCCTTTCACACATCCGGCAGGAGACCCATCGTATCTTCATTCTACTCTTACCTTTCATCAAAAGCTTCAAAGCTAGATTTGTGGGAAGCACAATTGTCACTGTCTTTGTTCTTGAAAACTTTCTGAACAGTTTGCATGAGTAGCTGAGTTGTTCAATTGGTATGTCTATTTCCTTTCCAATAGCTGCTAATATGCCTTTGACTGTGGCAGTTACTTTGACACCTCTTGTTTCCATTCCGGTTTTTGGTATGAGTGTGCTTATTACAGCATTCTCACCAACAGCCTTTACAAGTGCCTCATTAGAGATTATGTCTCCATCTTTGCCAAAGACTATTAAAAGATCTTGTTTCTGAATTCTTCTCATTTGCTTGACGTTCATATTATAGTCATTTGGGTCAACTCATCTTTGCATCTTTTTGATAATATCAGCATTTGTCTGCTCCTCCCTAGCTTTTATTTTAATAGTGTGATTCAATGGTCTGTCTCTTTAACTGATTTGTTCAGCTTTTTTCCCTTTCGTTCTTTTTCTTCTCTTTCCTCTTTCTTCTTTTGCTCTGGTGGTTTCATCCATACCTCTGCTAAGCCATCTTCTGCCACTTCCTCTCTCTGGTGTTCTATTTCCTCAGGAATATCTTCTACTGTCTATATCACTACCTTCTGTCAATCTTTCTTCTCTCTTCTGTAAGCTTCTTTGTGCTTCTCTTTTCTCTTGGTGCCAATGATACTTTCAACCTTTTTTCCTTGCTCTTGTCATCATCTTCTCATTTTAAGAGTGCATAATCTCTGAAAACTCTCACTTTTTTTCTGAGGCATTTTGCCACATATTCTGTGAGGCATTCAGGTTTGAGCCTGAGCTTTAGCCACAGCTTCTTTTACATTCATCAGATTATTTTTCACCATATATTTCTCCAATATCATAAGTAGAGACAGGAATTCCATGCAAATGCACATTTTTATTTAAGATTCGTAGAGATTTCAAACTTTGTAAATATATGTTTCATGAAAAAATAGTTTAAAAATTGCATACTATTTCTATGCATGTTTGCATGTTTTGGTAGTTTTTTGGAGAAATTCATGCATAATGCATATTTGGATAATTTGTTAATTAATGCTGCATATTTGGACTTCTATCTAGTATATTTAAGTACTTTCTTTTTATTTCTCTGCATAATTTGTGAATATTACAGCTGATGCATATTTTGTATAAATAGTATATTGATCTTAGATCCTGATAGCATGCAGTTCTCTTTGGTGCTTACTGTTATTCTTCACATTTTAACTTTCCTGTATATTACTTGGATTTGTGACGTGAGTACACATACAGTGAACAAGATTGCGAAACGATTTATCAACTTCATTTGATATGTCGCAAAGGATACGCAAGATACACAAAGCCAAAACTCAATATCCTTTGATAACTGACAATGGGAGAAGAAAATAGTCAAGAACAGGCTCTCAGTCTGCTTGCGTGCAACAGAGGATTAACATAAGTATTTTATTGTGAAGTTAAATTTAATCTTCTTCGAAGGCTTCCTGTGCAATCCTTGTCAAAGAATTGGAAACAACGATTTTCTGGAGGATGAATGGAAATGTAATTTATTGCAATTGCTGTAGTACAGAAGTAAGTAGACTATACTGTAAAATTTGATCAATTAAAAAAAATATATCTACTGGTTAAAATATATCTACAGATTAAATCTAATGTTCCACCAGAAATTACATAATTTGAAATATTGAAACTCAGAAAAGGATAAACCAATGTCAATGAAATAGATATGAAACAAAAAACAAAATTTTAACTCTAGTTGAAGTGAAAATAATTATTTTTGAAAAACAATTAATAATATTTTTGCAGTTTTGTGTTTTTTCTAAGATTCAAGGAATTGTTTTGTAGAAACTGTTTGGTGCATTGGTTTTAAATAATTATTGTATGTGGTAGTATGCATATTCTTTCCAAACATTGTTTTCTAGTTTCAAAATTTTATCTCTATTATTTTTAATTTTATTGAAAAAAAATCATGGAGTATTTCATATTTTTTTCTTTTAAATTCATTTGAAGTACTAGTAGCATCACTGTGTCTGTAAAAAGAATAATTTTATCCACAAGAGAAAGTAGTACGACAAAACAAGTATGTACTAAACCTAATTTCTACTCAAAAATCTCAAATTTGAGCTTATGTAATTCCTGTCCAGATAGTTTGAATCTGAATGTTTAGTTAAATACATTTTAGTAAAGTAAGCTTGTCTTAAGTTAAATCTGAATTAATTTGCATCAAAATTCTAATACTCTTCTTAGGAAATATGTAGCTCTGTACAACTTGAATTTATTTACACAGATTAAATGTTTTAAAAAGTTTCAAATGGTCCAGAACCTTGCACCTACTTGTAGTGTCAAAGCTAGAGAAAGGAAAGAAACTGTGGCATACTTAGTGCAAACTTTTGTTACTGAGGTAACATTGAAGCCTGTAACAAATTCAAATTTAATGGAAATGTGTGATGCTTTAATAGGAGTAAATACACCCTTCAAAAAATTAGCAAATCCAATGTTTAAAGGATTTATAAAGAAATAGAAAAGTCGGGGCATCCCAGATCCATTAACATGAAAGAAAAATTATCTTACAAATATTCAGAAATTAGAATCAGTAGGTCTTCCTCTGGTGGAGTCATTAAAAATTGTTGAAGACATTAAAGTGTCTGGAATTAATGTTTGGAGATGTTGGTGAGACTGCAACGAAGAAATTACATAAAGTGTTATTTTCAAATTGTGACTTGAAATTTCTCCAAAATGTAAAGAAACAAAATATTATTTGTGGTGATAAATCAGAAAATGCAGAATTTGACCTTATGTTTACTCAGATTTCATCATGGAAGTATGCTTCAATTATGTCTTAAGAAATGTAAAAAGATGATTTTCTGCATTTAAAAATATTTTTTCTGACAAAAGAATGAATTTGGTAAAGAACAGTGTAGAAAAACTGTTAATTTTTCACTTTTACTAAAGGCATTATAGCTAAAAATTTAAGTAAAATAAAATTTGATTGTACATGTTTTGTCCATTTTTATCCAGTATTGTGTATCTTTGGCTATTTGATAGTGCATGTTTGCATGCATATTTTATTTAGCATTTGATAGTGCATGGAAATCCTGTCTCTAATCATAAGTAGGGGGCGAATTTTGATGACCTAAAACATTGACAAAAATGATCAACAAAATGCTCTTAAAACATTTCAAAAATGCCCTAAAAACAAAGCAAAATGACATTAAAAAACTCAATCAAAACCATTTGACATGAACTACTAAAGTTGTTGGGTATATTATTGATGTAATTGAGACTTCTTCTTTTTGTTTAAGTGAACTCAAGTTTGCAAACATTTGGTTTGGACTGCTTATGAAAAGAAAATCTTTGCCTTTATGTATCCCAAAATTGGCCGAACTGAGAATGGCACTGATAGGTGTCACAGGAACCTTAGATTACATAGTGCCCACAACGACTGACGTTACAATATATGAGCGAAGGAATTGAATAGGCCACTAAGAAATTCTGTTGTGAAAATTTGTTCCATCTCGTAAATATTGTTTGAAGCAAGTATCATTAAAATGATATTAAAATCAATGAAATCACTGAAAAATGCATTAAGAATGACGTAAAAAGGTAAAAAAATGACTTATTAGTCGAAACCAATGAAAAATGCAAAAAATTACCTATAAAAATAGGTCATTTCATTTTGTCATAACATAAAATGAATTTATATACTAAATGGCATTGTTCTAAAGTGAAAAGAAACAAAATGACATTTCATTAAAATCCGCCCCCTAATCATAAGATTTTCATTTAGACTATAATAATTGTTCTCCGGTGTTCTTCCAGGTCAGTTACTGAAGGTCACCCGTTTACTCAACACTAATCCAAGTGCATCTTGTCTTCTGTTTGCTCTTTTTCTGTCACAGGTCCCAGACTCTCTCTCTTTTTCTGCACCATCAGATAGCGACTCCCTGTGTCATGTCTGTGCATTCCCCCTTTTCTGTCTGCATGGCCACTTCTGCCAAGCCAGATACGGTTCCTACTGGTTGCTCCTGAGATGGAGTAGGAGTTGATTCCTCTGCAGCTTTGCCCTCCTTGCAAAGGAGTTCAACTTGCTTGGGTCCTTATCTGTCAGAGATACCAAGTCCATTATTCTGGCATTGCAGTTACTCGATGATGATAGACAAAAAGAAAAAAACTATTTGTTAAACAACTTTAAATAATATACCGTGACAGTAGGATACAGGCTGTTTATTGTAAATATTTTCTTTCTTGCAACTTAATTTTTAAATTATTATAAATAATTTTGTTTGATACTGTTTTATATTCCAAGACATAATTCTTTTAAGAACTCAACTATTCCACTTCTGGTGACTCTTATATGATTGTCTTACAACAAAAAAACTTCTCTCCTGCATTCATGGAGAATTTCTCATCTTCAGATCGAGAAGAATGAAATAAATGTCAATGCATTTGTTATACAATAATATTTTCTGTCATTTTGACATGTGAATCACTAATGGGGATAATTACATCTCACTTTTCTCTATTTAGGGTCTAGTAGAGAAGTGGCTGGTAGAAGTGGAAGCCCAAATGAGAATTTCACTGAGGGACATTGTCACAGAAGCAGTTGCTGCCTATTTTGTCACACCAAGAAATCAGTGGGTGTTAAATTGGCCAGGCCAGATTGTTCTTTGTGCTGGATGTATTTATTGGACTGCAGAATGTGCAGAAGCACTTGAAGAAAGGACCGTCATGGTAAAGAAATTAAAATTAATAAACAAAATTATATTTACTTCAAAATCCATGATACACCAAGTCTTGTAACATCCTTGTTTCAGTCATACAAGAAAAAGTGTGATGCACAAATTGAAGATTTAGTAACATTAGTTCGAGGATTTTTATCACCAGGGGCTCAAATAACAATATGTGCATTAATTGTCATTGATGTTCATGGTAAGACATTTATGATTCTTGATCAAGCTTTGTAAGTATTAAGGACTTACATACCGGGGGTGAGGCTTGGCAGTTTTGCGTGTCATTGCTAGATCTGTTCTATCTTTCTAAAGCAACAAACTCTGATCCCAACTGCTGAAAACTTGGCCAAAATATGAACATTTGACTTCATTTGCTTGAAAAGGGTCCCCCCAGATAAGATGGTAAAAAGTTCCCCTCAACCAAATTACACATGAGCAGTTACACTATAATTCTAACATACAAATAATATTTTTGAAAGGTTTCTTAGCCTCCGTCCCACCACCCACACCCCTATACAGCCAAAAACGTGTTTTTTTAATTTCAATTTTTTTCGACAACTTAACACTATTTTATCAGACTGAAAAAAAATTGATAAATAAGAACACAACTTGGACTATCAGAAAAACATTTTTTAATATTTTCTGAGGCCTAAATTCAAACACAAAAAAAATATTTTCGAAAAAAAATATCAAGAAATATTTTTTACTGTGTCTTAGAAGCCTGGAACAGGCTCGAAAAAATGTCAAAGGTTCCTCTTAAAACCCAAATTGTTGTGCATTTTTTTCAGATTTTTTTGATTGCTGGGCTGCAGTTAAAAAAATAAAAACCATTTTCCCGCCTTTGAAACACCGGGACTTTCAATATACTTTGAAAATGACTGCAACAGTTCTGTGCATTTATTTAAGTGTTTATTATACATTTGTATAATTGTTGTTGCACCCAATGAAGTTTTGATTTTGGAATATACTTAAAAATTATCATTTTTTAAAGCTTTATAATCCTTTGTACGAGAATATCATATGCTAAGGAAAGATAATAGTGTTTGGCAGTTTATTAAATAATAATTCAGTCATATTTGAGGGATAATTGGGGGACATGTGGAAAAATGAAGGGGAAGAGGTTAGACCCAGATTTACAAGAACTGTTTTACTTGTCTTAGAACACAGGCACTGGCACGAAAATAATCTTAAAACTTCATCTCAGAATGCTTGTGAATTTTTTCATATTTTTTTAATAGCTGGGTCATAGTTTAAAAAAAAACTAAGACATTTGTAGTCAACCACAAATGTTGGCAGTTTGGCAGTTGCCGCGTCCTAGACACGTGCGACCTTGCTTGAGGAGGAAGGCCACAGGATAGCACCTAAACGTTGACAACTGAGCCTAGAACGCGGCGCCTCCCGGACAGATAAATAGTAACGCATTGGTTGCGGAAGCCTGTGGTCTCACGTCTGTAGATGTTTCAGACTAGAGAAAAGTTGTCTATTCCTTTACCTAAGTATTTGTTCTTGAATACGTATAAATATGGAGACACTCGTACAATCTGTACACGTGCGAAAACTCTGCACTTTGTAAATAATAATTGTACGAAAACTGAAAATTGATTTAATGTAGCACCCAACTGCTAACTCCCATCCCTCGAAAAGTAGTTTACGGCATTATAGACCCGGTACTGTGCGAGAGAATTCATTCCAATATTGCTGAGCGTTGAGATAAAAATTCGCAGAAACTAAAATAGTCCCGTTAATTTTATTGTGAAAGATAATTTCAGTTTTTTCCTTCAATTTAATTTTACATTGATATCGGCTTCTCTTTTCTGTCCATCTGTGCTACGGAAAGGGCGCACCCAAAAGAACTAATATGCAAAATTGTAAAATAGGATGATCATAAAAGTGGTATTTTGAAAAATACATCCCAACAACATAATCGGGGCCTAATCTGTTTCCCTTCACTTCCCCACTGTCCCCCAACTATCCTGCACACGAAATGCCCCTTATGATTTCCCCATTTGTCATCTACCCGTCCCCCAAAACATGTCGTTTGTTAGAATTTACTTGTTCTCCAAAAAAAAGTCGTGTCCCCATCAGACAAGCAAAACTGATTTAAAAGGCCTAGGAAGCATCGCTTCCGAATTATTTGCCATTATAATGTGTGTTGCAATAATCTTTTTTTGTATGTCATAATCGCAAACTTCTATTTTTTCTTCTAAAATCTGTTTGATGTAGGATGGGGTGTAATTCTTTATCCACCTGTATCACACTTACAAGGTCTTTTGTTGATTGTTTCTTGCCAAAACTATCGTCTTTCCGTAGCGTACGATTACTTATGCAAATGATTAGAAAGCTTTAAAAATGATACGTTGAAAGTATATTCCAAAATCAAATTTATTGGGTGCTACAATGTATACAAATGTATAATAAACACTAAAATAAATGCACAGAACCGTTGCAGTCATTTTCAAAGTATATTGAAAGTCCAGGTGTTTTAAAGGCGGGAAAATGGTTTTTATTTTTTTAACTGCAGCCCAGCAATCGAAAAAATCTGAAAAAAATGCACAACAATTTGGGTTTTAAGAGAAACTTTTGACATTTTTTTCGAGCCTATTCCAGGCTTTTAAGACACAGTAAAAAATATTTCTTGATATTTTTTTTCGAAAATATTTTTTTGTGTTTGAATTTAGGCCTCAGAAAATATTAAAAAATGTTTTTCTGATAGTCCAAGTTGTGTTCTTATTTATCAATTTTTTTTTCAGTCTGATAAAATAGTGTTAAGTTGTCGAAAAAATTGAAATTAAAAAAACACGTTTTTGGCTGTATAGGGGTGTGGGTGGTGGGACGGAGGCTAAGAAACCTTTCAAAAATATTATTTGTATGTTAGAATTATAGTGTAACCGTTCATATGTAATTTGGTTGAGGGGAACTTTTTACGATCTTATCGGGGGACCCTTTGTTTCAAAAAAAAGTAGTTTAATGTTCTTAATCAGTGACCTCTACAAATTTTCAAGGAAATCATGCCAAACCTTCATATTTTGTGTACCCCCCCCCCTCTCACCCATACGACTTTTGCCTTTTAATGTCAGGTTAACCACTTGACACATTCCTTCTTGTCTTGTGTCTTGCACTTCACTTCCTATTTTGTAGTTCCATTCCTTACACAATAATTAAGCAGATATCAGTTGCAGTCTTCCCAAGCCCTCCTAAATTGTTGAGATGATATTTTCCTTTCTTTTTCTCAAAGATCTAGTGTGGCTTTCTATATTGATGTATATCACATTAATAAGTCCAAACCCCTTGTGTGTATTATCTTCTATTCATTTTTATTAGTAACTTTCAACTCATCTGAAATTATGCTTTTATAAATCTTGAGGTAGTATTGTTTGCATTGAAAGGGATTTCTCCAGCCCCTGAGAATTGAAAAAAGAAAATAGAACATAGAATTTTGTGCAAACTTCTTTCTTCTTCTGTATATGTAATCAATGAGAGTGAATGATGTACACACTTCCTATTAAGATTTCTTTTCCATTTATAATGTAGAAGTGTAAGGATACATTGAGTCTCTTTTATTGTGTAGCACGAGATGTAACAGCACTCCTTGGAGAATTAGGCATTTCTTCTGATAAGGATTTCAATTGGATTGCTCAACTAAGATACTATTTTCAAGATGGTACTGTTCATGTTTGCATGATTACTACCGATATTACCTATGGCTTTGAATATCTAGGAAATACTGGTCGTTTGGTTATAACACCTCTTACTGACAGGTGTTACAGGTAAATGAAACTTACTATCTCAGTAATATTACTTTTATGATGAAAAATTAAACATTTACAAATGTGTACAATTAAGTAAGAAAAAAATACGTATATAAAATATTAGAAAAGTATTTTAACCAAGTTTGTGGAACCATGTATCATTAAACAGATGAAATTATTTCCATATAAATAATTTTTGGACCAATGAGAAATAAGTGATTTTTATTTTATTTAACTAAAGTGACTGTTTGCGCACATTTTTGTAGAACGTTGATGGGTGCTTTGAAATTAAACCTGGGTGGAGCACCTGAAGGTCCTGCTGGGACAGGCAAGACAGAAACAACCAAAGATTTAGCGAAAGCAGTTGCAAAACAATGTGTTGTTTTTAATTGTTCTGATGGTCTAGATTACAAAGCTATGGGGAAATTCTTTAAGGTAAATATTTCAACTTTTTGTACTATGCCCAGTGATGTTTAAGAATCAGCATGCTTATGCCCTTTGTTAATCAGTGTTTGTTCTTTGATGTTCTTGCATTTGTTTTTGTTATATTTTCTTATAAGTAACTTGATGAAATATTTGAGATTAGGTAACGCACTAATACAAGAAAGTTTGTTGTACCCCACCATTCTGTTGTACCACTAGTGTAAAGAACTTACAAACCTACAACTTTGAACTTTTTATTCACGTTTACTAAAATATTAATTTTGTTGTTGACTTAATTTTTCAAGAAAAGAATTTTGAATGTCTTATAAAGGTGACTCAAGATTTTAACTGACTTTACAAATACATAAGATCTATATTGTGATGGTCCATTCAGATGTGTCCCAATAAATATTAACAAAAGGGACAAAATAACAAAGTGACATATTGTAGTAAAGTAACAAACAGTCGGAGGTTCAATGGTAAAGATATAAAGAGTTATTTATTTCTAAAAATCCAAGGAACTGTGCTGTTAGCTGAGAAATGGTTGAGGAAAAAAAGAACATTTAGGAGGTGAATAAATAGTTTCACAAACTCATTATTTTGGAATAACAAAAAAACGAATTGCATGAATGTTTGCATATTAGGCAAATACAATTGAATGTGTTTTATAACTGATGAACAATTACATAATCACTTTAAAAATAATAAGTTTAGGAATATGATAAAGAAAAAATAATTAATATTATTATTTGGATTTTTATTTGAAATTATTACAACAAAGAAATTAGAAAAATATAAAGCAATCTATAAAATGCAAAGCGGAAAGCTAAACGTTTGGACAAAAAGAAGAGCTGTCCTTTGTTTTCAAACTGCGCGGTTTGGAAAAGGAATGCAACAATGGATATAGACAAACGGGTTGGTGATCTTGGACTGGCAGCATTGAATCTTAGACTCATGTAGAAATGTTTATGAGAGTTTTTAAATTAGGAAAAGCAACGTTTAGTATGTGCAGTTTTACTTCAGGAATGTTTTTAATTTGGAATTCAGACAAGGAAAATATGGTAATGGAACAGAAAATGAAATTGGATGCAGGCATTGGCAGCAGTTGATGATGGGGTTTTCTTGAATTCAACTACCAGGGAAGTGACAAAAACTTCCTCAAATCAAAATTACAGCAAGGCCTTGATCTGTAAGTAGGTTTAAGAGTAAAAAAAATGGCCATTATAATAAATTCAGTATTAAACAGTATTAAAAAGGGGTGCACTTGTATGGATGGAATTGTAAATAAAATATGTATGAATGTGTGAATGGTATTTAAATTGGTTTTTTGTCAAGGTAAATTCTTTTTTTATGTTAAATGTTCTTTGTGTATGAGAACTGGATTCACGGAGTATCATTTGGCGAGATAAAAAACAACTTTAATAATAAAGAAATTGCTGATATTATGATTTGCAACATTGTTAAAAGTCTGTGTTATTTTTTAATAAGTAGCAAAAGCCAAATGATAGAGGAAAGAACACGAAAGAGACCCAGGTTCCCAAATACATATAATATTATTAGTTTTCCTGTATAGAAACGACTTCATGGATCTACATTAAAAAAAAAAATTGTACTGGCAGGAGCATAAACCGAAGAAATGTAGGAGTCATTGTAGATCTGACTTGTCCAAGTGTGGGGTGGAATAATTTATAGTTATAAATATTAATTATATTTTATTCAAAGGTTTATGATCCCTTACAATATATAAATACAAAATAGTATGCCAAAAATTTATCTTCAATATTTTCAGTAGCCCTGGAGAGGTGGCAGTAGCTGGAGTTACGTTAGAGGTGGGGCGCAGTCCTTTCTGACCCCTTTAAATTATTTCTTTATAATATTATATTTAGCTACAAATAAGTGTGAAATTAGTTATTTTAATAATGATCAATCATTTATAAGGAAGTATTAACATAATGCACTATTATAAACAAACATGCAAATGAAGAATAGAAAAAAATAAAAGGACAAAATTATCATTTATTTTTAATTTTATGTAGTGAACCCATTTATATTTTCCTGAATATTTCAATGACAAAGGTGTCAGAAAATTCAACAAGTTGCATTTGTTAACATTGTCTCACACAAAAATAAATAAACAATTGAAAATGGTTTTAAGTCAAACAACACAACTTAGAAAAAGTACGAAATTTAAGATGTTTGTATTGGTATCACAAATATTTATAAATGAATTATTGCATCAAAAATTTGGAAAGGAACAAGTTGCATGTCAACAATTTATTACTCTTCTCACTGAAGTACATTGTTTAAACAAAACATTGCGATGGTTTTTACAAACCTGTTTTCTGCATTTAGCACAAAAAGTTTAGTTTTCCTCAAATTATTCATAATGTCAAATAAATAAACAATACACTTCACTCTGACACATTCTATCAAAGTACTTGCATGACTGAAGCACTGCTGCAAGCTCTTAGCACTGCCGACGGAAGTGGTGGTGCGGGGTCAGACAGATCATTTTGCATGACGGCTTGACTGTTATCGCTCTTCTTGCACCATGCTGTTATGAAGTGCTTGTATCTTTCAAACAAAAGCTAAAGAATGTGGTGAAAGGTATGTGAAATGTAAAGCTTCTGACTTGCAAAATTTGGCAACTGCAGCTAAGCAATATCTTTGCTCACAAAGGACCCCATGCCACTTCTCTGGGGTTAAGAACATATTTCACAATATAAAAGAGCTACCAATGCTCTCTTAAGAAGTATTTAAAAAAAAGATAGGTTTTGATGCAGTTGAATGAAAAATAACTCTTGAAAATTGCTTTAACATATTATCTCAAAAACTACTCCAGTTGTTTTCTTTGCAAATTTTTTTTTAATCTCATTTCAATGAAATAAGTACTAGAAAAAAACAAACATGAAATTTAAATGTTATTTATCATTTTATCCAGAGGCGTATCTAGGGTATGGCAGACATACCACGTGCCATGGGCGCCAACCACAAGGGGCACTATTTGGCTTTCCACATTTACGAAAACAAGTTAAATGAATTATTTTTCAATTACGAAATTAAACTTTACACAAAAGACAAAATTAAATAGTTTTTCTTTAAACATTTAAGGGTCTTGTAGCGCTCGACCTGCCAAAAAATACACTTACTTTTGTGCCATTAAATCTCGAAAAAAGTTGCTTCAAATTAAAAGCAAAAATAGTTATCAATACCAAAATTCAATATTGTTTGTTCTAATTGTATAAAATACCTTCAAAATAAAATGAATATTATCGAAAAATATAATGAACTATACTCGAAGTAGTCTATTGTGGGCGATGTGTCAAAATTTCATTGAAATTGTCATGATTATTTTTTTCATTTTGTTAGCATTTTTTTACAATCAACACAAAAAATTTACTTTTGATTGAGAGCTGCTCTTTTTAAAATATTTATTTGAAAATAAAGCAGTATTTTACATGATTAAAAGGTGCAAAGTTAATTGCATTTTTTGGCAGATCAAACAGCTCCATGGCCATTAACAAAGGTTTTCTTTATTGCTTTTACACTTCAGTATTATTGAATCCTTATTCGCATTCCACAACCAAAAACCTCCAAAACCCCTTTCCACAAGACATTGTGCACTTTTCTATCGGAAATAGTTTTTTCTACGACAAGGGATTTCATTTCGTGGCACTGCTACAGCCTTAGGCTTTACAATTGGTGCCATCAAATGGCATGATATAAAAGAATTATGAACATGTGGAAAATAGTTAAAAAGCTAAAGGTAAGTTTAAACAATAGTCCACAGACTATACATCTGATTTATCAAATGACCAAAAAGGAGGCCGTCATTGATATGCAAGATAGTTTTAATTGCATTTTTTATTACAACGCAACTGAAATGGTATCCATTATATTAGTTCTATCAGAAGTACTTAAAGAGTTTGGCTGAAAAACACATTAACCCAAATGAATCTTCTTTCGAGAAAAATGCATCAAAACATTTTCACAGCATATTCTAATTTGTTGTCAAACGTATGATTACAAACTCACATTATGAGAACATAACTATTTTACATCCGTAATGACACATATTTCACCTGACAAAGGGCTATAGGAAAAAAGTGAACTGTTACTCCCAATATTTTGTGGGTTAACATGTTTTACGTGAAATGATTGAACATACATTATATTTACAACCTTCTTATTTACCTCCAACAATCTATTCTCAATATTCTCCACTTTGTACATTCACATCCTGAGATATAACATTATCATAAAATAGTGTCATAGTGTGTGTATGGGGGAAATCTACTCTAAACATGGCATATCCTCATATTTTGTTTCAATTGACCTCTTTGTTTCATTTATTATGAGTTCGAAATTCACTATTTGAAAGGGTGTGTGATTGCATCCATGCTTCCTGAGATTTTTCTCAGTGTGAATTCCAGGAAAATATGTATTTCAAACTTTCATTACAAGTGATTATCTTTATTGAATGAGAAAGAACATGCATCCCGAATTTTGACTTCTTTTCCGCAGTAACATTCGTATTCGTATTCTCTTCTATAGTTCGCTTGTCTTCAAGAAGTCAGATTTGGGTCACCTTTAGCTTTCCAGATTTAGAGCTCTTGGTAATTACATGCCCAGTGATTAAGTGAATAAATATGTTGATACCCTCTTCTGATATTATTCTCTATCTGGGCGAACTTAGTTGGTCTGGGCTTAAAATAAATGCTAGATCCGTTCTTTGTCTATGGTGAAGTCTGGGCGGTCATTCTCCTACAAGCGGTCAAATATGAAATTCAGTTAAAATATTGCTAATTTTTAAAATTCAATTACAATTTAAATACATAAATTTTTATTTTGGCGCAAAGTAACATTCTATTAATTGCCTTTTTAAAAACAATTGTTTTTTTATGAAATAAAAATAAAAAAATTCAAAGGGAATTGACCCATAATTAAATTTATAACATTTCAGTTTTTAGGAGTTGATCATATGTTACAATTGTGATCTATTTTATCTCGTTTATATTAAAGAAAGTATTATGTTTTACTCTATGTTAAAACATTTTAATTTACATATTTTTAAATCTACTTAAAAAATAATTAATAATACTTAAAAATTAATGTAGAAAATGTTCCTGTAAAAATAATTATTAAGTTTATTTTCAAAAGCTGATGTTACAATAAAACTGTACAAAAAAAATTTACATTACATACGAGGTTTACCTGCTTACAAGATACTGATGAAACATTGCTCTTCTTTGCTCAACATTGAGGGTCTGTGCTAAAATGCGGATATCAAAGTCATCAAAAGTAGTATATATCTCTATTCAAATTATGTTCACCGTTGCTGTTTCTATTGCAAACTGTGAGAGATTTTTCAGCAAGTTAAAATTCTGGTCTAAACAAAAATTGTAATGTTATTGCATTTATGAGTTTCACAGTTTTATTTGTATAAATAATTATGAATTCTTATTGACAGTTGTCATTTTCGTTTATATTCTTAATGAATGTATATAAATATTGATAATATGAGTTGTTATTCTTTCTTTATCTCAATTCCTAAAATTAAAAATTTTCATTCAAATTTTTTTCAAGATAAATTGTTTATGAAATGTTTTGAAAATAATCACAATCTTATTCATACTAGTGTTCACCCGCTGAAAGAAATAACAACAACTCTAATTTGATGTATTCTGATAGGGGCGCAAATTCTATGCTTGCCATGGGCACCTGTATACCTAGATACGCCTTTGATTTTATCTTCAACATGAGTATTACAGGATTGAAAACTTAAATTGTTTTGTTAATTCAAATTTTTTCCTGATTATTCATTTTCTATAGAATTTATGTCTTTTGAGAAAAATGAAAATTTTTAAAACATGGTGGCTAAGATATTTAATGAAGGACAAATTTTCTAGCAATGTTGCATTGCTAACAAATTTTTCAACATCATTAGATGTACAGTACACATTTTGTTGATTATAAATGATGATTAATTTGCCAAAAGGTTGAATTTTCCTTTTGAAGTGAGTTTTAGAATAAGTTGTCAATTGTTATTATGAAAGCTGTCTGATGAGGAGAGATTTCTCAGAGATCCATGAAATAGTAGAAGTATGTTTATTGATTTAAGTATAATGATCATAACATTATTTCATCATTACATAAGAGAATGACATGTGATAAGAGAAACAGTAGTATATTGCAGCATCACTAATTATCTACTATTTCCATTGTACTACATTCTAGAGACATCACAAGGAACATCAGTCTTTAATAGCCAAAACGATTTTCAGGAGGGAAGAATTCCACATTATATATTAATGTTTTCTCCATGTCTTGATTTGTAGGGATTAGCCCAAGCAGGAGCATGGGCTTGCTTTGATGAATTTAATCGAATAGAACTTGAAGTTCTGTCTGTAGTAGCCCAGCAGATTCTGAGCATTCAATTGGCTGTTGCTCAGAATTTAAAAACATTTGTGTTTGAAGGTACAGAAATTTCCTTAGATCCAACTTGTTCTGTTTTCATCACAATGAATCCTGGGTGAGTATGAATTAGCATATAAATGTTGTCAATTTATGAAAGACTAGCTGAATCTGTGTGAACATTTCATTATATTCTAATTGTTTTAAAAGAAAAATAAATTTTATACTGGAATTCAACATTAAATAGCCTGAGCTTGACTGCAATTCCCAATTTCCTTTTGTAGGCTAGTATATAGGATCACTATTGCGTAAGTAAGTACATTTTCTAATATTGCTAAGTTTTTGTTGGTTAAAAAAAAAACCAACAAACAACCAACAAAAAACCAAAAAAAAAAAAAAAAAAAAAAAAAAAAGATTTAGACCCATATGATCAAATTAAAAAAAATAGCAAATGTTCAATGAAACATTATTTAAATGTCAAGATATTTCTTACTATCTCTGATAAAAAGTGTTTTGTTATGACTCAAGAAATATAATTTAGGTGTTTATTGGGGTATGAGGTGATGTAAGGGCCTAGAGGAAGTATGCGTCATTTCTGTATGATACACTATGTGGCATAGAGTGAAACATGGCAAGAAATAATATTTGTTGCAGGTTGCATGTATACCTACTGATATTTTTAGCAAATTTTCTACAAAGGTCTATATTTTTGTCATAAATATGTTTCATACAAATCTGTGGAGTCATTCACTATTCAACGAGTTTTTCTACTTAACTTTCTACTTTGTAAAAACAAACAGCAAGTATTTATAGTTTTGGCAGTTGATCTCTTCTCTTTTGATGGGGACCTCCTTTACTTCTTCCTATGGGATTATCTTCTAACATCACATGTGACAATCATTGAGAATTCATTTTTTTGCGGATGTTCAATACAGTTTTGCTGCTTCTTTATTATTTTTTCTCATATTGATGTCATTCTAATTCCATTGGTTTCTTGTGATCTACTTGAATCTGCTAACAGACCTAATACATATATATTTTTACTACTTCTATTCATCCTGTATCTCTCTTTACGAGAGTCCACATATTTGTGTCATATAGAAGTGAATGGATAGCTAGTAGGTCTATTTTATAGGAGTCAGAGTAGTTACTGTTTTTACTTTAATGAGTAATATCCATTTTAATGCTATAATACTTTCATGGAACAAGTGGAAAACTAGTAGGAATTTTAATTACATTAGTTAGTAAAATTAGAACAATGGAAAATTAGTGGAACAAGTAAATAAATTTTCATACCTTGGAAATATCACAAATGTATACAACCAAACTCGGGAAGACATACTTAATACCTACAAAAGAATATGTGCAACAATTAAGAGAGACTTTGGCAGGGACAAGGACCTGGAAACAAAACTGAAACTTCACTCTATAGCTGCTAAATATAGAATCATGGATGGCTCTAAAATATGGGTAATGAAAGAGAGAGACAAGCAAAAACTACAGGCAGCACACGTGAGACTTCTGACACTTCATGGGAATCACAAGGAAAGACAAACTGGGAAATAAGACAGCTAGAAAGAAATTGAAAACCAAAGATTTAGTAAGTTAAGTTTCCATTTCACAGGAGATGGAAAGATCATTTACAGAGTATGAACAACAACAGACTGCCAAAATTAATCTGGAAGTACAAATCTTGAGGGATCAGAGGTAGAGGCAGACCACTAAAGAGGTGGCAACAACAAAAACACTTGAAAGACTAATAATCTACCAAGAATACTATACTACTATTGGTAATAAACCAATAGGAACAGGTTGTAAAGCCTCATTTCTGGTCAGTTCATGATGATGAATAAATTTGTT
The DNA here is from genome assembly GCA_031308135.1 of Acheta domesticus. Classification (NCBI taxonomy): domain Eukaryota; kingdom Metazoa; phylum Arthropoda; class Insecta; order Orthoptera; family Gryllidae; genus Acheta; species Acheta domesticus. Next base: position 144,648,581 of record JAHLJT010009419.1, on the reverse strand, counting down.
GATATATTAGCAACTTCCTTTTAATATCATTGACATTATAGATGTTACATCACATCCTAAATAATTAACTTTTTCTAAGTTTTTGTGATCAGTTGAAGATGTGGCCCCTTTTGTTTCTTAATGCTTATAATAATTATCATTTTTTTTATGTACCATCTTTTATTTCAGTTATGCTGGTCGACAAGAATTGCCTGATAATTTAAAAGTTCTGTTTCGAACTGTAGCAATGATGGTACCAGATTACGCAATGATAGGAGAAATTTCACTATATTCAATGGGTTTTAGCACTGCTAGAAGGTATGATAATAATTACCTGAATTATTGAATAATAATTTTAATATATTTTTAGCCAGTATAGTATTGAAATAATAGTTTTCTAGGGATAGAGTGTAAAGGTCAAAATGAATAATAAAAATCACGTAATACAAAAATCTCTCATAATATATCTAATTTTTCAATTACAATTTTCAATATATATATTTCAATTACCAATCTAAAAATCAACAGATAAGAACTACACAGGAAATATTTTTGACACTTCAAAATACAAAATAAGCAAGAACATTTCTCAGCTAGTAATACTTTTTGTTGCAGTAAATATTTACAGTTCTTGTATAAGCATTAGTGAAAAATTTTGCTGAAATAAAATTAAATAATTGCACCCTATTAAATAGTTGCTGACATGCTGGTGTAACATTTAAAATTAAATCACCTTTCTCAGAACTGAACCAAGTATCTTGCTTTCAAAAAGCATGTTAGCATGCTACTCAGCGCTTCTAAAAATATATTTTTGTTAGCCCTTTTGTTGGAAGAAACTTAACACGTATTCATTTTTATCTTTTGAACTAGTGTCTTAGACAAACAAATGAATTTTACATATTTCTTTGATTGTTTGTTTTGATTTTAAATTATTGAAGGGTTAGTAAGTTCCATAAAGTGATTGCATTCAATTTGCAACACTATTTTTTTTATTCTTGTAGCAGTTATTTGCATTCAGATGAATAATTAAATTTTTTTTTAAATCACCTATATAAAGTTTTGCACATTTAAAAATGTATTTGTGTGGAAAACATTGGGAATAAATATTTGCTGGTAATACTTTCAACTTAACATGGTTTCACACATAAAGTGTTATGAATTTCTATAGGAGCTGTTGAATTTTGAATGAATATTGAATATTCCATATTGAATATTGAATATTCGATACATTGGTTACCCTTTTTTAATGTAACAATGATTGATATTCATTTGGAAATGAATTCTGTGTTCATATTTTTCTTACTGCAAAATTTTAAATTTATGAATTAATTATGAGTTTATTGTCATCAATGAGAAATACTCTCAAGAGGGTTGGTGACATAAGTTAACAGAAAGTTGTCTAAAATCACTTACCATTGAATGGGATGTTAAAGCCCTATCAAGAAACATGATTTTAATATCCCACATCATTTATTGGTTGATAATAAAGATGATGATGATGATGATTATGTTGATTATGATATTTGGTTGAAATTGATGATTACATTTGGACTAGTGTATGTTATCTTTTAAATATAGACACACTAAATGAAAAGGTTGAAATATCTCATTCTTTTAGTTATATGTCTTTTCAATAGCCTTGCTGGAAAGATTGTTGAAACTTATAAGTTATGTTCAGAACAACTATCTTCTCAACATCACTATGACTATGGAATGCGAGCTGTGAAAACAGTCTTAGTTGCTGCAGGAAATCTCAAACTAAAATTTAAAGAAAGTGATGAATCTGAATTGGTGCTACGAGCTGTGGTTGATGTAAATTTGCCAAAATTCTTGGCCCAGGTAAGATGGTTAAAATTTTCAAAGAAAATCTTTGGTATATGTATACTTTCAAATAAAGAACAAATGTGAATCTTTCACAATCACTAGAAGTCTGCACAAAATATTTCTAAGCATGTGATGAAACCCTGTATCAACACACACACACACGCATGCACGCACGCACGCGCTCGCACATGGGTGCGCAAACTTAAAAATGAATTGTTTGATTGTCTGTACTAAGAGAAGAATATTGCTGTACAGAATGATTTTTTTATGTTTATATATTTGCAAATACGGCAGTTAAATATAAGTCGCTTCTAGCTTATCTTTTACATTGTGTAAATTTGTATAAACATAAAAAAATATTCTGTACAGCAGTATTTTTCTCATAATACAGACAATCAAACAATTCATTTTTAAGTTACTTAGGTTTTAGTTGCATAAATGAATTGTTTGATTGTCTGTATTATGAGAAGAATATTTTGTACAGAATATTTTTTTTATGTTTATACAAATATACATAATGTAAAAGACAAGCTAGAAGCGACTTATATTTAACTGCCGTATTTGCAAATATATAAACATAAAAAAAAACATTCTGTACAGCAGTATTCTTCTCTTGGTACAAACAATCAAACAATTCATTTTTAAGTTTGCCCAATTTGCAAATACATATATTTGCAAATATTTATATTTGCAAATTTGCAAATAGGACAGTGAAATATTTGTGAGTTACAATGCTTCAAACGGCTTCAAATGAAGTTTTTTGAAATCACAAAAGATTCCTGTAAAAAGAAGTTTCAATTTTTGCATTTACAGTACTGCTTCAACGTCATTTTCTTAAAAACAGCCCCAAATGATTGAAAGAAAATTGCAATTTTGGACGAGGTTTTACTGTTCTTTAATATTCTTAAAATAATATTTCCGTTCTACCATTAGGAAACCAAAAAATTCAGAAAATGTCAAAAAAATATATTTTGGGCGGCAATAGAAGGCAGCTGATAAGAGCATAAGCCAAGACCAAATAGCTAGCCGAGACCAAAGGAAATAGAAAACTATTATGGGAAAGTTTGTGCCATTCTGTAGTACCACTGGTTTACAATATTCGAAAATACGGAGTTTCCCAAAAATGAGATTTGTGTAGCATTTTTTATGCATCTAATGCTCTATTTAAGGAAAAAATTTTAAAAAAGTAGTAGTTTTTGAGAAAATAATTGTTTAACAATTGGCACGCACTACCACAAGTCACGCAAAAATTACGCGTAAACTACTAATATTTTAGAAACATTGTAAACGACTTTAAGTAGAGATTTTTATGTGAAGTATAGATTTTGCATAAGATCAAACATTCCTTAGAACTCCAAAAATTCAAAATATTTATTTCAAACTTGCATGTCCTTGAATTCGTCCAGATGGATCGGGGAATATCAATTCTGGAGGAAATCAACTGAATGATTTAAGGCCAGCCCTGGCCAACACGATGTTATCACAGATCACGTTCATGAACGTGACAAGCCACACTTTAATGCTTTTAAAAAATAATTTTAAAAAAATTAATAAAACTTTGTTATCCTATCATTCATTATACCTTTGAATTTTGGTTAATGAGATGTTGTTTCTCCTTTCTTTTGCTTCATTTTACTCTCTCGCCCTTACGAATGTAAGAAGAGAAAGTATTGTGTTCGTTCGCCGGAAAACGCAAATTTTCGACAGAAAATCTTATTGACGGGCCCTGGTAACGAAAAAGTGGATAAATCCTGTTCCTATATGTAGTAAATTACGTACGGATTCTGGCTACACGTGGTGTATCTATGTTTTGTTGGTCCTTGATACCAAAAAATCGATTGATGGAAAAACGTCCGTCCGTGTGTTCGTCTGTGGTCAACGCTAGCGTCTCAACCGTTTAGCCGATTTTCTCCAAAATTGATATTCTCCGATCTGAACGAACTTGACACTTCGGGAGTGTTAACCGAATAGTTTGGTTTTTGAGGGTACTTTACATAAAGTTTCAAAAACATTTTCAAAATTTTCTCAAAAAGGGTTCCAAGTTTTTTTTTTTATTCAACTTCGTCCTGAGATAGTATACAGAGTGGTTAAGAGAATGGTGCAGTTCTCAGGTTCGCTGAAATCCCTGATTTTTCGAAAATTGCGAAAGTGCAAAGTTTTGGCGTCTTCTTACAACTACAAGTTTGAAGATGGAGATTTTTTCCCCTAATGAAATCTGTTCTTTATAGACATTTTAAAATAAGGTCATGTTTAATTTTTCGAAAATATGAGTAGTTTTCTTGGATTTTTTCTCGAAATATAGGACAATTTAATTTTTTTTAACAATTTTTGTTTCAAAAGCCGCCCCATTTTTTCCCTCAGTTTTCTCGTATGTATCAAGGGATGGCAAAACATAAGGTGGTCAACTCTTTAAAAAACCGTTTAGAGTTTTTTGAAGAAAACGAGTAGATTCGCGTAATTTGTGCCTGAAATGTATGCAGTTTCTAAAAAAGTTATCAAAAACTTCTCAAATTTTTTTATTTTATTTTCTCCTCGTACGTAGAAAAAACGGTAAATAAAAAGTGCTGGTCTCATTTTCGGCGAACTCTTCGTATTTTCGAAAATTATAAAAATTGCGTTGGAAATTTTGTTTTGAGACAACTACATTTTAAGTGTCGTCAGTCCGATTCCGTATCTCACGACGTTTCGATAGCGTAGAGATAAGGCTCACGGCATGTTAACTCGGAGGACCTATGTTCGAGTCTCGGAGCGGAAAAAAAAAACTTTTTTTGATTGAAAACACTTTTGCAGGTTTATGAGTATAACTTACCGGAGCGGTTAGAAATAATGTAGCATAAGTATTTCTGATCTAAGACGTGTCTTGATAGATGATAATGATATGACATGAAAATATTTTTTCATATTTTAGGACGTCTCCTTATTTGAAGGAATCATTTCTGATCTGTTTCCTGGAGTTACACTGCCACATCTAGACATTGAGCTCTTACTTAGCAAATTAAACTTTCACTTAGAAAGTCGTAATCTTCAAGCTACTCACTGGTATGTTGAAAAAATCGTGCAACTATATGAAATGATTCTGGTTCGTCATGGACTAATGATTGTTGGACAACCCCTTGGAGGAAAAACTAATGCATATCAGGTGAAGTATATAAAGTAAATGAAAGAAATATTTTTAGAATCGTCTCCGGTATTATTTCAATAGTACAGATGATTTTTGGGGCTCTCATACGCAACCAATCTCTATAAACGATTTATAAATCGGTTCCTTTCCCTGTCCTATATCTAAACAGTGGTCTCAAGGTTGTCAGTATGCCACCTCGGGTGATCTTGGACAGATACCGCTCATTTGCAAAACGTCAGCACGCTTCTCGTACGCAAACAGCGAGAGGTCGTTTGCCGTTCTGCTATGATTGGATGATTGCTTTCCTTGGAGGATAGTATTATGTTGGTGTTATTTTGTCTTCATTGACTCACAGAATGTGGCACACACTTGCTGTTTCGGGCACAACCCCCCTTGAGACAAATCTCAAGCAATTTTAACGCCCCCGCTCCTCAATTTTTGCAATGGTAAGAATCTGTCCTGATCCTTTGAGTTGATGTGGACACCTCAACTTCTTTCAGATCCTGAAGAACTCGCATTCTGGCTGCTTCTATATCCGCTTGGGTCGTACAGTTCACGTCTCTTATTTTCAGTTTCCTCTTTGAGATGAGGTTCCGGATTTTCCCTTTTGGCCCAACCGCAACTTCAAGTACTTTTCCGCAGCTTTCCCTATCTTTGGACTGGATGTCTTCAAGTAGCACCGCCCCGTTTTTTTGTCTATCGTATTATTCGGATGTTCGTTCCGGTGTCTTCAGCGTTCACTTTCCACGAATCTTTTGCAGCGTATCTGTGTAATTTTTACCCGACAAATTGATGATAACAGCTTCGTGCTCGTCTTACATCTCCGCACCTTCTCCCCTTGTGTGGCCCCACTATTATTTTTGCAAGGCACCTGCAGCTGAGCGTCCTTTGTTTTTTCTTTCTGTTCACCTCAATTTACTTCTCGAATGTTGTTTCCTTCAGTCCTGCTTTCAGTGTCGGCAAGCCGTATTCCCGAGATCGTTGCCTCTGTGCCCTCGGGATCTCGGCTCTGTGCTTTGATTGTGTCCTCAGTCGACGTCTTCCTAATCAGATCTAGGAAGATTTTGGTGCATGTCAGCAGCTTAGGGAGTCCATGTTTTATTGATTTGCAGGTATTCTTCTGCATCAGTGGCGACTTGTTCTTAGGTTGCACAACCCCCAGAACATAGAGGAAGTTGTATATTTTAGGAATATACATTTTCCATTTAAAATTATTCAATATTTGAGATACTGTAACAATATCGATCTGTATGAAATTATTTTGAAATCAAAGAGTGCCCGACTCCCAGACAGCGCACCGATGTCACCCTTTCAAGCTCTTTTACTGCGTATAATATTGGTCCAGATGCCTCAATATCGAGCCCAATGCTCTTTCGTTCTGTAACTTTTGTAGATAGATCCATCAGGTTACAGACTGCGGTCTGCAACCAGTTGCTCGACGTTTTGTGCCGACAAGTACTTGTCTGAAATCATTTAGATGTCTTCCATATATGGGATTTGCCATCCGCCCATCGAGGTTTTGCGGAATAATGCGTGCAGTACTGAATACTTACTTCTGACTGGCATAATTTTAAATGTGTCCGTTAATCCACTGGCCAAACTGCAGTGTGTAGTTTGGAAACTGTAGATTTGGCACGGAAGATTTTTCTGAGGCCCTCAATGTCCTTGCAAATAATGTTGTGAATGTCAGTGAAGCCTCTTCCTCCGAGGACTACACGTTCAACTGAAGCTCTAGGGTGAAGTTCAAGGGCTTTCGATAGTAGTATCCTAACTCTTTACTGAATGCTCTGTACGTCTATGATATTCCATGATAAACTCCAGCTGAGTAGCATAAGAAGGGCAAGAGGTATGTGTTAACATTTGGAAGAGTTCCTTCCATCAAATTCCCTTTTAAAAATTCTTCCTACTGTCCGGACAAAGTCGGTGGTTAGTTCTTTCTTTATTTTGGTTTTATCAATGTGTTTAGTTTGTTCCATCCCCAGATATCGGTATGTTTCTTCAGCCTACACCCTGCATATTTTTTTATACGTCTCGAATTAATCTTAAATATTATTTTGTAGCTTTTTCTATAACCATGCAGACTGCTTGGCATTTGTCCAGTCCAAATTGCATCCTTATGTTGCTTGAAGATCTTTCCACACTTTTCAGGAGATATGTAAGCTATATAATAGTCGACGCATGCAACTTTTTCTCATCTAGGGGACCGATTAGGTTAAGTGGTCCTTGCTTTTAAATGTTGGTGGGAAGTGTTTCTTATATTTTCCAATGGATGGCATTCGCAGGAAGCCAGGGCTGATAATCTAAGCCACAATCATAGTTACAGGCCTTGATTTGTTCAATGCAGTACGGAAGAATGCAGTACAGATTCTTCTTAACCACCAGTTTCCGAACTTTTGAACATATTATTAGTTGCTCTTTGCAACCTTTTGGACCCTTTTTGCATCTTTTTTGATCTTCCTCTAAATGTCATTTTGTTCACTATGACTTTTAATAATTCGCGAAAGGCATGATCTAGTGATGATATTGTTATACAGTGTTGGAAGACACGTGATTGGGCTTTATTGAGACGAGTCCTGATTACGTACATCCTTAGGTATTAGATAGGTACGGAATCTAGGTAGGTATAGACTCGGATAGGTATATTACTTGGCTCTTTTATGATAGAGGTTATTAGTTCTGCTAATTGCAAGAGAACACAGTAAAATCTTTTCAAAATTTCTAGATTTCATCAGGGACAGGAACTTTCCAATTGAATTTATTTTTCATCACATCACTGGTGTTAAGTAAGGAAATTTCATAAAACTACAAGTTATATTTTACTGGCAAGGTTTTGCTCTAGTTTTAACCAGGTTCGTTGTTATTCGAACTGATTGATCAATAATTCTACTATTTCTTCCCAAGTAGAGCAAACAGTTTCTGTATCTTCCCGTAAGGGACGTTATGCAACCTTGGCAATTGACGCTCCCAGCGCGGCGGCTTTTTTCTCAGAACTTGCGACTTCTTAGACGTGTCTCCGTTAAAGTATGGGTGATTGTCATTGCCCTGTTCACCATTACAACCTCTTCCCCCCCCCCCACGTGTTGCAGTTAGGACGTGCAGGAAAAGAGGGAGTGGAATTAGAATGTATTGAGTTCAGATTTCACCTGGGGTAGGAATATGGGTTGCGGGATAAGCCTCAAAAGGTCCACGGTCAGGAAGGAAGGCTCAGAATGAAACACAGACCGACTTACACAGGTAGTAACAGGGGCTCCTTTTTTCTGTTTTTATAAGATTCTGTCACTTTCTGTGACAACGTTCCCAATCACGTTTCTGGGACAACGTTAACAAGCCATGAACTTGGTGAAGAACACATGTAATGTATGGAGTAATCCTCCGTTAAACTATACTAAACCAGTCTGTAGTCCGTAAGTCGTGTCAGGAGTCGTGAAGAAGACAGGTAGCATCTCCGCGTACGCACCTCTCTCTTGCGCGCTTCTGCATCACTCAGCAGCGGCCAGAATTTGGAAAGAATTAGAACAGTGGTAGAGTTTAGGATGCTTCACAGGGGTTTGATTAGCCCCTGTGAAGCAGGCAGACTCGTTTCGTTGGAACTCATTTCACGTGGGCTTGTCGGGAAATCGATGGACCTCCTTGGTGAAAAGCGAGCGACTTTGCTCTGCGCTATGAGCTACCGCACTACTCGTACGACAGGGAGAGATCCCGCGGTGGTCAAACAATCGTCAAATCCCTCAGCACTACAAGGAGTTTATTAACTTCGTAATAAATATAATAATAGTGATTATTATTATTATTATTATTATTATTATTATTATTATTATTATTTTCATTTTAATTGCATTGACTTTGGACTTCAGACTTTAGCTTTGGCATTGACTGACATTGCTCAAGATAAAAAGAACTTGATGGATGAAACTGGAGTTCAATACAGAATAATTAATCCTAAAGCAATTACAATGGGACAATTATATGGATGTTTTGATCCAGTTTCTCATGAATGGTCTGATGGTAAGTTGAGGAAAAAATACATTTTGTGCAAATCCATTACAAATGATAATATTAACTTATAATTTCTGTAACATGTCATGTTTAAAGGTGTTTTAGCTAATATATTTAGAGAAATGGCTTCCTCAAGATCAAAAGACCGAAAATGGATATTATTAGATGGACCTGTTGATGCAGTATGGATTGAAAACATGAACACTGTTTTAGATGACAATAAAAAGTTGTGTCTTATGTCCGGAGAAATTATTCAGGTACTAAAGAAAAATAATATTAAGTAGGTGGCATTACAATTGTTGAAAATTATAATGCTCTTTATATGTATAAATTATTTTGCATTACAGATGACTGATTCCATGAATTTGATTTTTGAACCTGCTGACTTAGAACAAGCTTCTCCTGCAACTGTATCTCGTTGTGGCATGATTTACATGGAACCTGCTATGCTAGGTTGGAGAGCACTTCTTGCGTCATATAAAAACATATTAGCAAAAAAACTAATTCAGGAACAAATGGAATTATTTGATGAAATGATAGAATGGCTCTTCCCCGTATTACTTGAATTTATTGAAGAACAATGCAAATGCTTTGTAAACACTTCTTCATTATTCAAATTTCAGGTATGTCGAGACTGACAATGCCAGTGTTTTTTACTTTCCCGTATACGTACGTATACACGGAGTGATATACGTAATATAGGGAAAGTTATGTAATGCTGCGCGAAAAAATGGCCAATTTTCGGCGGAAAAAAATTAATTGCCGGGCCGTGAAAACGAATAAGTGGATAAAACCAGTTGCTAAATTAAGAAAAAAAATCCTCTATCTCGTGGTGTGGTCAAAATCCATGATTTGTTGCTTCTTTATACTTAAAAATCGATTGACGGCATTCCGTCCGTCTGTCCGTCTGTGGTCAACGCTAGCACCTAAACCGTTCGGTCGATTTTCTTCAAAATTGATATTCCCCATTCGATCTGATTCTAGTCGAAGCTTTGTTATTTTGAAAAAGATTCTTTAAAATTTGGGGGTACTTTATATGAAGCCCCCCGGGGATTTTCAACATTTTCTCAAAAACGGCTCCAAATTTTTTCTTTAAATTTCTTGTATGAATAGAGGAAAATACACTTTTTAACATGGCATAGGTCCGATTTTCACGTACAGCTCTGAATTCTCTAAAATTGTGAAAGTTTGAATTTTTTTCGGCGTCTTTCTCCAACTACAAAATTGAAGATAGAGATTTTTTCTTCAAATAAAATTTGTTCTGCATATTGAGTTCTTTAATAAAGGTCATGTAAATGTTTTTCACAATTTTGGTAGTTTTCGTGCAATATTGCGTGCAATATGTGCAATTTAAAAAAATTACAAAAACAAAATTTTCTCAAAAACGGCTCCAAATTTTTTCTTTAAACTTTTGGTAGGGATAGTGGTAAATGTACTCTATCAATGACATAAAAGCCATTTTGGTCTATCGGTTGGTTTTTTCAAAAATTACAAAAATGTAAATTTTTTTACTTGTTTCTCACGTCGTTAATATTTACATTATCGACGATTTTTTTACATTATTATATTTATGAGTATATATGCTTTAAATAATGTCAAGTAAAGTTTCTCGAAAACACTTCCGTTTTCTGTGAAAAGTAGCTCAAATTTCGGCATTTTCAGAAATGCTCAAACGTCATTTTCTCGTATATGGCTGCAATTTTTTTCTTGAAACTTTTGTAACGGATAGTGCTAATTACACTCATTAGTAGAGCGTGAAGTTTATTTTGAGTTTTTTTTGTTTTTTTCAAAAATTATATAAATGTAAATTTTTTGAAAGATCTCTCACATCATTAATATGCACATTATCCGCAATTTGTAAAGATGATTATATTTTTGAGTGTAAGTGCTTCAAATAACTTCAAATAAAGTATTTTGAAAACTCAAAAATTTTCTGTGAAAATGAGCTTCAAATTTCGCATTTTTAGTAGTGCTAAAACGCCATTTTCTCTTAAACGGCACATAATTTTTAAAAGAAAATTGCCATTTACGGCTAGGTTTTTGTGTTCTTTAATATTCTAAAATTAATGTTTCTGTTCTACCAATAGGAAACCGAAAAATTAAGAAAATGACAAAAAATGTACTTTTGGCGATGATAGATGGTAGCTGGCAAGAAAGAGTATGTGGCAATTCCGAATAGCTAGCGAAGACCCAGGAAAATAGAAAACTAATACGGGAAAGTCTGTGCCATTCTGTTTCTGTTTTTTGACAAATAAATAAATAAAATAAATACGGTCATGCTTAATTTTTTCAAAATACGACTAGTTTTTCTTTAATTTTGTGACAAACGTAATAGGCCGCTGTAAATTTACTGCGCTTCGGACAGCTGGATGCGTCGTAAATTAGAATGTGCAATTTTGTATATTATTTCTTTCTTCGTTTCTTACATTCGAACTTTGTTATAGACTTACACATTAATATTTTAGAAATTGTTTATTTTGAAATATTTGAAATAAGTAAAAAGAATTAATAGCTCTCAGAATAGCGACAATGCAGGGTCTGCAACAATGGAATTCACTTTGCGCTCGCGAATATCTGTGAATTAGTGTCATTGTTGTGACCTAATGGAGCTGTATGAAAAGGAGTTATAATTGTCTAATTTGTGTTGATATTTGCAGGCAAATATTTAGTTTTGCACCAAATGCTGTACCATTTGAAGTGAGTAGAGAATTTGTTGCATGGTTTTAAAATATTTTTCCCTAATCATGGCCCAATGGAAGGCATTTCTATATTTCCAGGGTATCAGGCTTCTATTTCCAATACAGGGTTACAAAACTTTTGCATTCTATTTTTGTGAAGTTGTAGAATTCACATAGTTCTGACAACACTGCAATGGAAATAGTGAGTTCCAAGCGAAGATGTTAGTAGCGCATAAAGTGCAATATTACAGTACTACTTAGCTGTTTCCTCTAATACGGGAAAGTAAGTGCTGTTGTTGCACCACTAGTTTATTAAGGTTTGATGGATATTCAGTGTTTCCGCTTGTACGAGTTGTAGTATTCATAGAAAAGGGCATTTGTGTTGTAGGATACTCAGGAATTGACATTTTATTATTTGGAAATATATTTATTAATATATTTTATATAAACAAATGATACTACCAAATGATATTAATGTTAAAATTTTTACGTAATTGTGACGTAAAAACAAAAATTTAATCAATTTTTTGCCACATAAACAGAGGAAGGGTAACAAAAGAAAATTATGTGTGTTTGTATATATGTGTGTGCGCGCGTGTGTGCGTGTGTGTGTGTGTGTGTGTGTGTGTGCGTGTCTGTGAGTGTTTGTACGTATGTATATAGCCATGGAACAAAATACATGCATAATTCTCGCTTTGGGCGCTTATTTGATGTAGTGTAAACAACATGGGTAAATGCACGTACAGGGAGTTTGGGCAACTTATGCAGTGCTGGCCTGCAAACTACCGGCCCAAGAGATTTCAGGAAGATTGGATAGTCCAGAGTCGGGGTGTGATGCTAATTCAACGCTAGCAATCAAACATACTTATTACTGGCAATCTCATCGCCAAATTGACGGATGCGCGTTTTGTTAAAAAGCTTTATTTTAATACTTAGATGTTGTTGCAATTGTTATATTCCTAGTCCTATTTTCAATATTACGGACTGATTTTGACCGACTGCCACCATAATTTAAAGTCCGTACACTTCCTAAAGTTTTCTAATCTCGGGTGCGTCTTGTTCGCTTCCGGCCGTCATACGTCATGGTAGAGTATGTGCGACAAGTGTCGCTAAATGTGAGCTGTGCTTGATCGTAATTGAACAAGTCAAGCATAGTGATCTCGTGCGCATTTCCATAGAAACATCATACATAAAACATGTCGAGTTGGGTTGAAACAATTTATTAAGTCGCCAGTTCCGTGAGTGTCTTAGTAGTCTGGGAGAGTACGTGCGTGAGTCTGTGAGAGTAAATCGTCTGAGTGAATATGTGTGTCATTGTGTCTCCTCCGATCCGCATGTTCGCAATACCCCCTCTCCTTTCTCGCGGTATCTCGATCACTCCATGATAGCATGACGGGTTCGCATTTGCTATTTTAACTATTTTCTCGAACATTGTGTTAAGCTCGTAAGGACATATGTGTTGGACATATGTGTCCCTCTCTCTTCCTGACCTCGATACGAGACCATCTTATTGGATTACTGATCGTTCTCTTATTCTTTTTGTTACTTATCTAATTAACTTGTCTCCCGCAACAGTTTAAGGCTAAATGTACCGACACTAGTTCAATTTGTCGCCACCACGTGGCAGCACCAAGTTTAGTGAATTTTACTTTACCGATTACGTCTGAACAAATGGTCCGATTTTCGATCTGTAAACGGCATTTGACTCCTGTTTATAATAGAATTTACGCTACGAAGCCCGTTTTCAAAAAAAACTAGCAGAAACTCGATTTTTAAAATTTTTCTCGTACTTCCGGGAACAATTTCAAAAATGTGGGCTTATAGCGCGATGGCGACACGCTTCCAGAATCCAACGCCGTGTCAAACATGCAAATCGGATAAATAGGAGCGACGGTAAGTGAAATTTCGAAAAACACCTCACCCCACTCCCCCTTCCCCTTCCACGCCGCCGGGACATTGTTGGCCGGCGGCGCGGTCAAGCCGGCACGGGCGAGCCGGGCGGCGGCCGCCGCGGCGCGGCGACGGGCAAGGAGGCTGAACTTTCGGGGGGAAACAAGCCAGACACCCCGTCACTTCGTTGATGCTTCCGTCACTTCGCATCTCAAGATATTTTTCCCCACATATCAAACTAGCGATGCTGTAATAGGGGTAAACGGTCTCGTATCATCTTTAATAGTAGTATAAAACTATTACCTTATTCACATATTCCATCTTCCTTCGAATACCATCATAAGAATGTCTGAGGTATCACTCAAAACACCGATCCCGCTTTGGTGCTGATTTCAAAAAGAAAAAATCGAACTAATTGCGTAAATATCACCCATATTCCATCTCCTCACATCGTATTTTAGATATATTGTACTTCTAAGATCTTCCATTACCATTTCACTACCGGAAAAAACAAGCGGAGATAACGCAAGAGCTCTTTTATCCTACGATTCGATTTATCATTTCAAAACGGTGTTTGTCACCTTGATAGAATTCACCTGGTTAATCCTTTTCCCAGTAAAATAGCCGAATCGAATTTTTAAAATGTTTTTATACTTGCGGACATATTTGAAAAAGTGGTAAAATAGCGCGCTGGCGAGATGCACCCTGAATCTAACGCCATATCATACACTGAAATCGGATAAATAGACTTCTCTAGTCATGTAAAAAAATGATCTTCAGTAACGTCAAAATTCTGTTTCGCGGTACTGCTTGTCGATCTCATGGCTAAAGTCCGGGTCTAATGTAATTACATATGTTTTGTCTACTGTTCTCATTTTGTAATTTAGGCGAACCGTTGCAATCCTAACAAAATATTTAAAATTTTCGTTACAAATTTTGTACTGTATTACGTATTTTACATATTTTGCTGATCATTTAATATCTGCTTAACAGTATATTTATTATTTGCTAATTATTAAGGTATTTTCACAAATTACCAAATTTTCTTGAAATTATTTCCGGAAATATATTTAATTAATTTTGAAAAATAGTTTTTATTTAAATGTGTTTATATTTTTGCAATGAGCATATTTTGTCTAATACTAATTCAGAATTGCTGACATTCCTATGTGCTGCACGTAAAGATTTCGAACAGAGTGCTTCAAAGATTCTCTGTTCGTGTCTGCGTTTTCTACGTGCATCTCTTTGTTTTCATTGCTGATAGAAAGAAATAAAAAAAACAGTAGGCAGAAAAAGTAGTTACTTTTAAATTCGATATAATTAATATTTTATTAATGGAATTTCAAATTGTGAACATTTATTTTACTTTATCTCTCTTCCCAATCTTCATACGAAGAGAAAGTTATATCGTGCGCAGGAAAACTCTCAAAGCCGAGTCTTGATAATGAAAATGTGGATAAATCGTGTTGTTGTATAGTAAATTACTTCCTGTAACTCGTGGTGTAGCCAGAATCCATGTTTTGTGGGTCCTTAATACCGAAAAATTGATTGACGGAAAAACGTCCGTCAGTGTCTCTGGTGTATGTGAACAACACTAGCGTTTACACTGCGTACAAATTTTTCCAAACTGGAAAAAACAACAACAAAAAACAGCTGTCGATCTACTGTCATTCGAAGCTCTGCAATTTTCAAAAACGTGCATTACTTTTTGGAGATACATTACACGAACCCCCCCCCCGGATATTTTAAAAATTTGCTCAAATATGGCTCCAAATTTTTTCTTTATATTTCTCGTAAAAATTGAATAAAATACACATGGCTAAGGTCCGATTTCACTGATAACTGAATTTTCGAAAATTGCAAAAGATTGAATTTTTTCGGCGTTTCCTACAACTACAATATTGACGATAGAGACTTTTCCTTTCTAAGAAATTTGTTGTACATAATTAGTTCTTTCATTAAGATCATGAATTTTTTAAAAACAATTTTTGTAGTTATGGCGCAATCTTGTGTGCAATATATGCAACTTTAAAAGATAACAAAGCAAGATTTTTTCAAAATCGGCTCCATTTTTTCCCTTTAAACTATTGGTAGGGATATTGCGAAATGTACTTTAAGAGATGACATAAACGCTATTTTGCTCTATTCTTTTGTTTTGGCGAAAATAACACAAATGAATCTTTTTGAATAGCCTGTCACGTCGTTTATATTTACATTATCGGCGATTTGTTCACATTATTAGATTTATGAGCACACGTACTTTAAATTATATCATTTAAAGTTTTTCGAAAACTAAAAATTTTTTTTGGAAACGAACTCGAAATTTCGCATTCGCCAATTTTTTCTGAAAAGGTTCCAAATTTTTTGTTCAAAGTTTTTGTGCGTATAGTGCCAAATGCACTGTCTAAGGAAACAAAAAAGTTTTGTTGTATTATTTTGTTATTTTTCTTCAAAATTTACACAAATGTATTTTTTAAATATTTCGCATGCCTTGTATGCACATTTGCAGCGATTTGTAAACATTATTGCATTTGTGAATGGAAGTGCTTAAAATATCTTAAAATAAATTTAAAAAAAAACTCAAGATTCCTGTGAAAAAGGGCTTCATATTTCACATTGCCACAGACGCTTAAACACCCTTTTCTTAAAAACGGTATCAAGTTTATGAATGAAAATTGTCGTAAAGGACAAGGTTTCAGTCTTCTTTAATATTCTAAAAGCAATATTTTGAATCTACCATTAGGAAACCGAATAATTGAGAAAACCTAAAAAATAAGTTGGGTGCATTAAATGGCAGGTGGCAAGATGGGGCAAGGCCATAAATCTAGCCCATGCCAACAAAACAGTAAATTTTACTACGACAAAGTCCGAATAGCTGGCTGAGACTATAGGAAATTGAAAACTAATACGGGAAAGTCTGTGCCATTCTGTAGCACCACCAGTTACTTTCTCGTGTTAGTTACTCAAAGTTATGTAATGCTGCGGAAAATCTATTTCGAGATATTAACAGAAGTACTCGTTTTGGGGTCCCCTGATAGATACCGAAAGGGTGTATGTGTGTTTTGACTTTTTAACGTCCGTTCGTCCGTCCATCTGCTTGTGTCTGCCTGTCTGGGCGTATGTGAACACCACTAGCGCTTAAACTATGTGTAGAATTTTTGCTCAACTGAATAAACCCCTGTCGATCTGGTCTGAGTCGAAGTTCTGCGATTTTTAAAAACATTCATTAATTTTTGGAGATACTTTTTATTAAGCCCCAGGGACATTTTCAACATTTTCTCAAAAATGTCAACCAGGATAGGTGGCTCAGTGCATCAACTGATGTCACTGCAGTGCCTCTGACCGAGAGGTGCTAGGTTCGAGTCCCGACGGTGGCAGGATTTTTCAACACTAGCTTGTCAGGTAGATGTAGAATTCAACCGATGTCTGACGGAAAATTCTAGCGACCGGCTGCTCTGATTGGAGGTTTTCCATAGTTTCTCCGATCAACATCAAACGAATGCCGGTGCAATACCCTAACAAACGGACCTCGCGCGATATTTCCTTCCTCTTCCTTGTCCTATCTTCACACACACACACACACACACACACACACACACACTAACTTGCACAACACTACCATATATGCTGGGAGACCAGTGGGAGGATTGGAACTTGTCCCGGCTGTGGGCCGTGCACTGCTGGTGGGAGATACCTTGTTAAGAAAGAACCCGGCAAGCCGACAGGTAAATCGGTCGGTGATTTCGAGCTTGTCCCGGCTGGGGTGGTGCCCCGCTGGGGTCAGATACCTGGTTGGGAAGCCCCGCTAGTGGACGGAAGGTCAGCGCCGGATCTCGCCATCGGCATAGCGGGCAACATCTCTTCCACCTCACGATGAAATAAACATGCATTGCACTTACGGGACTAATGACCAAAGCAGTTGACGCGCCCAAAATCACTAACAATCAATCAAAAATTACTCCAAATACTTTCCTTAAATTAATTGTAAGAATAAAGTAAAATACACTCAAGGTGGCATAGCTCTTATTTTCATTGCTGACTGATTTTGGGAAAATTACAAAAGTTCGAATTTTTTTTGGCGTCTTTCTACAACTACAAAATTGAAGATAGAGATTTTCCCTTAAAATTATATTTGTTCTCCATACTTAGTTCTTTCAATAAGGTCATGCACATTTTTTTGAAATTTTTAGTAGTTTTCGCGCAATATTGAGGGCAATTTGTGCAATTTTTAAAAATTACAAGAACAAGATTTTCTCAAAATCGACTTCAACTTTTTTCCTTAAACTTTTGGAAAGGATAGTACCTAATGTACTCTGAGATGACATAAACGACATATTGCTCTATTTCTTTGTTTTTTCAAAACTTATAAAAATGTAATTCTTTGACTAGCCTTTCATTTAGTAAATATTTTCTTTAACGGCGATTTGTTCATATTAGGGAACTTTTGCCCCCTCGAACGTTAAGTACTATCGATCTTTTGCGCATGCGCAGATGCACCAAAGTGATGCGAAACTTGCACTGCGAATGAGCAGAAGATCGATAGTACGTAACGTTCGAGGGTGCAAAAACTCCCTACTATTACATTTACGAGTACATGTGCTTTACATTATGTCTTAAAAGTTCCTCGACAACTCAGATGTTTTCTGTGAAAATGAACTGAAACTTCCGAATTTGCACAAATGTTCAAACGCCATTTTCTCAAATTGCTTCTTCAAACTTTTCGTACGAATGCTATTTGCATTCTTTAAGTTAACATAAAATTAATTTGGCTGTATTTTTTTGATTTTTCAAAAACTAAATAAATGTATTTTTAAGTGTCTCTCACGCCATTAATATTCACATTTCCAGAAATTGTATACATTATTACATTTGTGAGTAGAAGGGCTTTAAATGTCACCAAATGAAGTTGTTCGAAAACTCGAAAGATTCTTGTGAAAATTCCGAAGCTTCCATTTTCGCATTTACAGTAACGCTTAAACGCCATTTTCTTAAGAGCGGCTCCAAATTTATCAATTAAAATTCCTATATAGGACGAAGTTTTACTCTTCTTTAATATCCTAAAAGTAATATTTCGTATCTACCATTAAGAAGCTGAAAAATGAGAAAAGTTCAAAAAATGTATTTTGGGCGGCGATAGATGTCAGCAAGATGTCAGAAGATGGGGAAAGATGGTAAAACTGGCCCAGACCAAAGATATTAGATTACTATGAGAAAGTATGTGCAATTTGTCCTAAAGTACGAAAACGTTTTAAAAATTCGATTCGGTTATTTTACTGGAAAAAGGATTAACCAGGTGAATTCTATCAAGGTGACCAACGCCGTTTTGAAATGATAAATCGAATCGTAGGATAAAAGAGCTCTTGCGTTATCTCCGCTTGTTTTTTTCCGGTAGTGAAATGGTAATGGAAGATCTTAGAAGTACAATATATCTAAAATACGATGTGAGGAGATGGAATATGGGTGATATTTACGCAATTAGTTCGATTTTTTCTTTTTGAAATCAGCACCAAAGCGGGATTGGTGTTTTGAGTGATACCTCAGACATTCTTATGATGGTATTCGAAGGAAGATGGAATATGTGAATAAGGTAATAGTTTTATACTACTATTAAAGATGATACGAGACCGTTTACCCCTATTACAGCATCGCTAGTTTGATATGTGGGGAAAAAATATCTTGAGATGCGAAGTGACGGAAGCATCAACGAAGTGACGGGGTGTCTGGCTTGTTTCCCCCCGAAAGTTCAGCCTCCTTGCCCGTCGCCGCGCCGCGGCGGCCGCCGCCCGGCTCGCCCGTGCCGGCTTGACCGCGCCGCCGGCCAACAATGTCCCGGCGGCGTGGAAGGGGAAGGGGGAGTGGGGTGAGGTGTTTTTCGAAATTTCACTTACCGTCGCTCCTATTTATCCGATTTGCATGTTTGACACGGCGTTGGATTCTGGAAGCGTGTCGCCATCGCGCTATAAGCCCACATTTTTGAAATTGTTCCCGGAAGTACGAGAAAAATTTTAAAAATCGAGTTTCTGCTAGTTTTTTTTGAAAACGGGCTTCGTAGCGTAAATTCTATTATAAACAGGAGTCAAATGCCGTTTACAGATCGAAAATCGGACCATTTGTTCAGACGTAATCGGTAAAGTAAATTCCTGCTGATGGTGCTGCGATCTATTGAATTTTCCTACAAGTTTTTTTCGGTACATTTAGCCTTAAGCACCCGTAGGGGGGCGTGAACGTGGGCTTTTCCAAGAAGTTCAGCTGCGGCTGCATTCCACTTACCCTACGTAGCTATCTGTTCACCTCACTCTTGAGAAAATACTAATAAAACACTAAGTTTCAAAAAAAGAATGTATGTTGTTTGTAAGTTTTGGATGGCTAATCAATCCGCTGTTACCTGTCTTGCTTCTGCGAATATTTTTTTCAGTATTCTTGAACCACCGATTAATTATAACTAATACCTTCCCCAAGGTTTTACCAGTATTCTAATCTCTCGAAGACGATATTCATACGTTACGTATATTAACAAGAATTTCACTTTACAGTAGTATTATTTTAGCGTGGCCGCTCAAGGTCGTGGTCTCAGAACTACCGGAAGAGTTCATTCCTCAAACATAGCTGTTTTGGGGAAGCGCGTCCTTTCCCAGCACGTCTTGACAGTCCTACTCCAGTTGTGTAAACATTGACCCTGACTGTCCGTATCTGCGAGGTGCATGCTTCCAGTTGCGTTTCCTACTAGAGTGGAGCATTTGTAAGTGATTCGGAAGTTGTTTTAAGTGATTATTGTTCTGTTACTGATTATTGCAATGCGACCGGTTCAGAGCAAGTTGCATAAGGGAGAACTTCACAGTCAGAAACGTAAAGTAGTTGCCAAAGTATATCATTTTGTGAAGAGAGAAGCAAATGGTGTTAAAAATGTCACAGCAGCTCTTAAGAGAGTGGCAGTTGCTACGGGTGTTTCGGGATGACGTATTCGCGGGCTTAATAAGAAAATGAATTCTATTGAACTTAGGGAATCGTGTTCATATTGAACTTCTACTAAAGAGAGGAAAAGGAAGAACGTGGAATCTGCTCTCGAGAGTTTCAACGAGAGTCATTCGCCGCACAATTATTTAATGCACTATATCAAGAAATGGTTATTTGGAAAAAGCGCAAACGATAGAAATGCTAGTTATGATAGTGAGGAAACGGGAAACAGTGGAAAAGATTAAGATGATGGCGGCAGTGCCGCGCCATCATGTGAATTCAGTGCTTCTCCACCACCGAACGAAGACACTACCGCAAATTAATTTCCAAGTAAGGTCGCTAGCACGTGCGGTGCGAATGTTTTTGGAATGGGCAGACGCGCGAAAGTCGCCTCCTGGCTCCCACCCCACCACTTTCAGGTTCCCCCTCTACTCGCGAATCCCAGCGGCCACGCTAGAAAAATTTAGCTGTAAATATCACGACGTAATCGTCAGATGTCGATTTTCTCGAGCTTTATTTATGTATTTATTTATTCAATTTTACTAATTTTTTCCATCAGTCCCATCGTCGGGCCCTTTGACATGCGGGACCCCGAGCGGTCACCCGGTCTGCCCATGCCTAGCGCCGGCCCTGCTTCATTGTGTGAAGTAGGACGCGTGTGGTTGGAGGCGGGTGGCAGGCGCGGGAAGGCGAATTTACGACGCGGGCCGAAGGAGGCGCTCTTTTTCGGGACTGACGAGAGGCTGGGGTGGCTCCGTGGCATGGGCTCCTACGCGACGCGGGGCGCAACAAATTTGGAGCGAGGGGAGGAGAGGGCGGGATTTTATTTCAAGATCTGTCTTTGAACAAGATCTTTTATTAAAGAAAAGAAATTCTATCTTCATATTGTAGTTGTAGGAAGACGCCGAAAAATTGTACTCTTGCAATTTTTGTACGAGCAGGGATTTAACCCGGCGGCGGGAGCGTGAAAAATCCTCACGTCGGTGGAAACGTTGGGTCTAATAGACCCACTCGTTATTATAGGCTATTTAAAGCACTAATTAATTACACAAATGTGTTATTATGAAGTAAAAGGTGCAAATAATTCATTGATCCAATATAAAGCACAAAATATAACCCAATTTTTTCCGTCCGTCCGAATTTACGACATTCCCACTGCCGGGTTAAACGAAAATGAGACCTGCACTGTTCTTTTAAGCGTTCTTTATGGGAATGAAATTTACTAGAGGACTACGTTTAATAATAAAAAAATCTGTACCAATTTTGAGAAAATTTTAAAATGTTGTTAAGGCTTCATGTGAAAAAAAACAACTAAAATCAAAATACTGTTTCAAACACAGATAGCCTCGAGTTTCTTCAAATCGATGGAAGAATATCAATTTTGGAGAAAATCAAAGGAACGGCTTTGCGTAGCACAGTAAGACGGACGGACAGACGTTTTGCCAGCATTCGATTTTTCTTTATCAAGAACTCAAAACATGGATTCTGACCACCCAACTTGTTAGAGGAAGTAATTTACTGCACATAGGAACAAGATTTATCCACATTTTCGTTACCAAGGCCCGACAATAAGAGTTTTCCTGTAGAATATTCTCCGTTTTCCGGCGTACGATTCTAAAAAAAAAAAAATCTTCTTAGGAAGTAAGATAAGAAAGTAAAATGTTGCAGAGCAGTTCTCTAGACGCTTCTAAATTCTAATATGTTAACACTGATGTAATTTACCTTGTTAATGTTAAACATTGAACATTGATTGGGACCATTGATTTCCATTGAACATGGAATTGTCACATTGAACTTCATTCACTTGCATTCCTAGGGATATCATATGGGTGGTGTTCATCAATACATATATGAGGTCTATAAATAACATAAAGTGCAATAATGATACCAAACAAGGAAGCACAAAAATGTGGTTAATTTGCATGCTATCAATAGAGAAAAACAGCTTATCCGTAATTTTGTTTCTTTTCAGTCATTTGCTCGGGTCTTCAGTGCTTTAGTGCTCAGAGAGCAACATGTGAGCACAATATGGTTACAATGTTCTTTCCTTGTTGCAATTATATGGGGTCTGGGATCCACTTTGAGAGGTAATTAATGAATTTATACTCTAAAATTTAGTGATGACCCTTTTTCAAACAATGTGTCAATTTCTTTTTCTTTTTTTCATCCAGCTGAAAGTAGGGTTTTATTTGATGCATTTTTTAGAAGAATTATAATTGGTGGTTATGAAGAATATCCCAAGCCAGGTAAATTTAAACTTCAGCGCCAACAACTGTATTCAGACAAGAGATTAGTTTTTGATTGGGTTTATGATAAAAGAAATAATGGATCATGGATTGCTTGGACAGACACTTTGGAGAAAGCTACAATTGCTCCTAATGCCAAGGTACATTATAAGAAAAATACACATATTACCTATATCTTGTATAAGATTTATCTGGAATTAGATATTGATGGAAAATAAATTAAAAACAATAAAAGGAGATGCTGTAGTTAAAAAGGTGTTGAAAGGAGTTATAAAATAATATAAGGGGATCTATTTTAATTTCATTTTCAGAGATCTTCTTGAGAAAAGTTGAATTTTAACATTTCCGGAATTTTAAGAGTTTTTGCCGTTGTATTTCATTTCAATTTATTGAATTGCCAGTAAACAACTTAAATAGACCTATCACTTAAGGATAATCAAAATTATAGTACATCTATTTCTAAAAATGACAATTAAAATTAAGAATTTGATCTTGGTATATAAAGGAAATATGTAAAGTTAATGTATAAAATTAGTTGAACAACTTTTTGTTTATTATTTTTATTTCAGCATTTCCTTTTTAAATTAAAATCATTTTTTTCTATTTCTCAAAATTGAAGAAAGAAGCATAGTCCAAGCTTTGTGCACCTGTTAATTAAGGCTGGGCTACAGGAACACAGTTTTCAATACTAATTTTAATCAATGAGTTTTAAATGTAAAAAGTCACCATTAAATGTAAATTAAATGTAGAGTTAAGATTTCAAATCACTTTTGTCTTAAATATTTCAAAAGTAATTTTGTTTAATTTTTGTTTATTGTAACAGGCAAGTGAACTCATTATACAAACAGATGAAACAGCCTGTCAGATATACTTTTTAAATATGTTTCTGACAAAGAAAGTCCCATTATTATTTGTTGGACCAACAGGAACAGGAAAATCAGCTGTTGTACTTAATTATTTGATGTCATTACCAAAGGAAAGATTTTTACCAAACATTGTAAATTTTTCTGCCAGAACAACTGCATTTCAAACCCAAGAAATTATTATGTCTAAATTAGATAGGTAAGGTCTTCATTACAAAGTACACATTTTAAGCATTGTATGACGATGACGATACCAATGAAAATGTGTTAAAATAAATTATTACTTTTTCCAGACGTAGAAAGGGTGTATATGGCCCTTCAATGGGGAAGATGTGTGTTCTGTTTGTTGATGACTTATGTATGCCACAAAAAGAGATATATGGAGCCCAGCCTCCTATTGAATTATTAAGACAGTGGGTTGATCATGGACACTGGTTTGATGCCAAAGATACAACAAAATTAGAATTAGTAGATATTGTAAGTATAGAATAGCTTAGTAATGCTGATATAGAAATTCCTGCATTCAAATAAACTAATATTGTATGAAGTGCAGAGGCAGATTTATACACCCGGCCACCCTGGGCTCCATTAATTTTGCCACCCCTTGAGAATTTATACTATTTATACCAAAATAGATTATGATTAGTGTAAAAATGTATATATAAATTACTTAAAATATAAAGAAGTTATATTCTTTTAAATAAATAAGTTATATTTTATTTCTTTATATACATTTGCTTTGCGTTTTTCATAAATTTTATACTTGATAAAATTAATTAACCCAATCTTTAACGATTGCTAGAAAACTATCATAAATACTAGAGACGAACTTTGAAACCATATTTTACTATATAGAACTTCATATTTAATGGCTTTAATTCAGATATTTAATATGTACTTCATGTCATTTAGTATTAATTAACATTTTGCAAAGAGTTCAAATGAATAAAATTCAAAATAAATGTAATTAATATTTTCCATTTCTGTCTATATTTTTAATATATATCAATTTTTATTATATAAACTGTTATTTGAAACATTTTCTGTCTTTTAAATGATGGACCAACTGATTGATATATATTAACATTCAAAATAGTATAATTTTTAGAAAATTTGCCGCCCTTCAAAAAGCGCTGCCCTGGACGATAGCCTGTTTAGCCCATATGTAAATCCGCCCCTGATGAAGTGATAACACTGGATGACATATTGCATTTTATACATTACTCATTTTGCATAACTCATTGCATTTGACATTACTCAAATGTGTTTGTATCAACTATAATTCACCTAATGTTTGAATAATGAACAAATTGCAAATAATCTGAAAATATGTATATACTAAATAAATAGTAAATTTCATAGAGCTTCATTATTACAGTTAATGGTTACAGCTATGGTTCCTCCGGGAGGAGGAGCAAATGAAATTACATCACGTTTTGTAAGACACTGCTTTATTGTGACCATTGATTCTTTTGAAGATAACACTTTGCATAAAATTTTCAACACAATTACAGAATGGCACTTTGGCAAAGGATTTGAGGCAGAAGTAGTTCGATTTGGGCCAGTGAGTATATTTTCAGTCAGTAAGTGTGTTTGCAGATCATATTTATTTTTCTACTGTAAGTAATAATTATCCAATTGATTAACATTTAATGATCATTATTTAAAATAAATTGTAAAACAAAAGAATGTCCTTAAACAATAAGATTAGACAATTCATGACAAGACTAATGGCAGGGCTCTGGAAATCTCAAGGGCTAAATTACTGGGATGTCTTGAATTTGGCTCTGCATGGGCTCCAAACACTACCAAATATTTTTAAATGCTCATTTTTGCTGCCAGAGGTAAACACAATTGTCTCAGTCATATTTATCTGTTATTTGCATCACTCCAAGGCTGAGCAACTATTATGATGATTTAATTCTGCCCAGTATTTAGCCAGGATTCTTTCATATGCCACATACATGGCTTGTGACAATTTGCAAACTTGGGTTTTGGAAGTCAGTGCAGTAATTCCCATAGGGCAGTGCACAAAACTCTTAAAAGTATTCTTGAAACTACGATGCAAATCTTTCTAAATACAAATACTAATTGTTCTCAAGTTCAAAGAAATATATTTTGGGCTGATGGAAAAGCTCTTTTCAAGGAAGTAGAAGCCCTGAGCACTGGGACTTTACAACTTTAATATAAATACATACATTTTTTAAGCTTTACTATTATTATAGAATAATTTTTAACAATTTTTTGTTGAATAATGAAAACTGAATTTTTGTCTTAGATGTTGGTAGATGCAACAATGGATGTATACAAACAGGCCATGATGAAATTTCTTCCTACTCCTGCAAAGTCACATTACACTTTCAACTTACGAGATTTTTCTCGGGTCATAACTGGTTGTTTATTAGTCCCAGCATCACATTTACCTAAACCTGAAAAACTTGTTCGATTGTGGGTTCATGAAACTTATCGTGTTTTCTATGATCGTCTTAATGATGATGCAGACAGGTACATTTTCATTTCACCTATAATGTATTAGTAATTATAAAAATGTAGTTATATTGATTACAATTTTAATCAAAAACTGCAAAATGGTGTACACTGACGTCACTCTTATTCCAGGCAAAAGCTTTTTGGGATTGTTCATGATGCTGTCTATCAAAATTTTCGTGTACATATGAATAATATACTAGCTGATAAAATGTCTCCTGGGAAAGATCAACTGGTGGATGAAAATATAAGGGCACTAATTTTTGGAAATTACATGGATCCTGATGCTGATCCCAAAATTTATGATGAGGTAAAGTAGAAAATTAAATGAGTTAAACTCTGTGCATGCATACTGATGGGCATATGCCTGAACCCAGAGTACAGCCCAGAAGTGTTAACTTATGCTTACTTCGTTTATATACGTATACTACGTCTTCGTATACTATGTTAATGTATAATTTATATGCTTCTTCAAATTTTAGGTGACTGATCTAGAACGGCTGACTGAAATTATGAATTATTATCTTAAGGAGTATAATCTATTAGCAAGTACTCCAATGTCATTAGTTATGTTCCAGTTTGTAATAGAACATGTTTCTAGAGTAAGCCGAGTTTTGTTACAAGATAAAGGTCATTTACTTCTGGTTGGAATTGGAGGTACAGGAAGACAAAGCGTTACAAAATTAGCTGCAAGTATGTCTGAATACGCTCTCTATCAGGTAATGGTTACCTTTAACTTTTTATGATTATGAAAACTTTTGAGATAATTATTAATTATTATATTCCACTACGGAAACTGTGGTTGATGGAGTGAAACCAATAAAAAACAAGAATTAAATAAAATTGCCCATGACATTATAAAATGTAATAATATAATTCACCACTGTCTTCCTTTTAATTAGACAAACAAATGTTTCTAATATTATTTTGCTGAGAACGCTTCGTTTCTACAAAGCAGTTTCTTGTCAATTTCTCTTCTGTAACGCCCTTGAAGATTATGCTCTTAGGATAGTTCCAAGTATTGCCGAAGAAAAATTATATTTTTTTCATATACAAAAGCAAAACTTAACTTGAGATTTGACGAAATTGGAGTGCAAAGAGTGGACAGTTCTGTATCATGTGCGGCCTTGTTATCGCAACGATTTCAGGTTTTCAGAACCTCGTCCCGTCAGCCGGCCGTGAGAATTCAAATGTACTCTCTGTTCACAAATAACTCTAATGGCTTTCCGAGTCGACAACAGCACTTCCTGACTTCCAGTCTAGGAAATGCGCATAAAGTTGCTGATTTACCGTTTGAGGTAGCTCAGGGTCTGGGCATCCACTGATGTCACTGCAGTACCTCAGACTGGGAGGACCTAGGGTTGGAGTCCCAACAGTGACTGGATTTTCGACACTAGTTATAAAGCTAGACTGAGTGCAACCGCTGTATTGAAGAGAATTCTAGCAGCCGGCTGCTCTGATCGGTAATTTTCCGATCACAGCCAGGCAAATGACGGAGTAGTACTCTAACAAACTGGCCATGGACCGCGCGCGATCTTTCCTTCCTCTACTTGGTCCTTTCGTCACCACTTAATTTCACACACACCTACACGCAATATACTTCCACACCATGGAGGAATTCTCTGTTCCTCCATGACCACACGTTCTGGAAGACCGGTAGGGAGCTAAGACCTTGTTCTGGCTGAGGCGGTGTTTTTCTTTGGGAACTTTCTACAGGAATGTGCTATACTTCTAACGACAAAATCATACGGGAATTATTTTTTGTTTAAATTATGAGGCAAACTCCGGTAGTTTTCAATATCTCGCCCTTACTTCATAAGAAGAGAAAGTATTGTAATCATGCACCGGGAAACGGCGAATTTTTGGCAGAAAACTCTTATTGCCGGACCCTGGTAATAAAAAACGGATAAATCTTTTTTCTATACGTAATAAATTACTTCATGTAAAACGTTGTGTAGTCAGAGTTCATATTTTGTGGGTTGTTAATTCCGAAAAATCGACTGATGGCAAAATGTCAGTCTTTCTGTCCCTGTTTGGTGAACGCTAGCGCCTAAAACGTTCAGCCGATTTTCCCCAAAATTGATATTACCCGATCGATTTAAAGAAACTCAAGCCTTGCGGGTTTGAAACGAATGTATTCATTTTTGTTAGTACTCTACATGAAGCTTCAATTACATTTTCAAATTTTTCTCCAAAAATGACTCGATTTTTTCAGCGTCTTTCTGCAACTACAATAATGAAGATAGAGATTTTAATGCAACCTGTTCTTGAAATACAGATATTGAAATAACTTACTGTACAAGTTTTCAGAAATACGCGTTTTTGCGTAATTGCGCGTGAAATGTAGGCAATAATTAAACAATTTTCTCTCAAAAAACGGCTCCAAATTTTACTTTCCCGTGCACGTACGTATACACGGAGTGATGTACGTAGTATAGGGAAAGTTATGTAATGCTGCACGAAAAAATGGCGAATTTTAGGCGGGAAAAAATTCATTGCCGGGACCTGATAACGAAAAGTCGATAAAACCATGTGCTAAATTAAGAAACAAAATCCCCTGACACGTGGTGTAGTCAGAAACCCTCTTTTGTGGGTCCTTGATACCGGAAAACCAATTGAAAGGAAAACGTCCGTCCGTCTGTTTATAGCGCGTAAACCATACGTGCGATTTCTTCCAAAATGGATATTTCCCGGTTGATCTGCGTCCACTCAAGGCTTCAAAGTTTTTGAAAAACTTTCTTCAAAATTTGAAGTACTTTACATGAAGCCCCCGGACATTTTCAAGCTTTTCTCAAAAACGGCTCCAAATTTTTCTTTAAATTTCTTGTATGAATAGAGTAAAATACACTTATTAAGATGGCATATATCCGATTTTCATGGATAACTCTGAATTTTCGAAAATTGTGAAAGGTTGGATTTTTTTCGGTATCTTTCTCCAACTACAAAATTGAAGATAGAGATTTTTCTTTAAAACAAAATGTGTTCTCCAAAGTGAGTTCTTTGTTTAAGGTCATATACATTTTATTGAAAATTTTAGTAGTTTTCGCGCAATATTGCGTGCAATATGTGCAATTTTAAAAAATTAGGAAAACCAGATTTTTTCAAAATCGGCTCCAAATTTTTCTTTAAACTTTTGATAGGAATAGTGGTAAATGTACTCTATCAGATGACATAAAAGCCATATTGCTCTATTCTTTTGTTTTTTCATAAATTGCAAAAATATAATTTTTTGACTTATCTCTCACGTCCATAATATTTACATTAGCGCCGCTTTGTTCACTTTATTATGTTTATTAGTACATGTGCTTTAAATAATGTCAAGTTAAGTTTCCCGAAAACAACCGTTTTCTGTGAAAACTAGCTGAAAATTCCGCATTTTCAGAAAGGTTCAAACGCCATTTTCTCATAAATGGCTGGAAAACATTTCTTCAGCCTTTTCTATCGGATAGTGCTAAATGCACTCTTTGATATGACGTAAGGTTTGAGGTTTTTTGGGGGGTATTTGAGTTTTTTTGTTTTTAAAAAAATTAAACAAATGTAATTTTTTTTAATGATCTCTCACATCTTTAATATGCACATTACCAGCAATTTGTAAACATCATTATATTTGTTAGTGTTGTGCTTCAAATGAAGTATTTTGAAAACTAAAAAAAATTTCTGTGAAAAAGAGCTTCAAATTTCGCATTTTTAGTAGCGCTAAAACGCCATTTTCTTTAAAATGGCACAATATTTTTAAGAGAAAATTGCCATTTAAAGCTAGGTTTTTGTGTTCTTTAATATTCTAAAATGAATATTTCCGTTCTACCATTAGGAAACCGAAAAGTTAAGAAAATGTCAAAAAATATAGTTTGTGCGGTGATAGGCGGCAGCTGGCACGAGTATGTGGCAATCCCGAATATCTAGCGCAGACCCAAGAAAATATAAAACTATTATGGGAAAGTCTGTGCCATTCTGTAGCACCACTAGTTTTCTTTAAATTTTCTGCTCGTGTGAATCAAAGGATGGTATAAAAGTAGTACTAGTACTATTTTTGGAGAATTCTGTGTTTTCGAAAATTGCAAACGTACAATATTGCAAAAGTACAATATTGAAGATAGATATTTTTGTTTTAAATGAAATATGTTTTAAAAATTAGATTTTTAAAAAAGGCCACGTGCAAATATTTGAAGAAACGAGTTGTTTCATGTAGTTTCTACTTGAAGATAATATAAATTATAAGAAGAAATATTTCCCCAAAAAAACACTCCAAATTTTTTCTTCATATTTTCTCCAGGAATATATCAATGAATTCTTAAAAGAATAGCGTAAATCTCATTTCCGTTTAACTCTCTGAATTGTCAAAAGTGGCAGATTTCGAAATAATACGAGAAAATATGTCCTGTTCCCTAGTTTACTAACTGAAATGTCTCATAATAAAACTTACAAAATTCTAGAGCGTGTAGATGGACAAAAATGATTACTTTCTGTCAATGAACTTAAAGTTAAAAATTGCATATAACGGAGCGTTTTACGTGGAGCGTTTTACGTGGGGCCAAATCAAGAAAGTTTGAGGAAAATATAAACTTATCATTTTTAAAATTCTTGATAATATTTTTACCTAATCTGCAACAAAATAAGAGACAAAATAATGAGACAGTTTTTTACAATGGCCTTGTTATTCTTTTAGAAATTATATTTTTTTCAAATTTGACACAGAAAACGTATTATTTGTTGCACATAATGCCAATTTCCTCGGTACAGAAAAGTACTTTTGACGTAAGAATCTTAAGCAATATATTACCCAAAAGGTAATAAAGTTCTGGTTTATATAACTTGGATCATTTGTTTTTAGAGCATACAAACGGTAATAAAATCAGAAATAATAAAAACATTAATCTTTTAATTTCATGTAGTATATCATAAGCTTTTTTACTGAAAATTTGTAGTTACAATCTATTTTAAATCCTCTGCAAAGATAAAATAATTGAGGATAGAGAAACCATTGTTTGCGTTGCAAATAATTTTTGTTTTCTCGAGCACTTTCGACTCACTACCAAAGGAAAATATTACTAGCAGGGGCCCCCATCTCCAGGGACAAATTACATGAGTTTTGTAAGCACTCATGCTCACAGCCGAACAACAAATTAGTACAAAATACATAGAGCAACACAAAAATATAGAGCTACATTCTTCTTTTAAAAAATACACAGGAATGTTCTCAGAACCTGTGCTTCAGGAGTGATACATCTTTACTATTTTGCCGAAGATCAAAATATTAGGCTTAACAGAGAAGATCTGTTCTCTCTGCTCTGCCACCACATTCTGCTCGCAAGAAATTAAAGAAATTAAGGGAAGAGAAAAAAAAACAAAATAGAAAATCAATAAAATTCAGTAAGCTTTTTCATTAAAATATATGATTGCGCTTTTAGATCACGTGCTTCAGGAAAATGAGATTCATTTTTTACTATTTGGTCGAAGAAAATATAATCTTCGGTCACGTAGTGAATATGATCTCCGCTTAGACCGAATAACGCCAATCCTCATCCTACCCGCGTGCAAAATCAAAAGAATTAAACAAAATATATATCCGTAAAACTAGTAGAAGTGCGCGGCATTCCGAAAGTTTTCCTCTTGTAACTGTTCCTGTTCAGGCCGACAGCCCGCTACAGGCCTTAGCCGACCAGCTCCCATCTTCCAGACTCATCTCTTATCTCCCAGACCCATCTCCAGGGACAAATTATATGAGTTTTGTAAGCAATCCTCTAGCGAGCAATATGTAGAATAGGGCAATCTGCCGACAGAGTTACTTCCAAATAGTGAATTATTTGATGTATTGCAGAAAACTCATTCACTCGTCGTTGCGTGCTTCTTGAGGAAGGTTAGATGTTCGAGTTTCAGTGGGCTCAGTTCGTTCATTTGGATAAAAACTTCTGGAGTGTAAACGTGAGCATTGATGTTAGAGTTTTATAAAATTAAAAAAAAGGATGACAAAGTATCGCGCTCCGATGTTAGTTTCACTCCCTTTAATTTAAAGGCGGTGGAGGATTTATGTGGCATTTGCCCCTGATACTTACGCAACCCTGTGTACACAGATGTTCGGCAAATGGAATCTCCTTTAGCGCGCCAGAACGTGATCTTACGGACATTTATGCTCGTAGGATCGAATTTTGAGGCAACGTAAAATGTCAAAATTGTTCATAAAGTATGCAGCAAAACTATTAATATTCAAAAATATCTAGTAAAAAGTCAAACATGACGTTGAAATAAATAACTACACTAATAAATAAATGGAATTATGTAAAAACGTTGCCTAACTTATCCAAGTATCTACTGAAAGAACTTAGAAATTACTTTTGAAATGATTGGATAACATCCAGGGTTGTTCCGAAACCAAATTTACTAAAATGTACTACGGTATACAGATGAGTCACGTAACTTTAGCACCTCCTGTAACTTTGAACGGTTGTAGCTATTTCAAATGGAGTTTTCACAGAACTGCTTGAGGGAATGAGGCTAATTGATGCGCGTATTCATTTCTATTTTATCACTTCTATTTTACGAGATATTTGTAGTTACTTTGTTTTCTCAAATGGAACTACACATATTTTTTAGTCTATCATGACAAGCGTAAAAAGACAAATCCAATGATATACATATTGTCGTATGTTAGATAAGCATGTTTTTGAGTAATTTTAATGGTTTTGCGACGAGTGTTTAACGGATATTGTGAATGTAACAGTCCGTCACACAAGGTCACACAGGTCTCCACAAGGAAACGCGCACTGGATGAAAGGAAGGGATCTTTGTATTTGAAGATACGAAACATTTCAAATATACGGAGAAGTAAAAATGCATAATATGAAATCACTAGCTTCAATATTAAAGGCGTAAGACAAGTTCGAAAAACATTTAAACTTTTTCGTTAAACTGAAAATTACTCCAAAACTACTCCAATTTTCAAAAAAATTGTACATGACCGTATTTACAGATCTTCGTTTTAATAAAAAATTTCATTGTGGTTAAAATCTCTATCGTCAATTTTAAAGTTTTGCATTTTGAACTTACACAGTTTTCGATAATGCAGATAATAAAAAATGTCTTTACTTCAAGCCAAAAGTACGCGGAAACTACTCGCTCTTTTAAAAAGACATGTACCTGACCGGTCAGTAATCTAGTTGTTTCGAAAATATTTCATTAAATAAAAAATCAACATTACTGTAGTTTTGCAATGTTAATTATTTCCAGTGTTAGTAGTTCACAGTAAATGGGACCTGCACCATTTTTATAAAAATACCTACTTTGCTTTATTCAATGAAATAATGTAAAGAAAAAATTTGGAAATGTTTTTCAGAAACGGATTATAAAATAATGATTATTTGTACTGGAAATCGGTTTGAGGCATGTTTAGGGTCTCTCAAAAATACTTTTAAATAATTTTTCCCTTGAGCTCAGAGATGGATATGGTTGTAAACAAGAACATATATGTAAAGTGGGGTACGATTGAAATGTGAAGACAATGATGCTCATGCAAAGCCCTTTCAAACTCCAATTTACAAATGAACAGACACAAAACTTTACATGTTTGAGTTATACTATAATGCAACAGGGTTGTTCATGATAGGTAACCATGCAAGTAGAACTATAACACTCCCAATATACAGTGAACTGTCTTCTTTCATAATTTTCTGCCTTTTGCGTCAAATATGTGCACTTCAGTTACTGAGAGGAACATTGACTTAATATCTGTCACCTGGTTGCTTATTTGATTCTCAATGCAGGTTCATTCAGAATTTCAACTCTTGAACAGGATATTGGTTTCAAATATAAATATTTCTTAATTCTAAAAATCATAATAAAATAATTTTGTGGCAATTTACATTCATTTATTTTCAAAATTATTAATGATTAACACTGTGTTGACATTTTAAAATTTTCATTTTGGATATGTTCTGTAAAATGGGTAATTCAGTAGTAGGTACAACAATTATAATTTTAATTTGGACTTTGATGGAAAGGTGTATGGTTTTTTATTTGCAGATTGAACTTACTCGCGCGTATGGCATTGATGATTGGCGAGAAGATTTAAAAATTCTTTTAAGGAAAGCAGGTGCTGAAGGGAAACCTACTGTTTTCTTATTCAATGATACACAGATAAGAAGTGAAGTTATGGTTGAAGACATAAATATGATGTTAAATACTGGAGATGTTCCAAATTTGTATCAAGCTGAAGAGAAAGCAGAAATTTTAGAGAAAAGTCAGCAAGCAGCAGAAGCAATGGTGAAATGTCATTCTATTTTTAATGTTAGTTTTGTAATTGATGAAATTTAATATTTAACTCTGTCACTGCAGGGCAGGAAGATAGATACAACTCCCCTGGCACTTTACACATTCTTCATTGAAAGAGTTCGAGTTAACCTTCATATAACACTTGCCATGTCGCCTATTGGAAATGCGTTTCGAAACAGACTGAGAATGTTTCCATCTCTTATAAATTGCTGCACAATTGACTGGTAAGATAGTATTGTATATTTATTACCATGGGAAAATTTTATCAGTAATATTTAAGCCCTTTTATGTTTACAAAGGTTTACTTCATGGCCAGAAGATGCTTTGGAACGTGTTGCTCAAATGTTCATTGGAGAAATGAAATTTGAAGAAGATATTACCGAGAAATGTGTCTTTATGTGTAAACATTTTCACACTACAGTTACTGAAGCATCTGCAAGGTGAAGTAACTTTTCATACTCGTATATTGACAATATCAAAAGAAAAAATATAGATTGATATTACTACTGATTTGATGTACAAATAGGTTTCTAAAAGAATTGAATCGACATAATTATGTAACGCCCACTTCATATTTGGAACTTATTCAAACATTCAAGAAATTACATGCCTACAAAGTGGAACAAATAACGCTTCTCAGAGATCGTTATGTCACTGGATTAGAAAAATTAGATTTTGCTGCGAGTCAGGTTAGTATTATGCCTCTCAATACGTTTGTAATTCCTTTGTATTACGTATCCGAGAAAATAACCAGTGGTGCTAAACAGCACGTACTTTCTCGCCATTAGTAATGTTTATGTAATACTATTTATTCCACAATTTATCTTCGTATTAACACATCTCAGTCATCATTTTTTGTAAAAATAATTTGAAATCGTAGAACATTTGGTGCTAAAATTAAATAGTTTCAAGCAATAGAGTTTTTTATTCTAAAATTTAAATTAAAAAGCGCGAGAAAGTAAAAATATATTTCTGGCATTGAATTCATTGTATAAGGTATGAAGTGTATTCACGAATATATATTAGTAACATATAATAGTTATTATTCAACACTATGGTGATGTAATATTCTACAAATACATAATAGTATTAGTTAAAATTACGGTGAAAAATGCACAGCCGTCATTGTCGCCTTCTGTTTATCACTGCAGCGTTACATTGGGTTACAACAACCAACAATGGCCGCTCATCTATTCGTTTTCACAGTTAACACAATTAAAGGATGCAATTTAAAATGAAATAAGAGAAGTACAATATAAATATAATAATAACATGAAATAAGAAATAATATACAAATTCTAATTTACATAGCATCCAACTACGTAATTTGCAAGCGGGCAACTGAAAGTTAGAAATCTATATTTCATATTTATTTCAAATAGGTTTTCTATAATATAATAATAATAATAATAATATAATAATATAATATTTCAAATAGGTTTTCTAATATAATTTCTAAAAGATTAATTTGTAAACTAATAACAAAAGCTCCAATGTAAGAAGCGAACAAAGAAATAATGAAATAATAAAACGATTAAATAATATGCACATTTTAACATACTTAGCATCCACCTTATTCAAAACACCTCTGAAATTACGATCAGGAAGCGAAGGATTTTCAGAGATATTTTCGAAAAATTCAACATGACTTTATTTCATGATCTTCTGATTAACACATTTCATTAAGAAAAAATAGAGGTGTTACAGAATGGCACATACTTTTCCGTATTAGTTTTCTTTTTCCTTGGTCCTGGGCTAGCCATTCGGAATTGACATATAGTCTTGCTAGCTGCCGTCTATCGCCGCCCAAAGTACATTTTTTTGACATTTTCTTAATTTTTCGTTTTTCTAATGGTAGAACGGAAATATTAATATTAGAATATTAAAGTACACTAAAACCCCATCCGAAATGGTAATTTTCTTTAAAAAAATTTGTAGCCGTGTTAAAAAATTGCCTTTAAGCGCTACTAAAAATGCGAAATTTGAAGCTCATTTTCACAGAAAATTTCTGAGTTTTCATAAACCTTCATTTGAATCACGTACACTCAGAAATATAATAATGTTCAAAAATTGCTGGTAATGTGCATATTAAAGATGTGAGAGATCTTTAAAAGAAATTACATTTGTGTAATTTTTGAAAAAAAAGTACCCCAAATTGAATTTTACGTCATATTGAAGAGTGCAATTAGTACTGTCCGTTCCAAATGTTTGCAGAAAAAATTTGGAGCCACTTTTGAGAAAATGGCTTTTGAGCGTTTCTGAAAATGCGGAATTTTGAGCTAGTTTTCACTGAAAACGGTTGAGTCCTCGAAAAACTTTAATTGACAAATTGTATTTAAAATTTTTAAAATTAAATTAAAAATTTACAAAATTGAAGATAGAAACTTTTGCTTTCTTCATTTCTAAAAGTTCAGCTCATTAAAAGTCATGTACAATTTTTCGAAAAACAATTTGTAGTTTTTGTGTTATTTGTGCTTGAAATTAAAGCAATTTATTTTTAAAATATTTTAAAAACCGCTCCAAATTCTTTCGACGTATAAAATAAGGAACTCTTAGATTAATGTTGCACATCTTATTTTCATTGCACTCTCTGAATTTTTGAAAATAGCAAATTTATAAATAATGTGAGAAAGTATGTGCTGTTTGAGCCTCACTAATTCTATCAGCTACCAATATCAATGGTGAGATCACTTTCACATTGTTACACACGTCCAAAATATGAAAGTATTCTCTTTTTAATTACATTTTGTTATGAGCTAACGCTTCTAATCCTCATTGATGAATTTGGTAGTGGAAGGAATTTGTTGATGGTATCACATTTTCGGAGCTCCTATTCTATTCATACAATTTGATTTCCATGTTATTCTGTAATTTTGGAATTCAAGCTAATGTTACTCTACACTTTTTTTATCTAGATATAAAGTGTTATTTTGCCTCACCATTAAAGTTTACTGTATAAATTCACATTTTATCATTAGCCCTTGGTCTTGGTATTCTCTCATTTTTGAATTTCAATTTTATTGTAATGTATTATTTGCTACCAATTGTTTATTTATAGTGCTATTATTTTAGGTTTCAGTTATGCAAGATGAACTACATGCACTACAACCCCAACTTATTGAGACTTCAGAAAAGACAGAGAAGTTAATGGTGAAAATTGAAAAAGACACAGTTGTTGTTGAAAAACAGAAAGAGGTAATTCAATACTTACATTTGTATGATGATAATGATTCTACAGTAAGTAATAATTTATTAAGTTCAGCAATCCAAAAGTGCATTTTGTTAAAATTGAAAGAACTACTAAAACTGATGATTAGCAGGACGATGTTGACGATGAATTTTATTTAAGGGCACTTTAATATCTATGATCATTGGAACTCATATCAAATTTTCTAAAAAACATATGCGCTGTGATAGCGAGCAGCCAAAATATTATTTTTTAATATCAAGTAGAGAAGATCAGCAAGGTATAATCATCTCCATTGGTGTAATTAAAGATATGGCTCTATTAAAATTTCAAGTCCATGCTAATTAGAATAGTCATCTCTTATATGAAGCTAGAAATTTCATTTAGTCATAGCTAAAAATGTTGCAGAGAGTAAATTCGTCATTACCAAATACTACCTCTCCTAGAGAGGTGACAAGGTTATACCTCCACTGATTGTTTATTACCTTACTGCTGTCACTTCTGCAGTGCAAGAGAGCACACTCCAGTGTAAGGTCATTCTTGTCTATGCAAATAAAACAGAGAAGTGGGTCGCCGCGGAGAATAAATCTAATTGAGACATGAAGAGCCGATGGCGATTGATAATTATCTACTTGCGCTTGTTACCGCGAGAAGAGGAAGCTCAAGATTTCTTGAGGAACTTGATCCCTGAGAGTGTAGAATCCCCATTTCAAGCAAATTTTTCGTCGTTTCCCTTACCTCTTTGAGCAAATACTGATATGCGTCATTTTTACTTTCTTCCTACTGAGTTGAGAGAAAGTTATGTAATTCTGCGCGAAAAACGGCGAATTTTCGACAGACAAAACTCTTATTACAGGGTCCTGGTAAAGAAAAAGTGGATAAATCATGTTACTAAATTTAGAAAAAAATTCTCTAACACGTGGTGCAAGCAGTATTGATTAGTGATTCTGAAGCTCAATAAAATAGGCGGAAATAATACTTTTCCTCCCCATTTTTACTGATTTCTAACGAAAAATAAATCAAATCAAAATGCAAGTTCTTCCACTCTGCTATGTATTTAGAATGGAACGTTTGATGAAAAGCTTTGTATCATGCGCGGGAACTGAAGAATGTCAATCTCTGGTTTCCCCGTGTCTAACTTAGCTGTCTGGATAGCTATTTCCTTTCTGGTTATTCCCGCGTGACTAGGGAGTGACTAGAAAATCAAGTTGATGCTGCATTAGACAATGAATTTGATACTGAATATTTATAAATAAGTGGAGAAGGGATTCAAGTGCACTTGTGGAATCTCTACAGACCACATCCTCCGTGATGAAGCCGATTGAATGTGTTTTAGTGCCTCCAATAGCCCATATTTCCATGGAGTATAGTAAACGGTGCTCTTAGAATTGATTTGGAATAAGCTGTTGGCTTTTGCCACAGAGAGCAACGAATACCAAGCTAATGGGTAAGGCCCTAAGATCATCTCATTCAGAGCCCTGCAATAGGCAGATGAGTGCAGACCCAGCGAAGGGTGCAATAAATTAACAAAGGTGTTACCGGACTTTAAGAAAACGCTGTTCATATATTAGATCGAGGAGTGTAAGGAAATAGCGCGCTTTTTCATGGAGATGCCTAGCCGGGACCAGATCAGAATTTGGTCAGATCCCGGAGCAGTATCTTTTGCGCCAGTTTGAACGTGGAAGAATTTCTGCTCTGCGTTAAGAGGGGTGGATAACAGTGAAGAAATGAAGGCTCTCCAGGAGGCTGCTTTTCTTTTTTGTATGGTCAATCTGGATCTTGTTGTAGTTCTTTCAGAATCATATTTTTGGTGGTGGGGAACTTATTGTATTTCATCAGTGTCCTCTTCCAGTTGCGAACTGCAGAGTAACAGTCGGTATTCCCCCAAGACAGAGGTGCATTACTTGGTCGTCCCGCCGACTGCGGAATTGCAATTACGGTCTCTGCTGCATATTGCATTGGTAAAATGGGCAACCATGTCGTCAATTGTCGGATCCGTCAATTGTTGGCCAATTGTCGGATGTGCGACGGGCAATGTTAGGACTATGTATCGATTAGCACGTTAGCCATATGGTTGGGATAAAGCGATATGAATGGCTTTGAATGGACTATTTTAGACATCATCCAGCTAAAGTTGGCATTGGATAAAAGTCAAGTGAGATATTCTATGTGGGGAGCTAAAACTATTGTGTAAATAGAAATGTACAAGTGACATAGTGAATCTTGGGAAACTGCATACCTTGTCTCTCCTTAGCCTCAGAAACCTTTCCCCTTGAGGTGTTCAAATTATCAAAGACAGTACTCAACTTAACAATACTTTATTGACATCACAATAACCGTTGTTGAACACATTTACAATCGTACAATATTGGAATTGCTCTTCCCCTGATGATGGGTGAGACAGACACGACCCTTTCCTGCGTGCCGCCGGCCTTGGCACACGTCCCGCGCGTCTCCACGGCGCGGCTCTCTCCCACAGGCGAAGTGTGCGTCCTGCACGACTTCTTCTTGCGTGTCGCCTGTCACGACACCAGTACCGCGCGTCTCCACGGCGCGGCTGCTCCACGAGCCACTACTGGCCCGTTACCCTCCGTCCGTGACTGGAACGGCTGCTGGTCGCACGGTCTCCCGCGTACGACTTCCACGGTCGGGCTGGGCTCCCGAACCTCTCTCCCGTTAACTGGGTCAGCGCTGTCTCCTGTCTGGGCTCTCACTCCAACTGCCCCGGGGGCGCTGTGCCCTGCTTATCAAGCGCCGCTGCGAAGGGGAGGGCGTTGTTTCCCCTCCCAGGCGGCGAGGGGAAACTCTCCCGGTTCGCCGGACCCACTCTGCGGAACCTCGGCCCGCCGTCGCGTCGCCAGCGGAGCTACGGCTTATTGTGGTGCCGTATTCACGGACACCACACCCCTAACAGACTAATTTCTGCTAATTTGAGTAAATATCGATTTTCCTCATCGCTGACAGGTTTTCACTTGACCTAGCAATCTTGTATTCGTTATTGTAGCCTTGTATTCGTTGTCTTATTCGTTGTAAGTCCGAAGTGTATGTCGAAACTGTTTCTATGTAGTACAATGGGCTTTATCCACCCACTTTGGTCAGTGGGAATATTAACAGGTTACTTTGCGAATTAGGCATTCTTGTATTACAAGTGATATTATCCGTAAGGATGGTAGGTTCATCCGTTCTCTATTATAAGTTCAATGTTTTCGTCGAAAAGTAGGGTATTACGGACAACTGAGCATGAAGACTATCCCCTCTGTCGAACCTGTACGGCCAAAGCCACGGAAAGAGAGGGTATGCAGTGAAAGAAGGGTTCTTTACAGATAGTGGTCTATGGTGGGAATTAAGCATCCTTAATTCATCTAAATATGCGCGAAATCCTTTTATATTCCTCGAGAGATCGATGATGGAAGTTATGCTGTTTACTTTATTTTTCTTCCTCACTTTTTGGATAGTGTTCATGGCACTCAGCCGAGGATCCTCGTTCACAGTACAGTCGGCCTGATTGCTGTCAGAAAGGATCACCTCTGACAGGGGATTGGGAGACTTTCCCGATCCTTTGACCGAGATCTGGAGATATGTTCTTTTCGACCCATCCTCAATGAGAAACATTTGTGGGTGTGTAAGATGCATTTGTTTCATTTCCATTGGTTGCGGATGGGATAGTACTTTCAATCCCCGCAATTAAGTCTTCTCAGGAGACTTGACATGCAGCGTCAAACAAAGAGTTCGATGATTTCTCCGTTTAGGTTCGGCAACTTGTAGATTTCGCTGTGTTAGAATGATGGAAATCTTTTGGAGAGAACCACCAGGTTCTAGTTGTGGTGGCGCCGCTGCGCTTCAAGAAAATATTTTCAGGGATACTCAGGAAGTGAAGAAAAGAGGGCGATAGAAGCATGAAGATGTCACATGAAGTGAAGAGCAAGAGAATATATGATGGAGAATAGAACTCATGAAAGCCTTTTCTGCATCCTCCGCCAGGACGTTGGCCATCCACTTCGATGGGAAGATTAGTTACATCTTTACGGGTTACGGGCGTTTTGTTGCGACTTGAAAGTGCTAAAAATTGCTTGCGGATTTCAATTGCAGCATAGTTAAGAAAATACCATGTTCATAAATGAAGCAAATGAAAATAAAAGAATCATTTAAGCATTAAATACATTTTCATATTTTGTCCAATTTTTTAATAATTAAAAAATTCAAAATTTCTACAATTATTGTTGAAAGGTTTAGTTTTGCGTTTGTAAATAGGCAGGGCTGTCCAGGGCAAGGTGGTTGTAATAACACTTCAGATCATTATAAAATAAGGTCATCATGAAACAAAAAGACATAATGGAAAGCGAATCGTATTTTTTAAGGAAGTGGTGGTGTGGTTTTCATACACAAAATCAAAAACATGTTCTGAATTGGAGTATCAAGTGAATATTCTCTCAATTAAGATTTCATCGTGTTTGAAGGATTTATTAATGGTGTATGGACGTAGTTTTTTTAACGACTCCTGCTTTACACAGTATAAATTTGTTTTGTTTTCACTCAATTACTTTCACATTTCATTTGAAGATGTTAAATCAATAAATATTTTATTTTTATATTTATTAGGTGTATTGATAATGATTGAGAATCCACACGACCAATTAAACTCAAATGAAATAGAATGTCCATATATTTAGTTGATATATCTATCACAATTTCTAGTTCAAGAGAATAAACCTCATTTGGCCATCTCTAAATGTTATTTTGCAGGTCGTAGCAGCTGATGAGGCGGTAGCCAATGAAGCAGCAGCTGCGGCACAAGCAATTAAGGATGACTGTGAGAGTGACTTGGCTGAAGCAACACCAGCACTTGAAGCTGCTCTAATTGCTTTGGATACATTGAAACCTCAAGACATAACCATCATTAAGTCTATGAAGAGTCCCCCACCTGGGGTTAGATTGGTGAGAGATTTTTTTCTGGTTGATTGGGTGATTTATCTTTTTTTGCATGTATTGTGCTGCACACTGTATTACTGTGACAAAAATATTATTTAGCGATTCCCAAAGCATATGTGTACCACTTTTTAAGTTAAAATTATGGAAAATAAGATAACATTTCTTCGTGTACTTCTGTACGTGTATTTCTGTCGTGTACGCACTGCACCTGATATACTGTAGTAATATACCGGATGTAAGAGAAAGTTAGGTAATGCTGCAGAAAATCAATTTCGAAATTTTAACGCACTCACACGTTTTGGGGTCCCGTGATATAAAAAACATGGCATTTTACAAAACATCCGTCCGTTTGTCTATCAGCTCGTTGTGCAAAATACTGGAGCTTAAAAAATTCGTACTTTTCCCCAAAATAAACATTCCTCAATCGACCTGGCATGACTCGAATCTCTGTGGTTTGGATAATAATTTTTTAAATTATGGGATTGCTTCACATGAAGTTCATGGAACGTTTTCAAAATTCTCTCAAAAGCGGCTCCAATTTTTTTCTTTGAATATCTTGGTAGAAATTCACCATTGCATTCTTCGCGGCTTCGCTAGATCTGAAATATTCAAATGTCCCAGTCGGATTTGGCAGTCATCAAGGCAGTTTCCCTCTGGTCGTTTACGCGTATGTCCTCTTCGGCAATCTTTTGACTCTCGCCGTTCTCTTGTCTTCAGAAGGAAAACAGCGCGACTCGCGACAGCGTTGTCGTTCGGCTTTCTTCTCGAAGAGGACGCTGTTTTCTTCCTCCATTAGCAACAAAACAAGGCACTATATCTGACAAGTCTTGACAACTGACATGTAGTTCTTGCACTGATCAGGCACATAAAACGTGCTTTGAAAGTTGATCGCCTTGATTTCATCGCTTACTTCTGCCATCGTTTAAATATAACTTTTTCCTTTTGTTTCTGGACATGCACAGTTGCCATGGTTTAATTTGCCCTTGCCATATTTTGCCTTGGGATTTTTGATAGAGTAAGTGTATTTGTACTTATGCGAGGTTCATCCGCTATCGATGCACTGGGCAGTCCAATCTGCACTTCTCATTCGAAAAATCTCTTTCGATGATGTTAAATTTCGATGGTGTTGAGTTACGTTGTGGGCACCACTTGCAGGGTGCTGCAATCTCCAGTTTTGTATCTGCCTTGCCAACTGACAATATGCTGCGTCTCTTTTCAGAGCATAAGTATCACCATCCTTGAATCGTTCTTTTTGGATTTCTCTCTCGATCCTCGACGGTTTTGTTTACCTTTCGCGAACTTCCCAGCGACAATTGCGTTTTGATCCGCACTTCTTCCGCTATCTTTATACGAATCGAATCCTTCACCAATTTTTATTCTGGGATTGGCAGATTGTGGCGAATTGTCATCTCAACCGAACGTTCTCCGAACTGTCCGGCAAACTGCTGATGTTAACAGCAAACTGCTAGCAAAGCTTGATTGATGTCAATTTTCATTTCCGATAATTTATCTTCTGTATCGAAGAATTCTCGTGCGTCGTCGCCATCTTGAATTCTCGCCGAAATTAATTGATTCGAAAGGGCGGCTTTTTGGGCTGGACCTTTAGAATGGTAAATCTCTTTTGACTTTGTCAATACTGTGCACGAGCCGTCGTATCCTTTGATTTCAGTCGGGCTTATCGCGAGGATAATATTATATAAAAATCTGCCTTCAAGATGACGTCCGCTCGTTGCTTTTGGTT
This sequence comes from Acheta domesticus, assembly GCA_031308135.1. Lineage (NCBI taxonomy): Eukaryota > Metazoa > Arthropoda > Insecta > Orthoptera > Gryllidae > Acheta > Acheta domesticus. The sequence continues at coordinate 144,604,421 of JAHLJT010009419.1, read as the reverse complement.
TCACTTTTATGCCATTTACATATTCCCAAACATCCTTATTAAGTACTCTGGCACGTATCTATATATTCTATATCCTATCTATATAGTATCTGTTCAAAATATCAAACCTTACGTTAGACGTTTTCATTGACATGCGTGGTATTTCGAAATATAGAAACGGCACCCTAATCACGTGTTCAAATTATTCTCGCTTTGAACTTGTTTAATTCCGGGGAAAACTTCAACAGAAACACGTTTGTTCAATAATATATTTAAATACATTTTTCAGGTCATGGAAGCAGTGTGTGTCATGAAAGGAGTCAAAGCTGATAAAAAAGTGGATCCTGGCAGTGGAAAACAAGTGGAGGATTTCTGGGGTCCTTCTCTAAGAGTTTTAGGAGATATGAAATTTTTAGACAGTTTGAAAACATACAATAAAGATGCTATTCCCGCGCCAGTTATGAAGAGAATTAGGGAAAAGTATGATTATTTTTTATAATAGTGTTTGTACAGAATCTTTTGAGAAGTACTAATCAATTCTTTTTTAAACAAAATGTATTAAAGGTTTATTCCTGATCCTGACTTCAACCCTGATGTTATAAGAAATGTGTCAACTGCTTGTGAAGGATTGTGTAAATGGGTTCGTGCAATGGAAGTGTATGACCGAGTCATCAAAATAGTGGCTCCAAAGAAAGCAAGGTTGGCTGAAGCTGAAGAAGAACTAGCCGTTCAAATGAATACATTAAATACAAAACGAGCTCAATTGCAAGAGGTCAGAAATATTTTAATTTTTTCATTATGAAATTTTAATTTTTTATAAATTAAATTCGTATATTTTTCAATGATGATCCATAATTTACTTCAAAGTGTATCTTATAAACAGGTTGCAGATAAACTTCAAGCGTTAAATGATGAATTTGCAACAATGACAAAGAAGAAAAAAGAATTGGAGGATAATATTGATTTATGTTCCAAAAAGTTGGATCGAGCAGAGCAATTGATAGGTATTTTCTGTGCTTTTTATTGTTTAGAGTTTTAAAAATCCTTTTATATTAGCATTGATTTTTACATCAAAATATTTACTTTATTTTCAGGGGGTCTGGGCGGAGAGAAAAGCCGATGGTCCAAGACTGCAGAAGATTTATTAGAAACATTAAATAATGTTCTAGGAGATGTTCTTCTGTCTGCAGGTTCAGTGGCTTATTTGGGCGCTTTTACCGTTGACTTCAGAATGGTATGCACATTAAAGAGAAAAATTATAATAATGTATTGTTATAATTTTTACTTGACCACTGATGCACGTTTGTTTCAGGCACTCACTAAAAACTGGAATGAAGCTTGTCTTGATTTGGACATTTCATGCTCTGAGAATTTTTCTCTTATTACTACTCTTGGTGAACCAGTGCTAATTCGTGCATGGAATATAGCAGGTTTACCAGTGGACAACTTTTCTGTTGAAAATGGTATTATTGTGAAAAATGCTAGAAGATGGGCTCTAATGATTGATCCTCAAGGTATTTAAAGCATTTGAAAAGAACACTTAATAAGGAAGTGTCAATAAATATTAGAAAGTGTAGTTCACAATAACTCAAGAGAAGATGTGTAAACTAGCAGTGTTCCAAAATTGCGACACTTTCTTGTAATATTTGCAATGACATCTTCGGAAAAAATATTTTCACCAAACTGTAAATGATAGCATTTGACATCAATTTTCTAATTTCTTCTAAGAACCACAGAAAAAAGGAAAAACATTCTTTCACAATTTCTTACTAATTACACAATTGTTTCATCTTTACTTTTTAGGCCCTTATTGGGGTTTACCTTATTGGGGAATGATAACGAAAATATTGGTACAGGTAAAACACAAACACAGTCTTCACTCTCCACTGAACATCTACATCCCTCCACAATTAAGTACACATCACTTATAGACCATGAAAAAATGTTAATTGAATAGTTTCACTACACGCATAAGAAACAATCTTCATAGGTATGAAGCAACTATAATAGTACTTCTAGTTGTTGCTGAGAGCAAATCTTGAATTAATGATTATGCAGATAAACTTCGTCAGACTGCACAAACTACGGTGTTAACAGAAAGCGCAAATAAATATTGTCGAAACTAAGTCTTCTAAGCGTGTCCCCACAAAAATTGCTACCAGCAGGAAGGGCTGAAATATTGAGGTGGCCTGGATAGTATTGAAGCGTGGAAACGAAATGTTAATTGAATGGATCCGAGAATGTCTCATCTTGTAGATTATGGTGTGAAAAACGTTTTAATTTTTAAGGCTCTAAAATGCTTTGTTTATGAGTTATGTGCCGATATAGGTTGACATGTAATGCGGGTTGCATTTTACATGAATATTCCGATGCGTTTTTTAAAGAAATAATCCATATTTTTAAAGTCAAAATGAAATTCGTCAAGTCTCCGTGAAATTCTCTTTCTTTAGAGCCCTCATTTATAAAGATTGGTTGCGTATGAGAGCAGGAACCCAAAGGTATTCTACTGAAATAATACAGGAGACGATATATATATATATATATATATATATATATATATATATATATACACACACACACACACACACACATAGGGAGAGAGAGAGAGAGATGTTCTACAATATCTCCAAACGTCTCAGTCGCCCAAGTGTGGTTAGTGTTACGAAAATTCGGAGTTCGCAACGCATGTCACAGAGCGGTCCGTAAAAGTGTGACTTGTTATCAGCTGACCCCAACATTGCGACCAACTTTAGGGGGGAAGGAACGCTTGAATATTCGCTCCCGCGAGGGGCACGTTTCCCCAAACTATGGAAGAGGCCAACAATCCCTGATTGTTCGAAAATTGAAAAAATTAAAAGTTTTGTCGCTGAATTTTACACAATTATGCTGAACTACAATTATGAAAATAATTGTTTTCTTAATGAAATATTCATCAGAAATATCTTACGTTCATGCTTAATATTTCAAACATGTTAGTATTTTAGGGTAGTTTTGCGTCAAACAGCCAATTTTTAAATTTCAAACAATTATTTTCTCAGAAAAGGCTCTAAATTTTTTCTTTAATTTTTTCCTGATATTTAGCAAAGAACTATAAAGATACTAGAGTTGGTATCATTGGGGAACACACTGTATTTTTGAAATTTCCAAATAAATTAGAATTTTGCGCGCATTGTTCACGCGTTGCCAGTTCGCAAAATGGCAACACAGGGATGTCAAAACTCTTTGAATTCATTTCGTTGTCGGTCGTGATGATTATATAAGTAGATATTCTTCTGAAAGGAAATATGAGCCATTCCAAGTCAAATCGCGCAAGAGTTGACACGACTTTTTTTTAAATGTACGATATTTTTTTCTTAAATCTGGACATCAAAAAAAGAGACACGTATTTTTTATTTGCCTGAAGATTGATTTTTTGTGTAGTTATGCCTATATGAAATTTTGGAATTTACAGGTACTTCACAAAATACGATCAATTGTTGCTCCGAATGAACAGACTATAAAAAATTCTGGTTTGTTTCATTTAATACTTTGAAATGTGTATTTTATTCCTCTGAAAATAACATTTTCAAAAAATATTTTTTTCATTTTAAAAAATGTATTTTTTCCAAAAAAAGTAAAATTCTATATAAACTCGATGAGGTAAAAATTTGAAAAAAATATAGGCTTGTTTCTTGTTCAATTTTCTATAAAATACAACAAGAAAAAAAGTGGGCACTCCACACACAGAGTTCGGAAAAAATCAATTGTAAGTACGAGGGCGCCCTCTGCCTCTGCTCATGCACCAGGCGCGGATCCAAGGGGGTTCACGGGGGTCATGACCCCCCCCCCAAATGTCCGTCACAATTTTGTGAGAAACTCTAAAATATCTAAATAACTCTGAGAAACTGATAACCTTTCCAGTGTCCTTTCAGAAACGGGACTGTCCGAGACATTTTTAGATATTTTCAGACAATTCTAGAAATTTCTAAAAATTTAGAAGTGCTGAAACTAATGAATTTATATAGAAATTGGAATTTAATTTGTATAAAAACATACGTGTATTCAAGATCACTTTAAAAATATTTTAAGTACAAAGAAATATATCTAAACAAATAACACATCTAAAGTCGGAATCAAATACACTGCGCGTTACTAGTGTTGCCAACTTAATGTGAATATCTGTCACTAATTGAACGAGAGAATTTGGGGCAAAATGGACGTCAACACAGGGTCTCATCTTTAAAGTCATAACAGTTGTTCAAAGGGAATAGAACTAGCTAAACTTAGTAATAATAATGGTCTGTAGGTAAAATTTTCAACAATCTTGCTTTCAGGTGTTTGAATTCAGTTTCGATGATACAATCCAATTCAGTATCGGAACTCCAATCGAACTCAATGTTTATTTAACCTAAAAATGCTTAATGTAATAAGTAACGGCGAACCTAATTTGATCATTGAAGTTTGATGCCGGTTCTAGTTTTGTGAGAACGTAAGAAGCAGCTTTCAACATAAGTTAAGGCTATCAACAGAGATTAGTGGTGAAAATTTGTCGAAAAGAATTAGAGTTAGTAAATTTTAGTTAGGCTGATGAGCGAGGATAGTGTCTGATGCCTAAAATACAGTGGCGAAGCTAGAGTCATGCAGTTGGGTATTCTGAAAATCTAATCTTACATTTTTTGTAAATTAGCTCCATTCATCGTTTTTTTATTCAACAAAATCATCGATAATTTGTTCTTTAAAGCTTTCGTTTCTGCACAGTTAATTTCTCATGGAATTTCTCACGAATGTCTTAACTCTTTAATGTAATCATATTCCCTTCACATAATGCTGTACTATATAAAGGAACAGTTGGACTCAGTTGTATCAACCGAACCGTCTCTTGATATTTGTTTCTACATCAATTTGTCTAGCAAAAACTACAACAAATACAAAACAACTGCAGGCATGTATTTTGCATTATTAATGTATACATTTGTCAGTTCATTTTGAGGCTGCTCACTGTCAAGGAATGAATGTTGTTTTATTAGGAAAAAACTTTTCTGAACGAAAGGACGCTTTGTAAGTGAAAAAGTGCTTTTCGTCAAGAAATTCAATAAAATGAAAGTTTTCGAAATCTTGAAACCTGTAGTCAATCTGAGTCACTACTATATCAATAATTTTAAAAGATACAATTTTTGTACCTTTCAAATAAATCTCACCCTGAAAGTTCATTCATAGTCATGACTACCTTGATGCAGATTTCAATAGTCTTTGCATATCTAACACGGTATATTACTACGTATTGCTACTATTTCTATCTCTATGGCGTATTTCTTGACTCGTGATTCCGCATTGTTGAGTTTATTTATTTATTTATTTGTCAAAAAAACAGTAAAAACTGTATATGACGTGTGGGGAAAGAAATTTATCTGCGCACATTTTCTTGTGGGCCAGACTTTTATTAAAAAAAACGAAAAAAAACGAAAAAATGAATTTAGAAAATAATTATTTTAGAAACATAAAGATATTTGAAAAATGTTTTTTCCCGAGTTATAGAAAATCAATTTCAACTGTAAATGAACTACAAGCAAAAGGAGTGCTCAACAAAACGTGCGCACAGTGAAGCTACATTTACGTCCAGAAGCAAAACAAGGGGCCATCTCAGCATTTGCTCAATGGATCAGGGAAACTGGACAAAAACCTGATCGAGATGGGGGTCATTGACCCGGAAGCTGAAGTACATTACTTGTTACAGGCGTATTAAATATTTTTTTAAATGTATACAATGCAAACATAAACTAATTCATTATATATCTTTGTTTTGTTACATTATTTTTCTTTTTCACGATCAGTATAGTCTCTAATTGTATAGAAACAGTTTTGCAGCAGAAAAGATTTTACTTTTAACTTAAATTTGTACCGACATTAATTGTTTTATGTCATCTGGCAATGCGTTGTAAAGTAACGTACATGTATTGTATGTTGATTTCTTGTCATGAGCTGTTGATACTGACACTTGATGCACGTGATTTCTACGGCGTGTGTTGTAATTATAAATATCAATATTGCATGAAAATATGTTCCCTCCGTTAAGTAGGTCATTTTTGACAAATATTACAGATTCGTAAATAAATAGACAAGGCAATGGTAGGATTCCCAGCTCAATGAAAAGAGGCTTGCAGGAATCACGTGGAAGGCATTTTTTCATTATTCGAATAATTTTCTTTTGCAATCTGAAGGTCTGAATACTACAGGATGAGCTTCCCCAGAATATTATGCCATATCTCAGGCGGGAATGCACATCTGCAAAATAAACGCAACGAGCTGCATGAAGGCTGACAGAATTTGAAAGAATTCTGAATGCATAGCATAATGAACTTCATTTAGTGTTTAATTCTGTTATATGTACATTCCATTTGAGGTTTGATTGAATTGAAAGACCTAAAAATTTTGTTGCCTCAACATCAGCTAATTGCATATTGTTCATTTTCAATGGAACATGCGATTTCCGATTTGAGATGCAAAAATGCATTGAAACGGTTTTTCTTTCGTTAACAATTAATGTTATTGTTAAACCAATTTGAAACGTCTGAAATTGTACTATTTACTGCTTCTTTTTTGCAAAGAACATTCGTGTCATCAGCAAACAGAACCGTTCTTCCATTTTTAATAGACGAGGGCATATTGTTTACATATAACAGAAAGAGAATAGGACCTAAGATCGAACCTTGCGGGACCCCATGCACAATTGGCAAAGAATTGGAAATATAAGTATGTAATGTCCTTTCCTGCCTGTATGGTATTTCTACTCTTTGAGTCCGATGTTTAAGGTAAGAAGTTATCCAATCTAGGGCAATACCACGAATTTCATACGAAGGTAATTTTGAGAGCAAGATCTTATGGTCAATAACGTCAGAAGCTTTCGAGAGATCTAAGAATATTCCAATGGGTACTTCATTTTGGTCTATTGATGAAGCAACATCTTTGAGAAAAGAAAAAATGGCAGTTTCCGTAGATTTTGATTTTCTAAAACCGTGTTGTGAGTCTGAAAACGCTCTGTTTTTCCTGAGAAATGTTTCCATTCGTAAGTAGAAAAGCCTTTCTAATATTTTTGAGAAAACTGACAAAAGAGAAATTGGCCGGTAATTTTGAATATCATTTTTGTTCCCTTTTTTAAAAAGTGGCTTAATTTTTGCTGTTTTGAAAATATCTGGAAATAGTGAGTGTGAATATCTGAAAATAGTGAGAGTGAAGACTGCATTTCGATATCGTGAACCGTTTAGAAGTTATGAGGCTGGCGCACAGTCAGAGGGACATTGTCTGCAACACTGTATCTTTAGCTTCATTAATTGTTTCGTAAAGAAAACATCAACAAAAATCACACAACAACTGTACTTTCCCACGTCAGGTGATGAGTTGAATTTGCCTGGTCGAGACGTGGGCGCGCATCGCTGTAGAAGTCCGTGTCTACCGTGAGCCTAGGCTACAGCTGGGGCTCTCTACCTAGTGAGCGCAAGTGAAAGGAAGATAGTGCACGCTCTCTTGTGTGTATGCGCGGCAGAGCCAGCCGGTGTCCATCCACTGGCCTCCAAAGAGTATATTTCTGCAGCCCTGATAATTCCCTTGCGCCTAAACGGGGAAAAAAGTTGAACACATTTAATTTTCTTCAAGATTCAGTAACAAAAATATTGAAAAATGGCACACAACGACAGATGTTATTGAAAAATATTTTGGGTATAATAAGGCTCTCAGATTACCCTCCAGCTTCGCCACTGCTGAAAGACCTTATTGGAAAATTTGGGTGTCACTGAGCCCGAATCCGGTGAGAGAATTTTAGTTCGGCTGATGAGCGAGGATAGTCGAACGCCTAAAATATCTTATTTGAATGTTTTGCTGTCGTTGAGTCCGAATTCTGTATCAAAGGATCTCTTGACAGCTCTCATTCTTGATGAACAGTATAGTAATGATGTTATTTTACTTGAGTTTTAATTATACAAAGCACATTGGCAATGCAAAAGAAATCAGATCTGTTGTTTGCAATAAATTAAATGTTGCATTAAATTAAATTATTAGATGTTTGCATGTCTCGGTGTAGTTGTCCCCAAAATTATAATGAAATTTACAACAATGTTATAGAAGAATCGCCATTGAAGGAGATTCAAATGTGGTGCAAATTTATTAATATACAAAAGAGCACTATATACGAAAAAAGTGAAAAAAAGGAAAAACGAAAATGAGAAAAATAATTGTGAGAAAAAATAAAAGTATAATATAGTTTATTTATTTATTATATTCATGTATTTATTAATTATAATAATTTATTAAAAATATTTTTTTTTCATTATACACATTTACATGTTTCTCTCATATAAGTTTCTTCACAAATTGTTTCATGTTGCATTATATGAAAGTTATTGTTGATAACTTTATAAATTTTAATTTTTTAAAAATAAATGTACCGAATAAAATTGACATATTTTTGTAGGCAGAATTCGAATCTGCAACAAAAATTTGTGGTTACCATTTAAAATTCCAAAGTTACCCCTGACTCACCCCCAGGGGATAGGGTGAGGATTGTAACAATAGTAAACTGATTGATATCTGATATGTGATTATGGGAATATTGAATTTCTAATATATTTATAGTATAATAAAGTCAATCTGATATACGTATAACATACTTCAAATATATGTTATTACATTTTGCACCCTCCCCTCTTTCCGAAATAAATGCACTTGAGTCTTAGCGTGACCCCTCCCAAAAGAGAAGTCTGGATCCGCGCCCGTCATACACTAATGAATTGTGTTCGGTCAGTCTTTGATGCAAGTGCTGAAGAACTAAAAAAAGAATGACCGACTGCCTGATTAAGGTTTCAAGAGTTATTAGTATTTTAGATGTTCACTCTGCCCCCAAAATATATGACATTGTGTCATACATATTTTTGTGGGTAACATCGTGGGTGACTTGCGGGTCATCATGTTCTTATGGATGAGAGTGAAACGAATTGAAATACGAATCATTCCACGTCAAATCGCACAAGAATGTACACCACTATTTTTTAAAATGCATGCAATTAAAAAAAATAAATGACACGAATATATGGCATTCATTCTGTACATCAAAGAAAGAAACACGTGATTTTTTATTTACCTGATAATTGATTATCTTTGTAGTTATGCCTATATTAAATTTTGGAATTTACGCGTACTTTGCAAAATATGATTGATTGGTACAAAATATGTACTTAACTTAAAAATTCCTGGTTTGTTTCGTTTAATATTTTGATATGTGTATTTTATTCCTCTGTAAATTACTTTCTCAAAAAATAAATATTTCATTAAAATATTGTAATTTTTTAAAAAAATTAATATTTCTATATGAACTTTCTCAGATAAACATTTGAAGAAAATATAGGCGTATTTCTTGTTAAATTTCCTACAAAACACAACAAAAAAAGTGGGCACTCAACACGTACAGATAAACAAATCTACTGTAAGTATGCGGGCGCGTGGCTCGTGTCCCTGCACTGAAGAATTGTGTTCGATCAGTCTTTGATACAAGTGCCGACGAAAAATAAAAATAATGGCCGTCTGCCTGATTAGGGTTTCAAGAAACAATAGTAACTCACATGTTCACTCTTTCTCCACAAGGGATGGGTGACAGCAAAACGAATTCTACTACTGCTTTTCTTCCTGTCAGCGAAACGAATTTTACTGCATCCCTTTGCGTCCTAAAGATGGGGTGCCCTCCTGACCTTGCTCGTGAAATACGATCAACCACTTGTCAAGGGACATGTGTAAAATTTTCACAATATCAGTCACAATACGCATCTTATGGACAAGAGAGCTAGTGTTTGTTCTGTGAATCGTGTGTACACTGTGCAACATGAGTAGCGATCACCGTATGAGATATGACAGATGTTTCAATCCATTTAATCTTTCTGATCACGATTTTTAGAAAAGAAAATCTCCAAGACGCGTAAACCACAGTTGGCTAGTGAATATACAGGAGTCATTAAATTGGCAAATTTATGATTCATTTTGGAAGGGATTCGGCTTCCAAAACAGCCTTTTGTTAGTGAAGAGAGCGTGAGATCAGTGGCTCTCGTGACATTAACAAAAGTAGCGGAACGTCCAGTGAATATAGTGAAAAGAGTGGAAATCAAGGAAATAACAATTTAAGATCTTCAGATTGTTCGTCAAGTGTCTGAGAAATTAATAAAGAGAAGATAAACAAGAGTTTAATTTCAATAGGAGAAACCCTCGCCAAAAAAAGAATATTGGAACAAAAACGGCATCCCCATGAGAAATTTCATAAAGTAAAAAGTGCCAACACAGATAATTTTTTTCACATTGAAGATCCTTCGACTTCCATCGAAAAATCATACAAAGTTACTATTTAAAAACTTATCGATTTCTTTCACTCAACAGATGGCATGACGTACAATATTAAAATTTTGACAATTTTTGAAAGTTGGACATGCAATAAAATTTTTCTGCAACCGAACGCGTGATAAAAGTGTCTAAAAAGTTGGCTGAAGAAAATGGAATTTTGTCCAGACCTGAAGTAAATTCGGTAAGGCATGAAAACTGTGCATGATGACGAAAGTTCAGGAATTCTATGGTAAGCGAGTACTTGTATTTAAAGTCAGTTGTGAGGGAACAGAAAATTTCAAAAATGTCAATCAAAACATGAGTCAAGAATCCGTCATTTAAGTATTGATAAATTATTTATAAATATATTAATAATATTTATATGTATTAATATACATAAATATTATTTATAAATTGAATCGTGAAGTCTTACCACCTCAAGAGAGTTAAATTACTGCTTCATGCAAAGAAACCGACAGACAGTAACGCAAGCAACGCAGTCTATTGCAGCAATCTATTATACGCTTTTTCGTAAAATATTAATATGTTATAAAGTTATTGAGATCCCACTTTGATATTTCATGGAGATATCATCAATACTCTAGTGCGTTTATAAATATTTTTAAAAAATTTTTAGCTCATCGAGTTTACAAAAATATTTAATTTTCAAAATTTCAATTTTTTAAAAATAATTGAGAATTTAAAAAATTAAATATTTTGAAAAATCTTAAAAATTAAACATGTTTTTAAGTTTCGAATGGAATTTGCACGGAATTTTTTAAATTAGTGTATTCAAGTATATGATATATTTAATTTAGTGATGCGCGTCATTTTTAGCAAATTTCATTATATAATATTTCCGAAAATAATGAAGTTAGAAAAAAATAAAAATACACGTGTTAACTTATTTGATCCATATAAAAAATAGAAAAAATTAGAAAATAATTAAAAATATGAAGGTCAAATTTTGGTCTTTTTTGTGCGATTTGACGTGGAATGGCTCATATATGCAAGGAGGTAATAAATTTAACTTAGAACTAACAAACACACTTCTTTACTTCAAAACGTTTTGATCGCTCACATTGATATTCAAAAATTAAAAGCTCACTTCAATTTACGCAAAGCAAGCTTGTGTAAAATTATTCTTGCTTTGCTATATTAAGTGCTGCAAATTCTTAAATTATTAATGCTATTTTAGTTAATTTTATTCATGTTTCTTTCAAAGTTAGAAACGGCAACTGATTTTGGCAATCGCAATAAACGCAGGTATGCACCACAGGCAATTCGTTTAAATTGGTTGAATTTGACTTTTTCAAGTTATAACTGAGTTTTGAGTATGGCAGAAATTATAGTATTTCAATATCACGTATCTATTTCCAATAGTACGAGAGAGTATGTGTGGATGTAGCACCTCAGGTTCTTCCAAAATAATGCGCGGCGTCTGGAAGATTTTATGTCACCGTTGAACGGACGAGCATGATATATTTATATTTATTTACACCCAAAATTTAAAGAATGTTTTTCAAACTCGCAGAGCCTCATGTCGAGCCCGATGCATTGGGGAATATTCGTTTTGGAAAAAATTGTTACAGCATAACTTAACTTTCTCTATACTACGTATATTACTCAGTATTCAAGAAGACAAGTGTTTGATGATTCATCCCCTAAAACCAAAGCAATAATTTTGATAGAATGGTTTTAAATCGATATGTGCCTTTAGATGAATAAGATCTTCTCCAAAACCTTGTGCTAAACTTTTAAAGTGTGTAATGAAAGAAAGTGAAGTTAAATGAATGTTCAAAAAGTGTGATTGATTAAAATGTACCTCAGGTTTGTTTGGCTGCCTATAAAACACGGAACATTAAATACAAAATTAATTGTTAATGACAGTCTTTAGAAACTAAAACACTATGTTTCTTGTTTGTTATGAAAACAAATTAGTAATCTTGTGCGTCTTTTCAAAAGGCCAAGCAAACAAATGGGTTAAAAACTTTGAAAAAAATAATCGCTTGAGAGTCATCAAATTAAGTGATTCTAACTACATGGATGTGATAGAAACATGCATTCAATTTGGAAATCCTGTTCTTCTGGAAAATGTTAGAGAAGAGCTAGAACCCACTCTAGGTAATTATATGATTGTTAATCCATGAAAATGAGTTCTGCATGAAAATAAGTTCTGATAATAAATGTTAATACTTATACGAGTTAATGTTTCAGAACCAGTTCTTGTGCGTATAACATTTAAAAGTGGAGGAGTACTAAGTATTAAAATTGGTGACAATATCATACCATACTCAGAAGACTTTCGCTTCTATATAACAACAAAACTGCGTAATCCACATTACTTACCAGAAATCGCAGTCAAAGTAATTATCTTTTTAGTGAAATGTTTTAATATTTCAATATTACATTATGTATTATTTTCATGATTTTTTGAAAGTTTTATTGTACAGTGAAATTATAATCTTACTAAATATTCCTGCAAAATACTTTAACAGGGTGGCCAGCGAACCTGGTATCCTTGAAAGCCGAAAAAACGGGAATTTGCAAAAGTCTCAAAGAAACGAAAAAAACGGGAATTTGATTTGAAAATCGGGAATTTTTAATTATTTTCAGATTTATCCAAGTTGACGCAACACATCTCTGTACGTCATCGTACTCAATAGTATGATTCAACTCAGAACATGATAATGGCAAGTACGCATGCAAAATGCCTCATGTATCTTTAGGATTTCTTAGTCCCTGACTCGTGTGTCACACTACTTGAAGCACTTTTGCGTGTGTGGGCCAGTCTTGGAAGTTTGTATCATTGGGGAAGCAAGCTCCGGGTGGGTGTCTTGTCCGTTTAGGATCTAACCGCACCCCGCGTCGTGGACAACTCCACTTCGCGTCCCTGCTCCGCAGGCGGTGGGGTCCGCAGGCGTGTGTGGACCACTTGAGTAGAGTAGGTAGCGCCCCAGAGAACATGATTGTCTACGGGTAGCACGCGCACGGAAGAGAAATAGTCGCGGAACAGACGCCTCACCGGGAGCTCAATCGCTGAGTTTGGTTGGTCTCCATGATACTCAAAGGAAATTTTGCCTGATTTCGTAGAAGAGCGCAATCAAAGATATATTTGCTCACACTCGAGATTAAGAGTGAGTGTCCGAATTGACATGCGTAGATCTTGTCAGAGGTGCGCACCAGGAAATACTAAGTACACTATACTCAGTCCACGATTTTGAAGGTAGTGACAGTGAAAGGCATTGGCACTCTTGAGTTATCATAGTGGTAACGATCTAAATTCGTGTAGTCTGTTTAGTCATGTCGAAAGTGGAACATTCATTTTGAAATAAAATATTGCTACTTGCGTGTTGGAAACTAATGTTATTTACGGTAGTACCGATATTTTTCCAAAACCGATGAAAGGATTATGGTACCTTCAACCCTTTGTTGATTTCAGTCCCAAGATTGACTTTTCGGGTGAAAAAAATATACTTTCTTGAACATTTTAAGCGGAGTATGAATATTAATTAGTAATATATTATTATATTTAATATTTCTCATAAAAGTTTTTTATTAAAGATCGTTTTTGTACAAAATTCTACCCTAGAACACGGTTGGTAGGGAAACGTGCGTGAGTAACATAGTATGATTAATGGACAGAAAAAAATCGCCGTTCATAACGCATAGATAACTTTCACTTCTTACGAAATATTCGTAAGCTGAGAAGGTAAAAATATGTTGCAAGTGCGAAACAGAGCCTGGAAAATTTATATTTTCAAACCTGGAAAACCTGGGAAAAAACTTGAATTCTAAAAAGCCAGTTCGCTTGTCACCCTGTTTATTAATGATGGTAATGATTAACATGTAATATATTATTATACAAGTAAGTACACGTAAAATATGAATGTCTCTTGATTTTATTACCTTGTTCTTTTCATTCATAATGGATTGAACTAAAATGGTTGAATCCATTACTACTCATGGTATTAGATGACTAATATAAACTGTATCCTTTTTTAGGTCACTCTGTTAAATTTTATGATAACTCCTCAAGGATTGCAAGATCAGTTATTGGGTATAGTAGTTGCCAAAGAACGACCAATCTTAGAAGAAAAAAAGAATGCTCTTATTGTAGAAAGTGCAAATAATAAAAGGTTATTAAAAGAAATTGAAGATAAAATTTTGGAGGTATTATCATCATCAGAAGGAAGTATTCTAGAGGATGAAACTGCCATTCAGATTCTTTCTTCATCAAAGGTGAAAAAATGAAGAAACAACTTTCTGTTTTTTGTTGTAATGAAATACTTTGTTTATAATTTAATATTTATATAGGTGTTATCTGAAGATATTATTGCAAAGCAAGCAATTGCTGCTGAAACTGAAATAGAAATTGATGACGCTAGAAACCTGTATGTTCCAGTTTCAAAGCATTCATCTGTTTTATTCTTTTGCATATCAGAATTAGCAAGTGTTGATCCAATGTATCAATATTCTCTGGTATGGTTCATCAATTTGTATACTCAGGTAAGTAACACAATTTTAAAATGTAGCTTTTCACTTTAAAACTTATGATGCAGAATTCTTAATATTAAGTTTTAATTTTTTGGAAGATAATAATTGTTACAATGTTTTCTTTTATTCTTACTTTTTTATTATTTAAGGATTTCATTCTTGAAATGTGATTTTTATTTATTTGTATTTATTCAGTTTATAAATATGAGATCAATATGTCTGGCATTTGGTGGTGAGTCAGAAATATTTGGGTGGGGTAATTTAAATATGTTTAAAACTACGGCAGGCCTCAGTGGGAGAGGGTTTTGAAGCGTTTTCAAAGTACGTAATGCCAAAGACTGTGGTATTACTTAAGTCCCATGCAAGGCAAGAGTGTTTATTCCATCATGTGTTAATGACGTGGTTGGTTTCTCATACCGCCACCTAACTCACCTGGTTATCATCTCATCCGTATAATTTCTCTATCATTGCCATTCTCCCCATCAACCTCCATTCACTGGAAAGTGAAGGAAAAGTACTGGCTCTTCAAAGGATACGTTTAAGCTTCCTCTTTTGTCTACGCTCATGAATATGGCAATCATCATTATCATAAAAACCTTAGGCCTACTCATCTAGTTTACAAAAAATCCACAGATAGTGAACATTGCTAGGTAGTTAACAAAACAGTCCCATTTATTTTATACTGCTGAATAGTTTTTTAAAAACATTTTCCATTTTTGGCTGCATGAGCACTGTGAGATATGGGCGTTTAATACACGATATGGGGAAGCCTGAGAGTTCCTCCTGGCAGCAACATCGATCGTTTTCACGTAGCTTAAATGAATGGGTGTCTTAAAATTCGGTTTAAATACGTAGCTATGAATTCAAAAAGTGTACATTTCCCTTCTATCAGCAAGAGAAATGTTTTATTTGGTAATTATATATTGAAAGGAGAATTACATTAAGAAAATATGCGGGGACGTTTTTCCTCTCTTCCCCTTCCTTTTTGAATTGTGCTAAAATGTATTGGCTGAATACTTCAATGAGCAATGCAAGCACACTGAATATATTGTGACTAATGAAACATTTTAAAGAACATTACAAAATGTTGACATTGTTATTGATGTTATAATGGTTCATGTTATTATTATTTTGAACTCCCAGACTGTAATACTTGCTAGGATAGTGACAGATAGCCAACGAGTCTCATGAGAATCCTTGACAGTAGTGTGAAGAGAAACAGTTTTTCTTATGCATTTCTAACAAATCAATTTCGCCCAAAGGGGAATTGTACGAACAACTTCGCAAACCTGCCCTTCAAGTTGTTTGTGTGAGTGTAGTTTTGGCCTTATCAAAATTCAAATTGTCATTCTAGGTTTAAAAATTTCTCTCTTCCTATCTCCAGCATAGAAAATATTTAAACTCTCTTCCATAAAATTGTATTAGACTTTCCGTTTCTTTTTATAGAAAATTTGCCTTTATTGAAAAAAATTCTTTATAATTTCATTTGCATTTTTTTTTGTTTCTGAATAGAACTAATCATCGTAATACCGTATGCTTCGACTTCGACTTGCTTTCAGCCTTCCTTAGCTGAGCTATTTCCTCTTCCAACATGGAGTGTGTGTGTGTGTGCGTGTGTGTGTGAGAGAGAGAGAGAGGGTTTTTAAAAGTTTTCACTTTTATCTTCAAGTATTATTTGATTCCCCCTCTTTTCAAGTTGAAATTGTATAGTATTTGCATAATGTTTTCGTATGAAGGTATTGTCCGTGTACTGGTATAATAACTGAATTAATTCAATGTTTTTTTGTTTCACAGTCTATTGAAAACAGTGAAAAATCCGACGTATTAGAGAAGCGACTCGAGATTCTTAATAATTGCTTCACTGATAGTTTATACGTAAACGTATGTCGTTCCCTTTTTGAAAAACATAAACTTATATTTTCTTTTGTTCTCTGTGTAGGAATTCTCCGCTCAAAGGTATGTTCAAACCTCGCGTAGAGGTAAGATCTTTAAAATAAGTTTTACAAAAATTGATGTGTAGAGTAGTACTGGTAGCTAAACTGGTTTACTTTTTAACACTTGTATATTATTATATAGAATGAGTCATTTCAGGCGTAAACTAGTGGTGTTAAAGGATATCACAGACGTTCGTTAATCGTCGTAACTCGTTAATCTGTAACAGTTCCTCAAACTTTAAATATATTGAAACTTATACGGCTTATATTTCAGCTATCTCTTGAAAAACTCTCTTCATCAAATTGCTTAAAACATGGCTTACCATGTAAATTTCCTAAGATATCCAGAGACACAATTCATTAAAGCAACGAATCTTTTTACCACATGTATGGTTAACAATCAATTTATGATCGCTGAACATTGCCACACAGGCCCATTCAGCTTTAGCTCCCAAACTTCAAATCATTCTTACATATCAGTATGTAAACATTTCCTTCGAGTTCACAAACAAAAAACAAAATAGACATAATTTTGCAGAAAATATTTAGAGAAAATTTGATGAAGAAATATTTAAAAAAATACGACTTCGTATTTTACTTTTGGTTCTTGTAATTGTCATTGTGTACAATATTGTGTTTAAAACCACTTACGTTCTTTTATATTTTCTTGACTTTCCGAATCACGCTTTTTGAATATCTTAAAGAGTAAAATCTTCTTTAGTACATACGTTTTTTAGTAAAACATTTGGAACCTTTTTCGATGCACAGTTACTCGTAGTAAGTATTTTGAGTTATTCTCAAATTTCATCGGAATCTTATTCACATGGCAACATCACATGCAAAAAACTATTTTTTCATGAAATAAAGCGCCACTGATATGTTCGATAGCTTATTTGCGCGCGTCCTGATAACGTTCTGAAATTTCACAACTTTCTTTCAGTAGTCAGTAGACAAAAGAGGCTCAGCGTGAGAAAAGATTTTGTACTATTCACCAACTTCAGAGGCTGTACGCATGCGCGAACTCAAACATTTTTTTAAAGAAAATCGTTAAGAATACATTTAATGTTCTATCAGGTCCTTAAGCGTACGTCAAACGTTACAATACTGTCAGTAGTTCCAACTAGTCTGGTTTTAGTTTGTTCAGTCGCTTAAGCCAACAACACAACAAACTAAAGGGTTGTGCGATGGTGCAGTAGCAGTGCAGTAGCAGTAGCAGTAGCAGAACCATCAGGCCAACCACACGGGACATACAAGCACATTACACATAGACAACACACCCAACCATGTCCGAGGCGGGATCCGAACCCACGATCCTTTGCTCCGAGATCACTAAGGGAAGCGATTGCCTTAGCAGTCTCGGGTACACAGATCGGCATAGATGGCACGGATCGGCATGTCGTTAATCACATCACCAATTCTACTAAATCACTTTGCGGTTTTCGTCGTTTGTGTCCAAACAAGGTACATTTTCCCCCTGACGCGAATTGCTTACTGATTCGTCTCTCAAAAGTTCTGTTAATTTACAATGCTGTAAATTCTGTTCATTTCGGAACAAGAGAATTCGACAACTAAGCGTGTGAAATAACGAAGCATTTCTCTGGGAAGTGACAGACTTTTGTTCATTTCATTGTGCTGAACGCTTGTGTGATGATTTACGGCAGAAATGACTCCCTCTGTATGTAATACATACTTATCCGTATTCAAATATTAATACGCAGTTATTCTCCAACAGTTAATATTCTGTGCATCTTACTTGCATGCTCGCTTTTAATTACAGGGATTAGTGCATGAAGATTGTTTTACATTCTTTCTAACTGGTGGTGTCGCTCTAGAAAACCCACATAAAAACCCAGCACCAGCATGGCTCTCGGATAAAGCATGGTCGGAAATTGTTCGGGCTTCTGATCTAGAAGGGTAAGTAGATTGTACTAGACGCGCGACTTTTCTTGGCGTCACAGCTCCCTAGTGCTCAACTGGCACGGACTGGTCAAAACTTTGGTCTCACACGAAACGGCACGATCATCAGGGCTGTCTCCCGCTGCATCCGAATGAATTCAGTTCTCGCGTTTTGGCTGTTCCTTTCTTTGTCATGGGTTTTATTTTCTATTGTATACGACGGTATTTTGCTTCCTTCTTGGCTTAACGATTCTGATTTTGGTTTTGATCTAATTTTGAATATTATTTGCATTCTGGAAACGAATTTTTACATTGACTTTCTAGAGTGTGAAATCTAAATTCTACTGTTTATACTGTTTATTTACACTATTCTGTTGTAATATAGTTTAAATACTTTATACTTCTATGAGCCAACAGGCCTACAGAAGAAAGTATGTTATCTATGAAAATATGCAGGTACTGATCACACACGTACGCCTTCCCCCGCACAATTGCGATTTAAATGCCATTGAGCTGGCATGGGCAAAAATTAAAAGATATTTTAGGAAAAGTAACATATATGGGGACATGTCAGCTTTGCATTTACAGAGGATTTGAAGCTCTGACTGCATCAGAATGGGAAGGTTATTGCAACCACGTAAAGAAACTAAAAAAAGTCATCATGGCAATGCAGCTGAGAATCCAAGCGATGATTCCAAGTATTCAGAAGAAAACAATTAAGAACGTACACGAATACCATATCTCATTAACACGTAATATTATCATTCACTAATTATTTTCATTTGTAGTTGCTATTAATTTCTTCATTATTCGTTTTACTTTACGTCGTTTTACTACAGTTGGCAACGCGCGTCTGATGTGACGTAGACAGTGGCCTTCTCTCCCCACATCCCAGGCGCTGCGAGACGTCAAGAAAAGTCGCGCGACTAGTATTTTGATTTGTGATTTTTCTGACGAGAGAAATATTTCCCATATTTCGGGGTATGCCTAGAGATACCATTCAGTCGTGTTACGGAGTTTTGTGAAGTCATTAAGAATACGATAGTTACCAGGCAGAAGGGTACTACTCGGTTTTGTGTAAAAACTACGCTTCCAAGCTCTTTTCTGTACAATAATACCCTTATTTAAATTTAAACACATACAAAAATTAATATTATTTATCTTTCCTCCTCTTCCTCCTTCCCTGTTCTGTCTTCCTCATCCTGCTGCTCTTTATTTACGTCATCGTTTTTTTGCAATGCCTTTTTTCAATTCGTTTTTAACAAACTTGCCACGCTGTCGCTGTAGAGAGAAAAATCGCGCATCTTATTAATACGAGGAGTAATCATCCGTTTGATTTTGTCTTGTCTCATCCCGTCGCAGCCAGTGCCTTTTATCCCTTCGGCCAGGGGCTCGGCGCTGTTAGTAACCGGAGTTCCCAGGCAGTCACCCACCCAAGAATCCGTGGTGTCTCGAATTGCTTAACTTCCTTACTTCACAGAGTGTAGTTAAGCAAGTTGTATAATGAAGCCGAATTTAACATCAGTAAGTATTAAAACGAGTGGTATTTAATCGCTTTCTATTTGTAATGACCTTAGGAGCCCAACAATTCCACATTAGGAAGACCGTCACTAATTTGGTAAATGTTAACAAAAGTGCTACCTTCGTAACAATTTTTCAAAGCCTAACATAAGGGTGACAAAAAAGCGTCGGAGAACCAGTTTCAGTGCAAACAAACAGCACATTTATTGTACAGAGGAAAAATTGCAAGGCGAACAAAAACGAGATCTGTAATTTTAAGTAAAGTTACAAAACAGAAATTGCACTTTTTTCCACCCAAGCCTTACAACCGAGGAGAATACACAGAAGCATGCTCAGACTAAATCAGAGAGTTAATACACAGTCCAGTCACATTAATGTAACCACCGCTTATGTTCGACGTAAACGTACAATAACCCCTCTTGGACGGCAAGTGGCAGTACTAGTAGATGTCGCAATGCACAAACGGAGCGGCTTATCGGACGTCCAAAAGCTCATGATCATTGGCTTTCGGGCCAATGGCGGAAGTATTCCTGAAACGGCTAAGTTCATAGTGTTCGCGTGCCGCCAATCTTTAACAAGAATACCGATAGCAAAATGGCAATACCTAAAACCAACTCCGAGGCAACTGTGGCGCACCATAGGCCATAGATGTCATGAGAGAACGACGGCTGCGGTGCTGTGTACGGACGGATAGACATGCAACTGTAAAGGAACTGACCGCCCAGATGAACCGAGGGGCTACCAACAAGGTCTCCTCAACAACCGTTCAACGAACGTTGCTGCGTATGGGCCTCCGCAGCAGGTGGTTCAAGCACCCTTGCTGACTGCTGTTCATCCGCGACGAAAAATTTGCACGCCAATACCGCAATTGGACGTCCACTCAATGGCTACAGGTGGTCTTTTCAGTTGAATCACGTTTTAAGCTCAATCGGACTGATGGTCGTTGGCGTATACGACGTGAAACGTCTGAACACACCGCAACAATTGCCAGAGGGGCCCACACTTGAGGAAGCAGGATGATGGTTCATGGCCACTAAATTCCCTGATTTAAACCAGCGGCCAACAGCTGACTGCTCTGGGAGGGAGCGGACGAGTCGCATGTCGCCCCCCCGCCGCCGCGCCGGGATAATAAATCAGTAGTGATAGATTGTGTCACGGGAGGAAACCACTTCCACCCCGACGGCCGCAGCGAAAACGGGCCTGATAGAGGCGGATATTTTATATGCAGTAAATCCTCGTTCACACAAACTGACTTAACACGAAATTTGTCGTTAAACTAACAAAATTTAGTCCCTGTCAAATAAACGTAGTAATGAGGATATATATAACCACTGGTGCCACAGAATGGCACAGACTTTCCAGAATTAATTTTCTATTTCCTTTGATCTGGGCTACCTATTCGGATTTGACACATACTCTTGCCAGCTGCCATCAATTCCCGCTCAAAACACATTTTTTGACATTTTCTTAATTTTTCTGTTTCCTAATCATAGAACGGAAATATTATTTTAAGAATGTCAAAGAACAGTAAAACCTCGTCGGAAATGGCAATTTTCTTTCAAAAATTTGGACCCTTTTTAAGAAAATGGTTCCTGTAAATGCCAAAATTGCAACTCTTTTTCACAGGAACTTTTTGTGATTTCGAAAACTTCATTAGAAGTCATTTAAAGCACTTTAACTCCCAGATACAAAAGTGCTTACAAATTGTGCACAACATGTGCAAATAAATAGTGTGCGAGATCTTTCAAAAAATTAAATTTGTGTAACTTGAACTTTGCGGCATAGTAAATAGTACAATTTGCACTATCCGTTCGAAAAGTTTGAAGAAAAAAATTTGGAATCATTCATGAAAAAATTTCGTTTGAGCGTTTCTGAAAATGCGAAATTTGGAGCTAGTTTTCACAGAAAATGGTTGAGTTCTCGAGAAACTTTGTATGACATTATTTAAAGCACATGCACTCGTAATATAATAATGTGAACAAATCGCCGCTAATGTGAATATACAAGTGATATACAAGTCAAAAAAAATGTATTTTTGTAATTTTTGAAAAAATAAAAGAATAGAGCAACATAGCGTGTATGTCATCTCATAGAGTACATTAGGCACTATTCCTACCAAAAGTTTAGAGAAAAAATTTAGAGCCGTTTTTGAAAAAATCTTGATTTTGTAATTTTTTAAAATTGCACATATTGTATGCAATATTGCGCGAAAACTACTAAACGTTTCAAAAAAAGTACATGATCTTGAGGAAAGAACTCACTTTGGAGAAGAAATTTTATTTGAAGGAAAAATCTCTATCTTAAATTTTGTAGTTGGAGGGTGTCGAAAAAAAATAAAACTTTTGCAATTTTCAAAAATTCAGATTTAACCGTGGAAATAGAACCTATGCCACCTTTATCAGTGTATTATATTATATTCTTACAACAAATTTAAAGAAAAAAGTTATAGGGGTTTTTGAGAAATTTTTGAAAATGTCCGGGGCGCTTCAACTAAAGTACCCCCAGAATTTGAAGAAAGTTTTTTAAAATCTCAAAGCTTCGAATAAAGCCAGATGGATGGGTGTTTCTTCTATTTGAAAAAAATCCTACGAGTGGTTTAGGCGCTAGTGGTGTTCACAGACGAATGGACGGATAGACGGACGGACAGACGGACGTTTTTCTTTTAATTGTTTTTTCTGTATGAAAGATTTACAAAACAGGGGTTCTGGCTACACCACGCGTTAGGAGATTTTTTTGCTTAATTTACCAACTGGTTTTATTCACTCTTTCTTTATCAGGTCCGGGAAATGAATTTTTTCCTGCCAAAAATTTGCCGTTTTTTCGCGTAGCTGTTCAATCTCGCGAACAATCACGAGGAAATTCGCTAGCAGGGCGCAGTCCCAAATTGTTTTTGACCCACGCGGCCAGCATTCTTCGGCTGCCCCACCCTCAAAGCCCCTGACGGCAGTCTAGCACGTTCATACAAAAATATAAAAGTTAAACACAGATGTTCAGGTAATAAAACAATTCTCGTTGGGCCCTCTCAGTCGCCAGCGCCTAACCGCCTCTACCCATTGCACTGTGGGCCGGGGAAGGAACGAACAGGTCATTAACGCGGGATGGCCCAAGCCGGCACGCGGCCGGCGGCCACTACCTTCTAGCAAGATGTGTACAAACATTCATAGAAATCGCTAGTGCCTCCCGCACCAATATTGGCGTTAAGCTTTTCACAACGGACACCTGCTAGGCGGCCAAGCCCGCGGCCGCCCCCGTCTTTCCATCCCCGTCTCTCAACCGGCGCACTGCGGTTCCCGTGGGAAACACACCCAAACATTGCTAATGAGATGCAGCCATCGCGTGCACCTCTAGTGTCGCGCCAAAGTCACGTGCCACACTCCAGACAATAATAGCAAATAGCCAACAACTCTCGCGGCACCCTGCGTCTCACCGCATGTCATAGGCTAGCTGCAAATATCACGTGAGTCCTCCCCCTCTGCACTCGGAAACATACGCTTCATAAATACGGCAACTTCGCTCCCACGCACCACTATTCACTCACTACTAAAAACTCTTCACTCAGACTATCAGTCACTCAACTACTCAGTCACTCTTCAGTCAACTACTACAAACTCTTAAATCAAACTCTCAGTCAGCTGTTTCAAACCAATCACTTCTGTCAGTCGTTTCTATGCTACTACTGAAACTAGTACAAGTCACTTCTAAACTACTACAGTCAACCATCACGGTCAAACTATTACTGTCAACGTCTACGAGACAATCAACTATCATTGACACATTTGTCAAAACACCGGACGAGTGTCGATGCTCGCTCCACTCGCCAGACAGCCTCCGAATGAGTCAGCTATTCTTGGTTTGCTTATCAAGGCTCCGGCAATCAATCAGCGCTGCCAACAGGCCGCGATCTACATTCGGGCCATCCTTGAATCAGTCTTCACTTGGCCAAATTTACTCTAACGGGCCGCTCCAGTCAGTCCGAGTACCGGGCCGCTCCAGTCAGGCCGTGGCGTCATCCAGGCCGCCAGCCGTATCATCTGCAGCCAATCTCAGCCGACGGCATACACACTCAGTCCTCTGACCCGCGTTGGTGTTTGCTGTAAAATATCATCAATCAGTGAGTATATGTGAACTTCAAGAAAGAAGAAACTTAAACTGTATAAACATTCATTGGTCCTCGGCTTACTGCTAAATTACCTATTTGTATAACTACCTATTTTCAAGAATTAAACTCAAATTCATTCACAAGTGTACATTGCCTTTCATTTGCCTGTAAAGGAACAATCTCCCTGAAACCCGTGCTGATCCTGTATGTAGTTGAATTCGCAGCACGGAACCTCCCACCGCGCTGCATCATTACGCAGTAGCATTACATAACTTTCCCTATAGTACGTTATATTACTCCGTATATACGTATGTATACGGGAAAGTAAAAATTAAATAAGCTGATCATGTATCAACACACGGTCTGTATCATTATAATATGAATAGTGTTCGTGCAATTTCTGTTTGAATTTAATGTAATTTATAAAAAAGTTTTTTTCAAAAACGGCTCCAAATTTTTTATGAGGACGCTTGAAGAATGTAATGGAAGAATTAATCACTTTTCGTAGAACTCTGAACTTTCGAGTATTGCAAAAGTTACAAATACTGCGAGAACGTATGTGTTGTTGTAGCACCGCTAGTTTTACCTTTCATTTAAAACAAAAAGTACCAGGATTTACAGAGATAATGGTATTTACTAAATATATCATCTACTTCTTCAATGGCGTCTCAAGATTAGCTCGACAACAACTTTTCGTGGCACTGCATTTTTTTTACTTTTAATAAGGTGTCATAATTAATGGCGAAAGAGGGAAACCACCTTCGAAAAGTTTTGAATACTCGTGCCTCACTACTCGTTTAAGGGAATCTCTACGAATTATTCTAGTCGAATACTCTTAATTTTAATTTGAAATTTTCGCAAGAGATAAGCGCTGGCCTAAAAGTCCTTGGTCTAGTGATAAGAAAGACATTCCTCAATTATTACTCTTCCTCATTCCCCCTAAAGCCGTTATGGGATAGACGGCCACATTCGTGAGCGCTGTCGACCTTCTGCCTATTTAAATGTCTTATATGTTGTGAACGAGAAAGGGGTCTGATGGATTGGTCACGCTCAATCTACGCACAGGAGATTTCATATGCCACATCTCGTGCAGCGACTACACTCCTAAGGTCTTTATGGTATATAGTAGGAATGCAGGGAGCGTACAGTCATAAGAAATGCGGTGATTATTTTATTTTGATATTTTCGTTTTTATGTTTTGCTTTTCTTTATTTTATGTGTGTTAAACTTAATTATTATTAACCACCCATTTCTGTTCCTTTCCTTGATACTATCCATGCAAATAATAACCTCTACTGTATTTTCTGTAGAGCACAATTTGTCTAGCCCACAATTGACAGGTAGAAGATTCAGCTGTTGAAACATATTGTAACAGTCACATTAATGATAATCTTCTACCAAAAATAGTTGTTTGAATATTTGGTCCCCGGCGCTGAAATGATTTTTACATTAATGCAGTTGATTGCAAGTTATTGAAATTGATTGATAATTATTTTAATACTTTTGGGTGCATTTTAGTCATATTCATTGTTCTGAAAGTATTTAATGAGTATTTTATCTTATTTCTTCTGTATAATTCTCACTGTATTTCCTACCTACACATACTATTGAATTTATAATTTGTATTTAAATTCATTTAATTAGCCTTGACGAACTGAGGAAATCTGTGGAAAGGAACCACAAGAGATGGAAGAAGGAGGTATATGATACTTCCAATCCACAGGATGTTGAATTCCCATTCCCTTTGAACAAAATAAAAGATATGGAATGGCTTGTTATTTTGCGATGTATTCGGCCAGACAAAGTGGTTCCCGCTGTGATAGTAAGTACTGTTACAATTTACAATTACATTTCTAATTAAATACTTTTCTTTTAGGTTCTGTTAATTTACTTGCCTATCATTCACTATTTTTCTAGCAACTTCTATTTAACTTCACATTTCCCCTATTTTCTCGCATGTATACTTTTTCTTTTATATATATGGTAATGCTGTATTTGTTTAAAGGGTTTCGTAATATTTCTATTTGTTTACTGTTACATTCTCTTCAGAAGCGGATTTTTTAATTGTAAATAATTTATTTACATTTATCTTTTGTTCTTGCGATTGTCGTGATATTTATTAAAAAACTAGTTGATTACCTTCCTCCCCGTCACTCTCGCTTTCTCTCTCTCTCTTTTCTACCTTGTTAGTTATTTCTATAGTTTTGAGAACAATTACAGTTTGTACTTGTGTTATTGTTGTATTTTGAATAATTTTGTCACATTATATTCAGTATACTTTATAACAAATATTATCTTCTATAATACTGATTCATTATTTATTAACAAATCTCTTTTTTAGAAATTTGTTATCAATAAACTTGGGGCTTCCTTTGTTGAACCCCCACCTTTTGATCTTCAACGATGTTACGACGATTCCAATGCTTGTTCACCCCTCGTTTTCGTATTATCACCTGGATCCGATCCTACAGCCAGTTTAGTGAAATTTGCTACAGACTTGGATCAACTTAAAACACTGCAAACTATTTCCCTTGGGCAAGGACAGGTAACATTTAAAATCAGTTTTTCTTACTAATACAATATATTTGTAATTTAAGGATGTGATTTTTATCAATATTTATTGTTTTTCAGGGTCCTCGAGCAGCAGCAATGATAAATTCTGCAATCAAAGATGGAACATGGGTTGTTCTCCAGAACTGTCATTTATCTGTCAGTTGGATGCCAGAATTGGAGAGAATTTGTGATGAAGTAATCGTTCCTGAAGCTACACATGAGAGGTTTAGGTTGTGGTTAACAAGCTATCCATCACCAAATTTTCCAGTTTCAATTTTGCAGAATGGTGAGCTTACATTATTTACCAATTATTTGGCACGTAGAAACGTATTATTGATGTGTATTCGTTCCACACCAAGATGGCTCGAGTTTTGCTGCTCTGCCTACTCTTCAATACCTTTCATTCGACTCGACTAAAATAATCGATGATTGTTCCTTTTCGATTTACTCTTCTCCAATTTATTTTTAAACAAAAAGTCACTAAACTACCTCGTAAGTTTCAATTGTTCGCAAATCTTAACACTTGGTCTTTTTTGGTGAAGCCGTGAGAGCTAGAGTAGCATATCTACAAGGTTAAGAGATTGCAGTGAAGCCACTAATACATTTGCGGGCTTGGTAGAGTTAAATATAATCTTTACTCCGCATTCAGGCGTATGTTGCCTTATATCAGATTATATAAATAGAAACCATATAGTGTCTCAAACTAGATGTTACAAATTTGTAGGGCAAGTCAGTGATCAAAGATGATCACCTTTCGCTAATAAACTATGGTGCGAAAGTCCATATAACAAAATGTCATTTCACGCAACACGTGCCATGTGCATCGTGCACTGGCGTTTAGAGGCCACTTCTGAAGCAAAGAGATTTCGTAAACCCAAAAAAAACAACCTATTTCGCTCTGACCCGCCAAAACAGCGAGATCACGGAGAGTACATATCGTCACTGAGCTTTGAAACAAGACACCAACCGCCTATAAATGATTTTACAGCTATGCGATATGCAAAGATGGTTTACTTTGCAAATGGTCCCGATATACTCACAGCTAGTCCGTCTGATGATTTGGAACAATGCATGCTAACGGCGTTTTAAGCAGAAAACAGCTATTTTATCGGAAAAGTGACAGTTGGAGAATCGGGTGGAGCACTCGCTTCAGCTTGGGCAGGGCTTTGCTCTGCTCTGGTTGGTAGCCATGTTGTGAAGCAGTTTCGAAGCGGATATTCTTTGGAGCCTGTCTGCTCTCCTCTGTATTGAATTTCGCGACTTTGGTGAAAACAAATAAACTATCTCCATAGCGCCACGTTTGAAATATACATTCTTAGCTCTAATTTATACCAGAGAAAGGTTATAATTGTTTCTAATTAAGATTAGGCGCCATAAATGATTTATTTTCGCCGTTTGTGTGTAGCTAGGAAGAATTGTAGAATTGTTACAACCAAAGGGTACTACATATGCGCAATATGGAAAAATGGAAATCGCAAAAATAGAGTTTCATGCTGTTCTTATTCTTCAAAGCTAATGAAATGAGGAAGGTTTACAAAGTCTGGAACAATAGTCACTATTCTTTGAGATAACAGAGTCAAACATGTGTTTGAAAATATAATTACGATACCTAGAAGTACACATGTATGGTGTAGGAAACTTTTTGTAGGATATCCTTCTGTACATCTTCAATTAAAAACGCAATACATCGCTTCTGGTTGTAATCATTGGAATTAGTTTGTTAAGGGGCTCATGTGACATACGATTGCTGGACATTGCATTGATTATTATTCAATAGGTAATTCTATCACGTATAAATTGCATAACCTGATACTATGTGGCTAGGTCAAAGGTTTTTAAGCCGTTATAATTTCTAAATCTTAAATTATTTTAACCTAATTAGTCCTGGTATTCACCCCAGATGGGGTTCCGAAGTCTTGGAGTTTAACCTACAATTTTATTTAGAAACGTGAACCACATATAACGGTGTAAAACGTGCGTCCCTGCCCGATTGCTTTTAGTTATACGCTCTTATTAACTATTTCATTTAAAAATAGCCAGTCTTGGAACTTAAACCAATCGCTATCTTCGCTTCAACTATAACCTTATTAGTCAAGGATATTCTTGTACGGTCTTAAAAATGTAAAAATAAAAAGGCAGATAAGCCTTTATTCTATTAATTTTAATATATTAATTAAATAGTGTTTAACTATAAAACCAGTTAATAATAGCAAGTGATAACACATCAGGGATCCACTACACATCAGTTAAAGAAAAAATCAAAATTTGATTGACTAGCAAGCTCAAATTTCTTTCTAAATGAAAACCCGTAGTGTTTTAAATATATAGATAAATACAACAATCAAAGCCGATCTCACATTGAAACATTTGTATTTAATTACACATACATCACTAATAATCACATTCGTAGTGGGTATGCGTCACGTTTGCTTAAAATGTCTACTTCCTCTCCTAATACGTTGTCACGTAGCAAAGAGAATGCTGCAGCCAAAGTGACTATTTTTCGTCAAAATAATTCATATTGTGGGACGCTGATATCAAAAAGGAATATCTTGTACCTATATGTCGTAAATTTCTCCCTCTAACTCCTTATTTAGTCAGAATCCATATGTTGTGGGTACTTTATCTTGAAAGAAAAAGGTTTTCTGAAAAGTTTCTCCGTCCATCTATCTGTATGTGATCAATACTAGCACCTAAACCGTTCAGTCGATTAACTCCAAAATTGACATTCCTCAATCGATCTGGCCGAACTTGCGGCCCGGCGAAATTGAAGC
Organism: Acheta domesticus; assembly: GCA_031308135.1. NCBI lineage: Eukaryota > Metazoa > Arthropoda > Insecta > Orthoptera > Gryllidae > Acheta > Acheta domesticus. The sequence continues at coordinate 144,574,836 of JAHLJT010009419.1, read as the reverse complement.
ATTTGGATTTTTGACGATAAAATTTTGATGATAAAATTTTCTCAAAAACTGCCAAACATTTTTGGATTAAAATAATTTCTCCTAGCAGAGGAAGCTCAAAATGGCGCAGATCTCATGTTCGTTAAACACTCAAAATTTTCGAAAACTGTCAAAGTTCAAAAACGTTTTGAAATCTTCCTGCATCAATAATATTAAATATAGATATTTTTCTGAATGAAATATGTTCTTCAAAGACGGATCTATAAATAAGGTCACGAACAATTCTCCGAAAAAATTAGTAATATTGACGTAATTTATTGTCAAAAAGACAGGCAATTTTTAAAGATTATTTTCTGCCTAACAATTTTTTCTTTTGAGTTTTTTCTTAAATAGAGCAAAGTCGGCTAATAAAATTCTGCTGGTACAATTGTCGGTAAACTCTGTGAATGTTCGAAAATTGCAAAAATTTAACATTGTAATTTACAATATTGATGGAGATTTTTTCTTAACAAATTATATCTAAAAAATTAAATTTAATGTTAAAAAAATTTAAAACGTCATGTACAATTTTTTTAAATGAGTAGTCTTCGCGAAATTTATTTTTGATATAAATCCATTTTATAGAACAAGTATGGTTGCTCAAAAACGTCTCCAAAGTGTTTTCCTAATTTTTTCTCGCATAGAGCCTAATTGAAATGTGACTGAATGAATATTTCAGAATAATAACAATTGGTGGAATATGCACGTTTTCATTGAACAAAATGAAGTAGTGTTTGGTAAAATGTATTTTCAGCGTCTCTGAAAATGGCAGGTAAATGAAATCCCCTTCCCTTCATCAGAACGTGACCTGCCAAACATCTAAGCGTGCCGGGTTGCTTAAAAAGCTGGTGTCTTGTATAACTAGTGGTGCTACAGAATGCCACAGACTTTCCCGTATAACTTTTCTATTTCCTTCGGTCTTCGCTAGCTATTCCGAATTGACACATACTCTTTCTTGCCAGCTACCATCTATCACCGCCAAAAGTACATTTTTGGTCATTTTCTTAATTTTAGGTATTCTATTGGTAGAATGAAAATATTAATTTTAGAATATTAAAGAACACAAAAACCTAGACCTCAATGGCAATTTTCTATTAAAAATTAGGTGCCGTTTTAAAGAAAATTGCCTTTTATCGCTACTAAAAATAAAAAATTTGAAGCTCATTTTCACAGAAAATGTTTGAGTTTTCAAAATACTTTATTTGAAGTAATTTGAAGCACTTACACTCACAAATATAATAATGTTTACAAATGCGAATATTAAAGATTTGAGAGATCCTTTAAAAAATTACATATGTGTAATTTGTGAAAAAAACAAAAAAATAACTCAAAATAAACTTTACGTCATATTAAAGAGTGCAATTGGCACAATCCGTTCGAAAAGTTTGAAGAAAAAATGTGTAGCCATCAAAAAAATTACATTTTTGCAATTTTTGAAAAAACAAAAGAATACAGCTATATGCGTTTATGTCATCTCATAGGGTACATTTAGCACTATCCCTACCAAAAGTTTAAAGAAAACATTTTGAACCGTTTTTGAGAAAATCTTGGTTTTGTAATGTTTTAAAATAGCACATATTGCACGCAATATTGCACGAAAACTACCAAAATTTTGAAAACCATTTATATAATCTTTATGAAAGAACTCAATATGCAGAACAAATTTTATATGAAGAAAAAATTTCTATCTTCAATTTTGTAGTTGGAGAAAGATGCCGAAACAAATTAAGACTTTCACAATTTTCGAAAATTCAGAGTTATCCATTAAAATCGGACCTATGCCATGTTAATAAGTGTATATTACTCTATTCATACAAGAAATTTAAAGAAACAATTAGGAGCCGTTTTTGAGAAAAGTTTGAAAATGTCCGGGGGGCTTCATGTAAAGTGCCCCCAAATTTTGAAGAATCTTTTTCAAAATTTCAAAGCTTTGACTAGAATCAGATCGATCGGGGAGTATCCATTTTGGAAGAAATCGTACGTATGGTTTAGGCGCTAGCAGTGTTCACAGACGGACAGACAGACGGACGGAGAGACGAACGTTTTCCTTTCAATTGTTTTTTCGATATCAAGGACCCACAAAAGAGGATTTCTGGCTGCACCACGTGTTAGGGGATTTTTTTTCTTAATTTGGCAACTGGTTTTATCCACTTCTTCGTTTTCACGGCCCGGCAATTAATTTTTTTCCGCCGAAAATTGGCCATTTTTTCGCGCAATATTACGTAACTTTCCGTATACTACGTATATCACTCCGTGTAAACGTACGTATACGGGAAAGTAAAAATGGGCATAACATATGCAAACTTCTGTGATCATTTTCTACACGCCCAGTAGAAGTTTGTAACATTTATTACTCCCTCACCTTCATACTCTTTATTCATATGTCCATTTACTATACGCGCACTTTTTCTTGATACTCCACAGCAGGGGGTGCGAGGGGAGGCAGGTTCTGTTTACGTCACTGCAGCGTAGTGCTGTCAACCTCCACAGGAAACTCAGCATAAACTTGCGTCTTGGAGTAGATAGCAATGAGAAACAACTCGTTTTTTTATTCTGAAAAAATAATTAATAATTGTAGAAATTATTGAGTAACGAAAAGGTGCACGGTACGCAGAGGTCGTTAGAAAGAGAGAGCGAAAACTGAGAAGTCCGAATTGTAAAGGAAAGTGAGCAGCACTGCAAACTGAGCCGTGACGTTCCGAGTGGGACTCGTGTTTTCTGTAGAGCCGTGCTGTGCCGGGCTGAGCGAGAACTAGGGAGCTGGAGGATCAAGAAAAAGTGCGAGCATAGTACGTATATACGTGCCAACATGTATTCATTCTCAATCTTAGCACTTTTCCTCAATTTTATCTATTTGAAACTTTTTCTCTGTAGTCTACATACAGCGTTTGTTGTCTTTCTCTTCAACTCGTTTTTATTTCACTTTCTGTTGATTATTCTATAGTTTTCCTAAAATTGTCAGACTTCTGATAACAGTATTGTTGTGTGCTTACGATACGTTCCTTCTGAAACACTGATTTTTACATGCACACACACACACTCACACATACACAAAATATATAATGCCCAAACATTTATTACAGTGATCCCTCAGCATTCGCGAGGGTTAGGTTCCTGAAAAGCATCGCAAATGTCAAATCCGCGGATGTTGAGTCTATCTTTTAATGAAAAAACTTGGGTTAGGTTCCTGGAATTCGAAAAAATTGTGTAAAAAAGAAAGAATAAATTATAAACAATTGCAGTAGAACTGAGTAGGCACTAGTACAAACAGAATTCACAATTAATATCCCAAAGAGAACAAATAAAATAATATTTGAAACTGGTTTACGCTGCAAATATTGCTTCAGATTCAGATTCAGATTGGGAAAGCTATGAATCGGGTTACTGCGAAACGAACGTTAAGGACAATGCTCGCTTGCACGATCTCTGGAAAGACACAACGTACCCCTCTTATTAGAAGATAATATGAAGAAATAAGAAATCATTGAATAAATCGTTCACCTTTTTACCTCAGTCTCACATGAAAAGCAAACGCCTTCTTTTAATTTGTATTGCACAAAATTTCACTCGTGCCTTCAGCGTGGTTCCCGCGTAAAAGCGGTTATTCCTTGAAAAAACCCAGTGCAGGGGCGGCACTGGTACCAACTTTGATAGCTTAACCTGTTCTCGTGGAACTTTAATGCACGCCACTGAAGCCTATTCCCTGGGCGGCGCAACTACTGTGAAGAGCCTGTTTCGGCGTTTGAATTTGGCGACAATGCTGTCATAGATTAAAAACGGAAATCTAGTGCGTCTAAATAATCTTCTCTGTACCAGAGTGCTTGACGGCGGAACCCGGTACGAGTTGCCCCCTGGCGAAGGGAGATGAACTAACAGGTAGCCCGCCAGATCAAATGCAAGACGTCGAAAGGCAAAGAAGACAAATAAATTTTATATACTTGCTCTTTTCGCAGCCAGCACGCTGTTTTGAAGGGAATTTTTTATAAGACCGACGCGGTACGTTTAAAATGCAAATTCTGAGCTAGTAATAAAGGCCAAAGAATGGTATTAAAAACCAATCTCCCGCCACGGCGCCAAATTTGAATCATTTTTTATGCCAATTGCCAACAAAACTTATTTCAAAGTTGAAAGTGATTGGATACAGGATTTGGTTATTTTTTTCATCACCCGCTTCATTCTAGTATACAAATGTGGAAGAGTTGCTGCTTCTATTTCTCTCCAGGACGTAGTTTAATTTCCGTTAGTTCATCATTACGTTCGACGAGGGGTTTTTTGCTGATTATTTCCAGAAACTACTCTTCAGTGAAATCATTGCAATGACAGATGCACAGATCTTCAATCACTTTTCTGTTCGAGTGGCCAAAAACCTTACCTCCAACTTGACGCAACTGAATGGAATTATTTCACAATTTTGTTTTTCTATTAATGTGAATTGACATTACAAATTTCAGATTTTTGCAGAACGTGATACTTTGAGCAGCGGTGTCTGTCAAGTTTCCCCGTTAGGTTCCCAAATGACGCTGATAAAGAAAATGAAATGTCCTCGCTTAAAAGAAATAGTACGACTGAAAGACGCACTCGCCAATGTTGAGGTCGCGAATGTTAAAAATGGTAGCATTTCTCTAATCCCGAATGTTCGGAACTCGCGAATAGCGAATCCGCGGATGTCGAGGGATTACTGTATTTGGGTATAAATTTATTTTTTGATGTGTTTTCGTATTTTACCTTACGATTTAAAAGGGTACAAATATTGATGAAGAGGAACGGATAAGCAAAACTTGTAGACAAATTTAGAGGAGGAGGAGAAGAAGAAGAAATAAGAACGGAAGGAAGGGCAGTCAAAGCAATTATTTTTTGAAGAACTCTGTGATACTATCGACAGTTTCGATAGAATTGGACGACACTACTGTCACTACCAACACTACTACGACCACTTCCAGTACTACTTCTACCATCACCACTTCTACAACTACCACCAATATATTACCACTATTAAAGTATCCAAAGTGCACTTATAAAATTGCGCAGATCATATTTTCGTTGAACTCACGTAACTTTCGAAAATAGTAAAAGTTGCCGACAATGCGAGAAAGTAGCACCACGTTTTGCTACTTCGAATTGCTTCTTGCTGCTTCGGTGACGGTTGCCTCTTACTCTAGGTCCATTCTACTACAATTATTTATTAGTACTGGCTGTATGCACTAGCAAGATAACACATGCCAGATCAAGATATTGTACCTAGAATGTGAATTATACAAGAAGTACATGTATAGTCTAAGTGTAAGAATAATGTCCACTCTAAGTTTCGTATTGAAAGAGAAGCAGGAATACTAAGCCTTTGTAAATTACTACGTAAATTATGTTCCCTCTTCGATGATGAAACCAAGTTGTATTCCACTTCAATTATTCTATTGTAAATATTTTGGAAGACAAAAGGTGATATGGCATAGGAATCAAATTAAACCTTTCCTGGAAGTGTAATAGACCTGAGAACCCAATCCATGTAGTAAATTAAGTCGATTTCTTTCTTTAAACTTCTTTCTTTGGCGTTCATGTGGTAGATCATAATGATAATTGTTTCTTGGAACTACTTATTGTTCTGTAATGTTCATTTTATTTCAACAGGTGTGAAAATGACTAATGAAGCACCAAAAGGATTGCGAGCAAACATAATGAGGTCCTACAATACACATCCTATATCTAATGATGAATTCTTTTCTGCTTGTACCAAAATAAGGGAATGGCAGAATTTACTTTTTGCGCTCTGCTTTTTTCATGCCGTTGTACAAGAACGTCGAGCATTTGGTCCTCTGGGCTGGAATATCCCATACGAATTCAATGAATCTGATTTGAGAATCAGTGTTCAGCAACTACAAGTAAGTATAATTATGTAAGAATTTGACGAGTTTGTATTCAAAAATTCTCAGTTATTAATATTTTACTTTCTTATGTATGTAGTAAACAGGGAGTTATATAATGAAGCAAAAAGGTACCTATATTTTGACGTAAATTCTCGTTTTGGTAGCAAAAAAAATATTTTAGTGCGTCCGCCCGACTGTAACCAAGAAGAGCACATTAAGGCTAAATGTACTGGAAAAAACTTGTAGGAAAATTCAATAGATCGCAGCACTATCAGAAGGAATTTACTTTACCGATAACGTCTGAACAAATGGTCCGATTTTCGATCTATAAACGGCATTTGACTCCTCTTTATAATAGAATTTACGCTACGGAACCCTTTTCCCAAAACAATTAGCAGAAACTCGATTTTCAAATATTTTCTCTTACTTCCGGGAACAATTTCAAAAATGTGGGCTTATAGCGCGATGGCGACAAGATTCCAGAATCCAACGCCGTGTCAAACATGCAAATGGGATAAATAGGAGTGTCGGAAAGTGAAATTTCGAAAATCACCTCACCCCACTCCCCCTTGCTCCACCACACCGCCGGGACATTAGCCCCTCGTGGGTCGCGCGGCGCGACCAAGCCGGCACGAGCGACGAGGCGGCGCGGCGACCGCCGACGAGGCCGAACTTTCGGGGCAGCAAGCCAGGCACTCCGCTTATCCTTCCGTCACTTCGCATCTCAGTATATTTTTTCCCCATAAATGAAACTAGTGATGCTGTGATAGGGTCAAACGGTCTCGTATCATCTTTAATAGTAGTATAAAACTATTATCTTATTCACATATTCCGTCTTCCTTCGAATACCATCATAAGAATGTCTGAGGTATCACCCAAAATACCGATCCCGATTTGGTACTGATTTCAAAAAGAAAATTGAATTAATTGTGTAAATATCAACCATATACCATCTCCTCACATCGCATTTGACATATATTTTACTTCTAAGATCTTCCATTATCATTTCACTACCGGAAAGAACAAGCAGAGATAACGCAAAAGAGCTCTTGTATCCTACGACTCGATTTTTCATTTCAAAACTGCGTTTGTTACCTTGATAGAATTCACCTGGTTAATACCCTTTTCCAAGTAAAATAGCCGAATCGAATTTTTAAAACGTTTTCGTACTTTAGGACAAATTATAAGTAGTAGCGCAACAGAATTGCACATACTTTCGCATAGTAAAGTATTCTAATTTCTTTGGTCTGGGCCAGTTTTACCATCTTGCCCCATCTTCTTGCCAGCTGACATCTGCCGCCGCCCAAAATACATTTTTTGAACTTTTCTCATTTTGCAGCTTCTTAATGGTAGATGCAAAATATTACTTTTAGGATATTAAAGAAAAGTAAATCTTCGTCATACATAGCAATTTTCATTGATAAATTTGGAGCCGCTTTTAAGAAAATAGCGTGTAAGCGTTACTGTAAATGCAACTAGTGGTTCTACAGAATGGCACAGACTTTCCCGTATTAGTTTTCTATTTCCTTGGGTCTTCGCTAGTTATTCCGAATTGCCACAAACTCTTTCTTGCCAGTTCTCATCTATGACCGCCAAAAGTACATTTTTTGTCATTTTCTTAATTTTTCGGTTTCCTATTGGTAGAACGGAAACATTAATTTTAGAATATTAAAGATACCAAAAACATACTCATAAATGGCAATTTTCTTTTAAAAATTATGTGTCGTTTAAGAGAAAATGGAGTTTTAGCGCTACTAAAAATGCGAAATTTGAAGCTCATTTTCACAGAAAAGTTTTGAGTTTTCAAAATACTTTATTTGAAGTTATTTGAAGCACATACACTCACAAATGTAATAACGTACACTAATTGCTGGTAATGTGCGTATTAAATATGTGAGAGAGCTTTCAAAAAAATTACAATTATGTAATTTTTGAAAAAACAAAAAAATAACTCAAAATAAACTTTACGCTATACTAATAAGAGTAATTAGTACTATCCGTTACAAAAGTTGAAGAATGTAAATATTATCTACGTTAGCTAATGTAAATATTATCGACGTGAGAAACATGTGAAAAAATTTACATTTTTGTAATTTTTGAAAAAAAACAACCTATAGAACAATATGGCTTTGATGTTATCTAATAGAGTACATTTACTTCTATCCCTACCAAAATTTAGAGAAAAAATTTGGAGCGGTTTTTGAGAAAATCTTGGTTTTGTAATTTTTTTAAATTGCACATATTGCACGCAATATTGCACGAAAACTACTAAAATTTTGAAAACCATTTATTGAATCTTTATGAAAGAACTCAATATGTAGAACAAATTTGATATGAAGAAAACATTTCTATCTTCAATTTTGTAGTTGGAGAAAGACGCCGAAAAAAATTCAAACTTTCACAATTTTAGAAAATTCAGAGTTGTCCATGAATATCGGACCAATGCCATGTTAATAAGTGTATATTACTCTATTCATACAAGAAATTTAAAGAAAAAATTTGGAGCCGTTTTTGAGAAAATTTTGAAAATCCCCGGGGTGCTTCATATAAAGTACCCCCAAATTTTTAAGAATCTTTTTTAAAATCTCAAATCTTTGACTAGAACCAGATCGATCGGGGAATATCCATTTTGGAAAAAATCGTACGTATGGTTTAGACGCTAGCAGTGTTCACAGACGGACGGACGGAGGGACAGACGAACGTTTTCCTTTCAATTGTTTTTTCGATATCAAGGACCCACAAAAGAGGGTTTCTGGCTGCACCACGTGTTAGGGGATTTTTTTTCTTAATTTAGCAACTGGTTTTATCCACGTATTCGTTTTCACGGCCCGGCAATTAATTTTTTTCCGCCGAAAATTGGCCATTTTTTCGCGCAGCATTACATAACTTTCCCTGTACTACGTATATCACTCCGTGTATACGTACGTATACGGGAAAGTACAAATGGAATTTGAGCGTTTCTGAAAGGCGGAATTTTGAGATAGTTTTCACAGAAAACTGTTGAGTTTTCGAGAAATTTTACTTGATATGTTTTAAAGTACATGTACTCGTAAATATAATAATGTAAACATGTCACCACTAATGTAAATATTACCGAGAGACAAGTCAAAACTAGTGGTGCTACAGAATGGCACAGACTTGCCCGTATTAGTTTTCTATTTCCTTGGGTCTTTGCTGGCTATACCGAATTGCCACATACTCTTTCTTGCCAGCTACCATCTATCACGGCCAAAAGTACATTTTTTCGTCATTTTCTTACTTTTTCGGTTTCCTTTTGGTACAACGAAAATATTAATTTTATTATATTAATGAACACAAAAACCTAGTCGTAAATGGCAATTTTCTTTTAAAAATTATGTGCCGTTTTAAAGAAAATTGCTTTTTAGCACTACTAAAAATGCGAAATTTGAAGCTCATTTTCACAGAAAATTTTTGAGTTTTTAAAATACTTTATTTGAAGTTATTTGAAGCACTTACACTCACAAATGTAATAACGTATACTAATTGCTGGTAATGTGCGTATTAAATATGTGAGAGAGCTTTCAAAAAAATTACAATTATGTAATTTTTGAAAAAACAAAAAAATAACTCAAAATAAACTTTACGCTATACTAATAAGAGTAATTAGTACTATCCGTTACAAAAGTTGAAGAATGTAAATATTATCTACGTTAGCTAATGTAAATATTATCGACGTGAGAAACATGTGAAAAAATTTACATTTGTGTAATTTTTGAAAAAAAAACAACCTATAGAACAATATGGCTTTGATGTTATCTAATAGAGTACATTTACTTCTATCCCTACCAAAATTTAGAGAAAAAATTTGGAGCGGTTTTTGAGAAAATCTTGGTTTTGTAATTTTTTAAATTGCACATATTGCACGCAATATTGCACGAAAACTACTAAAATTTTGAAAACCATTTATTGAATCTTTATGAAAGAACTCAATATGTAGAACAAATTTGATATGAAGAAAACATTTCTATCTTCAATTTTGTAGTTGGAGAAAGACGCCGAAAAAAATTCAAACTTTCACAATTTTAGAAAATTCAGAGTTGTCCATGAATATCGGACGTGTAAAAATTTGGAGCCGTTTTTGAGAAAATGTTGAAAATTCCCGGGGGGCTTCATATAAAGTACCCCTAAATTTTGAATAATCTCTTTCAAAATCACAAAGCTTTGACTAGAATCAGATCGACTGGGGAATATCAATTTTGAAGAAAATCGACCGAACGGTTTAGGCGCTAGCGTTGACCACAGACGGACAGACGGACAGACGGACGGAATGCCGTCAATCGATTTTTAAGTATAAAGAAGCAACAAATCATGGATTTTGACCGCACCACGAGATAGAGAATTTTTTTCTTAATTTAGCAACTGGTTTTATCCACTTATTCGTTTTCACGGCCCGGCAATTAATTTTTTTTCGCCGAAAATTGGCCATTTTTTCGCGCAGCATTACATAACTTTCTCTATACTACGTATATCACTCCGTGTATACGTACGTATACGGGAAAGTAAAAAGAATTGCAAGATTTTACCACTCATGTCGGCGAGCATGCTCCCCTTTCCCAATTCCATAATATGACATGCACACATAAAATAATAAAATAAATTGAAAAGTGAAAATTACTACAGTAAAAAAGAACAATATTTTACTCTACGCTGATTCCCTCTTGACAGCCAAGTGCGGCCGGGAATCTTCTCTTCGCCGCCCGGTCAAAGGTAATTAAAAATTGTTCACCAAACTGTTTATGCCTTTCGACCACGGGCGCGCCAAAAGAACGAAAAAAATACCGTCTCAGCGGGGCGGCGTGCACAACAAACCAGAGTTGAACGACCTCGAGCCACGAGCTGGCTGGCAGGGGTGGCGTGGGACGTCATGGGACGCCGCACAAAGGGGCGCGCAGGGCCGAGTCAGGTAGAAGACGGGGTCGCAGGAGTGTTGACCCAACACACAGCGCCGCTCACTTACTGTCGCTAATGATCAGATAATGTCTGCTCAGTTGAATGACCTTGTCACTTTCGGTTCACCGCACGGTATTTTAGAGTTCGTAGCAAGTTCGTGAATGATCAAATTGTTCCACGATAATGTTCCAAACACGAGCACAAGTCAGATACTTTTTCTGAACTATTAGAATGTCAATAAAACTTTTCACAATCCGCGTTCTACACTTATTTAAGAACCGCGCACAAATTCTCCTCGAAAACTCAACGTTTTCTTATAAGTCCAACTAAGAAACAAAACTTTATCTCTGACGCCGGGCGCCTCCACAATAACGTCTCGTCCCCCTGACCGCCTCTCACGTTCCCTCTGTGACGGCCTCACACCCTCTCTCTGTGGTGGCCTGCACGAAGTCCTTCGAGCCTTCCTTCCCCCACCAAATTCCCTCAGAATGTTCTAGAACATTCTCGAGTTTTGCCTACGTCCGATGGCTATTGGCGAAAGGGTATTGCGTCGTAGAATAATTCCGCCCAATCATCGGAAGTTTTTGGGGCCGAGAAATGAGAGAGAAACCTGCACTCGTTCTCTCTCGCTTCAATTTTCTGTCAAACAGGGGCAGAAATTAATGACTGGGGGGGGGGAAACGAAAATCTCAAGGGAGGATGGGGAGGGCGAGGGACGCCGCGGAAAAGTACTGCAGTGCCGCGTGCACGAGAAGATCCCCCAGGCCGCGGGACACTTGGGTACGAGGAATTGTTAGAGGTCCAGCGGGTGGCCTGACAGAACCCTGGCGCCGCCGTCGACCCCTCTGTCGCGCGACGCGGAGCAATTCTCAGGCTCGCGGCCGTAATGGATTCGGTATCACTACAATATATTGCACACAAGGTTCCGCCAAAACTACAAAAGTTGTTTTAAAAAATTCCATGACCTTAATGAAAGAACTAAATATGTACAACAAATTTCTTATGAAGGAAAAACCTCTATCGTCAATATTGTATTTGTACGAAAACGCCTAAAAAATCAATCTTTTGCAATTTTCGAAAATTCACAGTTATCAGTGAAAATCAGACCTAAGCCATGTGTATTTTATTCAATTTTTACGAGAAATATACAGAAAAAAATAGGAGCCATATTTGAGGAAAATTTGAAAATATCCGAGGGGATTCATGTAATGCATCTTCAAAAAGTAATGCACATTTTTGAAAAGCGTTATTTTACCACTTTTTCAAATTTGTCCGAAAGTACAAAAACATTTTAAAAATTCGATTCGGCTATTTTACTTGGAAAAGGGTATTAACCAGGTGAATTCTATCAAGGTGACAAACGCAGTTTTGAAATGAAAAATCGAGTCATAGGATACAAGAGCTCTTTTGAGTTATCTCTGCTTGTTCTTCCCGATAGTGAAATGATAATGGAAGATCTTAGAGTAAAATATATCTCAAATACTATGAGAGGAGATGGAATATGGGTGATATTTACACAATCAGTTCAATTTTCTTCTTGAAATCAGTACCAAATCGGGATCGGTATTTTGAGTGATACCTCAGACATTCTTATGATGGTATTCGAAGGAAGACGGAATATGTGAATAAGATAATAGTTTTATACTACTATTAAAGATGATAAGAGACCGTTTGCCCCTATTACAGCTTCACTAGTTTCATATCTGGAAAAAAAAATATATTGAGATGCGAAGTGACGGAAGCATCAACGAAGTGACGGGGTGCCTGGCTTGCTGCCCCCGAAAGTTCGGCCTTTCCGTCCGTCGCCGCACCGCCTCGTTGCTCGTACCAGGTATCTCCCCCAAGGAGACACCGCACCAGCCGGGACAAGCTCTAAGCTCCCGACCTGTCTTCCAGTTTGTGTGGTAGTGTAGTGCATGTTAGTGTGTGTGTATGTGTGTGTGTGAGTAAAGAGTGAAGGTAGGCAAGGAATGGCCCGTTATTTAGGGTACTGCTATGCCATTCGCGTGGTATTAATCGGAGAAACAAAGAAAAACTACCGATCAGAGCAGTCGGCCGCTATAATTCTCTTCCAGACCGTGGCTGAACTATTGAGCTAGTGACGAAAATCCTGCCACCATCGGGCTACGAACCTAGGACCTCCCGGTCAGAGGCACCCCAGTTGATACCCTTCGGCCCCTCTTCCGGATTTGCAAATTTAGCAAAATTTCTTAATTATTGAGAGAACTTTACATTAAGCTCGTACATTATTGAAATTTTCTCAAAAATGACATCACTTTTTGCTAGATTTAGAATGTTTATAAAAATGGTCTAGATCTGATTTTTATCAAAACAATGAATTTTCGAAAAAGGCAAAAGTTTATATTTTGGAGCCCCTCTTCATATATATTAACCCATAAGTGGACGCAGTGGCGCACAGCGTGCGCCATCGGCGGATACGTTTGCGCCATTTCCGATTGATGAGTCGACATTCGTTATCACTTCGTGTAACCCTTCAGTGTAGTCTTGGCTTCCCGTGTGTGAAGTTTCGTTGTCCTCACTCAATCCTGGGTTGATTTATTGGAGGATCAGTCATCGACGGAACGTCTGTCGCATACTGTGTGCGGCGCGTAGTTATGTAGAGTTATCAAATTATCCTTCTGTTATGAACTTTGATCTCACCACGTTGATGAAAAAAATCCTTTTATGCTCACCGTACGCAAACTAGTATATTCAAATCGTATTCTTTTGAGAAACAATAACTTTTTGTTCCAGGGGTAAGTTTGAGAGAGAAACATGTATTACAAAACTTCTGCTCAAATACGAAGAGGAGGAACAAGTGGGTTGTAATGAATTGACTGTGCCTTTAATAATTGACTGTGATGATATGTGCCACAAATTGAGACACAAATATCACAATATAGTTGCAGAAATAACAGAAATCTGCTTGGCACACTCCGTGCGCCGCGCGTCTACCTATGTTCCGATATGACTCGCGCGCTTAAGGGTTAAAGAAGAAAGAGGGCTTTTCTTAATGAAACCCATTATTGCCGTGTACAAAATTTTCATAATTTGTGTTGTTTTCATGTAATTTTTTGTCAAATTTGGACAATTTAAAAACAATACGAAAACAACTAGCTCGACCTTTGTGATTACATTATGCAAAAGAGCTTCAGAATAACTACAACAGAAAAGAACTACATAAACACCATAAGGAAAATCGAAAACCCCAAACATTTTTTATGAAGCTTGGTACTTATTTTTCAAGGACAAATGAAGTGAGAGAAGTTAACAAAATTTGAACAATAGAATCATTATTCATTTTTGACTCAAGAGTTAATCATGTTTCTAAAAACGTAATGTAATATAATTGAAAATGGAATTAAAATGTAATTGAAATGCACAAGATCTGCACATACTCACTGAGGAGACAAAAGGCAAGGGATAGCAAGATATATATATATATATATATATATATATATATATATATATATACATACATATATATACGACAGTAATATCGCGTACTAAGATATAAAAGGACAATGCACTGGCAGAGCTTTCATTTGTATTCAAGTGATTCATGTGAAAAAGTCTGACGTAATGGCCTCACGAGGAGAATTAATAGAATTTGAACACAGAATAGCAGTTGGAGCTATATACATGGGACATTCCATTTTGGAAATCGTTGTGGAATTCAGTATTCCGAGATCCACAGTGCCAAGAGTGTGCAGAGTAAACCTAATTTCAGGCATAACCTCTCACCACAGACAACGAAGTGGTCGACGGCCTACACTTAATGACCGAGAGCAGAGGCGTGTGCATAGAACTGTCATTGCTAACAGACAAGCATCCTTGCCTGCAATAACCGCAGAAATCAATGTGGGACGTACGACAAACATATCTGCTAGAACAGTGAGGCAATATTTGGCTTAAATGAGCTATGGCAGCAAAAGACTGACTCGAAAGCTTTTTCTAACAGCACATCGCCGGCAGCACCTCTCCTGGGTTCGGGATCGTATCGATTTACCCTAGACAATTGAAAAACCGGGGCTTGATCAGATGATTCCCGATTTCATTTAGTAATAGCTTATTGTAGGGTTCGAATGTAGCGCAGACCCCATGAAGCCAAGGACCCAAAATGTCAACCCAAGGTGGCTCCATAATGGTGTGTGCTGTTTTTACATGGAATGGATTGGGTGCTGTGGTCCAACTGAACCGATCATCGACTGGAAATGGTTGTGTTCAGCTACTTAGAGGCTATTTCTAGCAATTCATAGGCTTCATGTTCCTAAACAACTTTGGAAAGTTTATGGATGATAATACCGCTGTCACCGCGCCACAATTGTTCGCGATTGCTTTGAAGAACTTCGCGGACAATTTGAGCGAATGATTTGACCAACCAGATCGCCCGACATGAATCCCATCGAACTTTTATGAGATTATCTAGAGGTCAGTTCGTGTACAAAAGTTTGCATCGGCAACACTTTCACAAATATGGATGGCGACAGAGGCAGCATAGTTTAATACTTCTGCAGGGAAATTCCAACAACTTGTTGAGTACATGACACATGGAAATGTGGCACTCCGTCCAACAAGGAAGTCCAACATAAAATTTGGAGGTATCTCATGACTTTTGTCACCTCAGTCTGTGTTGTAGTGAGCAATAGCCTGAAATCCTACTATCCACTTTAATTTAAATGCTGAGACGGTTTTACTTTATCATTAATTCAAATGTAATGATTCTATTTAATGGAAGCGAAAGTAAAAATGTTTATTATGTGCATTATATGCTCCAAACGATGACACCATCTTATTGGTGAAGAAAGAATCCTATACTAAATTTAGTGAAGTAATTTTAACTTTAGGTAATCAGAAGGAATTAATTTTAGTAGGTGATTTTAATACAAGGATGGGCAGAAAAGTAAATGATCAAGTAGTGGGTCAATATGGAGATGTGTTAAATGAAAATGGTACTCGTCTAATTGAGATACGTGAACAGTTCTCTCTGAACATACTGAACGGCTTTTACCCCCACAAAGATATCCATAAATATACATGGACACTAAATACTAAAGGTCTCAAATAAATTATTGATTATTCCAAAATTGGACAGACATGCCATGTGAAAATCATGGATGTCCGTGTTAAAAGGGGGGCTGATTGTGAGTCCGACCATTACCTTTTAAAAACAACAGCTTTGTTTAGACCCAGGAAGAAAGAAACACCAACTGTGGAAGGTGAATGTAAACAGGAAACAAAATTGGAAGCGAGTTATCAACTTGACAGTTTTGATAATGAGTCCACCATATTCCTTTACAAGTTAAGATTGGCACAAAAGATGGAAAGCAAAGTTGAAGGGTCCACAGAAAAAACGTACAATTTTCTGAAGGAATCCTTACATCAAGGCGCTAAGGAGACAATTGGAGAGAAATAAAGGAGTACAATATTGAAGTACGGACATTAGAACTAAAACAAAAATCCAGCTGTTTAAATCTTTGGTGGAGAGCACAGTAACATATGGCTCTGAAATTTGGGTACTAAACCAAGCTCTGAAAAAGAGGATTAATAGTGTTGAAAACAGTTTTTGGAGAAGATGCTGTGGAGTCACGCTCCTTGATCATGTAAAAACAGAGACTATAAGAAGGCGATTAAATATAGAAGGATGTTTAATGGATGATGTAGAAAAGAAAAGATTGTTATGATACGGCCACTTACAAAGGATGGATTCCGAAAGACTGCCCAAAAAGGTTTATAACTGGACACCAGCAAGACGGAGGAAAAGAGGACGGCCAAGAGTGAAATGGAAGGATGGTGTAAAAGTGGCAATGGAAAGAAGAGATATGTAACAACACTCTGGGCATGACAAAACAAAGAGAATTTCACGGAGACGTGATGAACTGCACTTTGACTTTAAAAATATGAAGGATTGGTTTTAAAAAACGCATCTGAATATTCAAGTCAAATTCAACCCGCAACACTTGCCAAAGTTTTCGTCAAACAACTACAAAACAAAGCGTTCTATGGCCTTAAAAATAACAAATTTTGAGGCCGGCCTCAAAGAAACGTTTTTCACATCATAATCTACAAGGTGAGACATTCCTCGACTTTCAATTAAATATTCGGTTCCGTGCTTTAATACTATGAAGGCCACGTAAATATTTCAGCCCTTCCTTCTGGTAACTATTTTTGTGACGACATGCTTAGAAGGTTTAGATTCCTCAATCTTATATTTACGCTTTGGCTTTATATTTACACCGTGGCAGTCTGACGAGCTTAATGCATAATCATTCATTCAAAATTTGCTCTTCAGCAACAACTAGAAGTATTATTATAATTGCTTGATACCTATGAAGATGTGTCCTATGCGTGAAGTCAATTAATTAATGAACATTCAATTAATGTTTTGCCGTGGTCTGTAAGTGCTATGTACCTAATTGTGGAGCGATGTGGGTATACAGTGAAAAGTGAAGACTGTGTTTGTGTTTTACCTTTACCGGTATTTTCGTTATCAACAGTGATTCATTGAAATTTTCAAGTCAGCGGGTTCAGACACGTAGCTTTCTCAAAAGTCAAAAGCTAATATTATTTTGTGACTATCACGAAAATATAAAAGCTAACTGTCAAAAAATATTGAATAATTACTTCAAATGTTGTCTTTAAGGAAGTGTTGTGTATTGTTTCAAAAAAACTCTCCAAAGTACTGAAAAAAATATTTATTGAAAATGTCTTTTGACCATCAATTCCATTGCTTTTTATTTTTATTTGATATTGTGCTAGTACATTGCAAGTTACCTTTATACATTTTTAAACAAATAAACACGTTTCGTTAACAAATTTCCCTCTTAGAATGTAAATGGAAGGGATGAGTGTGGGGTTCAACATGCGAGAGTTCTTGCACGGGTACGCGGAGGTAGTAGGGGAAAACGTGTGCTTTATCAGAACACAAAGAACAAACTTTTTAAATTAGCTAAAGTAAATTATCTTTATATAAATGAAAAACAAAAATCAAAACGAGCTAGAATACAATACTACGTGAATTAATTTAAAAAAGCAACTAAATTTCAAATTATAGAAAGAATAGCGTATACTTGGGTTTTATTTCTTGGCATGTGGGGGCTTCTCTTCACGATGGAATATCTCACGATATTTCGCGTCATTCTCAATCATGCCGCTAGGAATCGTCTCATCGCGACTATATCGAGCAGTGCTGGCGATCATGGGACATTTAACGGCACGACGGAGAAAGACACGAAATTCCATGTGATATTCCATAGTGAAGACAAGCCCCCAAAGGCCAAGAAATAAAAACTCATGTGTAAGTCACTCGACACTGCCGACGATCGCAGTCCAAATGCACGATTTAAATGTTGGCGGTATATGAAAGCATGTACATCAACGCCCAGCTGCAAACTCATATTGTAAATTGTACTCCGTTTGATATTAAACTCAAAGTGTCGGTTTTAAGATATTCAATACGCAAACATCGTTTGAGCAACATTTCCATGTACCGAAGTGAATTCTAAGCCTACTAAATTGTTTCTATTGGTATTTAGTACTCAATGGTGAAAATATTACTTTGATTATTTTTTGGCTCGGAATTGCTTTTGTTAAGGTACATTAGTACGCAGAAAATAATCCAATACTTTTTGGTATAGGAATAATTTTCCAATTTTCGCACCCCAGCAAGCTAGCACCCTGCTTCTCCAAAACCTCTTCTGTTCTACAAAAGAAATCAAGGAAAATTAAATAATATTGCAAAAGTAGAGTTGTACTTGCCCGATCCGGTATTTTTGCACTACTTTTCTTGGCCTTCTCAGGAGTAAAAACCTTTTCTAATATTTTTGTGACAATCAAAGGAAGAGAAAGGAAACTCTCGAGAAAGAATAAATTATTTCTTAAAATGTTGTTTTTAAAGAAGTATGCGTTTTTCCAAGAACATCTCTCTATAATGCTGAATAAACCGTTATTGAACATTTGTTTCCAACTTAAATTGTATTATTATTTTTGTTTGATATTATGTAAGATCATTAGAATTTGCATTTATACATTTTCAAACAAATAAACACATTTCATTAACAACGATCCATAATAGAAAGGACAGACAAAGGGATAGGGAAAGGATGGGGTATATGTGTATATGTATATATATATGTGTATATGTATATATATATATATATATATATATATATATATATATATACACACACACACACACACACACACACATATACATACTAGCGTACCCGTGCGTGAACTCTCGCTTGTTATATCAAAATCCAATAACTCTGGGTATGATAACTCTCTCAGATATTTAATTCCATTTAATTTCTGATAATTTTACCATCAATTAATGCTTTCAATACATTGTCTGTCACTTCAAATGCTCCACTCAATTACACTCTCTGCTTAAAACGTTCAATTTCATCTCTACCCAAAAAAATCCTTGGATCAACTTTACGTCCTCACTCAAAATCGTTCAATTTCTTTCTAGCTGTTTATTTTCGTGCTCCTTTTCAGATCGGCTATGGCATCAAATATTGCCATCATTCCTATTCTAGTGGGTCGTGTCTATACTTATATTTCTGTTTTGGAGTCAATCATGAACGAAATAAAAAAACACTCAATTACGACTCATTACAAGTAATCAGCACAAAAAATTACGGAAACTGACACTTTTTGTGAAGGGACACATCTTTCAGACGATTGCTAAAAATTGCTTTTATTATATTCATTAATTTTACCTTTAAAAGCACTCGTGTTTGAACTTGAACATGCATTTTCGCTTCGCTAACTATAACTAATACATGCTTGCTCGCTCTAAACAACGAAACATCAAATGCATTCAATGCCTTGTTTTTGTGTCCAAATCGTTTCCTCTGACGAAAATAACATTGTAATGATCGCTTTATTCATACCAAACCATAAATATACCAAAGTGCACAGATGAACGAACTCCCTTATATTATAATATATTATTTTTATAATATTTTTATTATGTCCTGCTAATGAGCTTTCGATCGTCTTAAATTTTCTGCAAGTTTTACAATAAATATATGGAGTAAATGTTTTGACCTGATTCCCCTCTTTCACGTCAAAATAGGTCAGATACAAACTTTCGATCATTGGAGTAACGTTTGTTTACAGCTTCTTGACCACATAACATCCACATATGTAACGAAAGCAATTCGGATTGTTCATACAGCCTCTTTTTGATGAAACACTCACTTAACTTTTTCATTAAAAAAATTGAAGGGTATGGGAGAAGATAGTACTAACCCTCACTTCATAAATTTAAACCAAAAGTCTTTGAATGTCTCCTAAAAACAAACATTATGATGAAACTGCTGAACAAACGTTATCCTAGAAATACAGTATGTTTGTAGAAAGCAACTAGAAGTGTTTTTAGGAAAAATAGTCTCATTGTACTACAACTTTGCTTTTTCTCTGGCTGACAAATCTTTTAGAAAGGTGCGTTAGCATTATGTTCCCCGTACCTCATCAGTTGCAACCACACGTTACACATTCAAAACGGAACCACTGACCCGAGAGAACATCACTCGGCCAGTCCTTCTGTTTGTACTGAGTTCGTGACGGCCGGTGCAACGACGCAGCGTAGGGTTGTGTGTAAGGAACGAAGGTAAAGGAACACAGCCCAGTTTTATGTGTAGATCGCCGTCTTTATGAATACCTAACTACATAATGGTGCTAATGCAGTCAGAGTTAAATCTTAAAGATCCCTAATCAAATAATTTCAACATAAAGTAGCAGAATTGTTTGTGTCAAATGCACATTATGCAAAGTCTGTACGTGACACAGCAGAACAAGATTTACTGTCTAAATCAGAACATTCGATAACATACCAACAAATAGTTTGTGCTGCAAAATCTTCGAAACCAGTGTAATTGGACCGGCTGAGATGACTTTAGAGTTACTTCTAACTGTTCCTGGCATATGAGGCAGGAAGCAGGGATTGTTGAGTACCTTTTTACTTTCCCATATACGTACGTATATACGGAGTAATATACGTAGTATAGGGAAAGTTATGTAATGCTACGGAAAATCGATTTCGAGATTTCAACGGAAATACACTTTTTGGGGTCCCCCGATACCGAAAAGTGGATCTTTTCAAAACGTCCGTCCGTTTGTCTGTCTGTCTGTCCGTCTGTCTGTCTGTCTGACCGTCTGTGAACAACACTAGCGCGTAAACCAAACGTGCGATTTATTCCAAAATGGATATTCCCCAGTCGATCTGCGTCCACTCAAGGCGCTTCGATTTTGAAAAACTTTCTTTTTGAAAAAATTTGAGGGGACTTTACATGAAGGCCCCCCCGACATTTTCAAAATTTTCTCAAAAACGGCTCCACATTTTTTTCTTTAAATTTCTTGTAAGAATAGAGTAAAATGCACTTATTCAGGTGGCATAGATCCCATTTTCACGGTTAACTCTCAATTTCCGAAAATTGCCAAAGTTTGAAATTTTTTCGGCGTCGTCCTAGAACTACAAATGTGAAGATAGATTTTTCCTTCAAATAAAATTTTTGTCCAAAATGAGTTCTTTCATGAAGGTCATGTACAGTTTTTTGAAATTTTTTAATAGTTTTGCGCAATATTGCAGGTAATATTTGAAATTTTAAAAAAATTTATAAAAAGCAGATTTTCTCTAAAATCCCCTCCAAATTTTTTTAAAGACTTTTTGTAGGGATAGTGATAAATGTGCTCTATGATATGACACTAACGCCATATTCCTCTATTCTTTCGTTTTTTCAAAAATTGCAAAAATGTAGTTATTTTACATGTTTCTCACGTCGTTAATATTTACATTAGCGGCGATTTGTTCACATTATTATATTCATGAGTACATGTGCTTTAAATAATGTCAAATAAAGTTTCTCGAAAATTGATTAATTTTCTGTGAAAACTAACTCAAAATTCCCCATTTTCAGAAACGCTCAAACGCAGTTTTCTAAAAAATGGTTTCAAATTTTTTGTTCAAACTTTTCCAACGGATAGTGCTAATTGCACTCTTTAATATGGCGTAAAGTTAATTTGGGGGTATTTTTTGTTTTTTCAAAAATTACAAAAATTTATTTTTTACTTTCTCTCACGTTGTTAATATTTACATTAATGGCGATTTGTTCACATTAATATATTAATGAGTACATGTGCTTTAAATAATGCCAAGTAAAGTTTCTCGAAAACTCAACCTTTTTCTGTGAAAACTAGCTCAAAATTCCGTCTTCGCAGAAACGCTCAAACACCATTTTCTCGTAAATGGCTCAAAAATTTTTCCTCAATCTTTTGGAACGGATAATGCTAATTGCACTATTTAATATGACGTGAAGTTTATTTTAGAGAATTTTTTTTCAAAATTACACAAATGTATTTTTTTTAATTACATACATTTTAAATATGCACATTACCAGAAATTTGTAAACATTATTATATTTGTGAATGTAAGTGCTTCAAATGACTACAAATCATGTTTTTGATAACTCAAAATGTTTGTGAAAAAGAGCTTCATATTTCGCATTTTTAGTTGCGCTTAAACGCCATTTCCTTAAAAACGGCTCCAAATTTTTCAATTGAAAATTGCTATTTAGGACGAGATTTTTGTGTTCTTTAATATTCTAAAATTAAAAAATATGCATGGTGGTAAACAGGTGTAGCAAGAAACCTTGTTTTGTGGGTCCTTGATACCGAAAAACCAATTGAAAGCAAAACGTCCGTCCCTCTGCCAGTCTGTGAACAACAGTAGCGCCTAAACCATAAGTACGATTTCCATTCTTCCATTAGGAAGCCGAAAAGTTAAGAAAATGTAAAAATAGTGTACTTTGGGCAGCGATAGATGGCAGCTAGCAGGAGTATGTGGCAATTCCGAATAGCTAACCCAGACCCAAAGAAATAGAAAACTAATACGGGAAAGTCTGTGCCATTCTGTAGCACCATTAGTTTTTCTGTAGTTTCCCGATCGATATCAGGCGAACCCCGGAGCAGTACACTAACGAACAAGCAATGGGCAGCGTGCGATCTTTCCTTCCTTGTCCTATGCTCACCCCTTACTTACTTACTTACTTACACACACACACACACATGCACGACACTACCACACATGTTGGGACAGCGGTTGGGAGCTTAGAGCTTGTCCCGGCTGGGGCGGTGCCCCACAAGTGGAAGATACCTGGATGAAAAAAACGCAATCCGGCCAGTAGGTCGGCGCTGGATCTCATTAGAAGGGAATCGCCCCCGCTTGTGATAAAAAAATAAAATATGCTTACGGGAATAATGATCACAGTAGTTGCGATCCTAAGCGCAATCCGATGAAATCATCAATCATTGAGCAGTAATGACCCCTGTTTCCGATTGTAGCTTCATTCATCCAGTTTTAAGCCATATACATGACATATCTTTGTTGATCTGTATCTTGTCTGTTCTTTTTAGATATTGTCCATGAAGTGGTTTGTCTCTTCACGATTTCTTTTTTTTGTGGCTCACATTTCAGGTCATGCAACATCAACATTTAACGGTCTGTTGTATTCTTCACAATGCTTCTTGACATCCTTACAATGTCATTCCTTAGGACAGATTTAAAAACCATCATCACGATTATCCACATACTTTCCCATTCCGTCTATTGCAATGTGCAAAGAGACTTCGAAATGCAGAAGTCCTCTCCTTTCTTTGCGTGACACTAAAGTAAAGTGTGAACGCGGCGTGAGGATGGGCAACATGATGCTTTAAAAAGCAATTTTCTGTTTCTTTTGTACTATGGTTCGAACTTTTTGCTCAGTCCAGTCCACCAGTCCAAAGCTGCATTCGGCTACAGGCAACAGCCAAACCACCTATTTCAAAAATGTTATTCCTCGAGTTCAGAGAGGACAAGAGGGCTGAGTTTTACTGTTTCGTAATATTACTTGCAAATTCTCTCCTTCGTTACGACATTTGCCCGGCTCAATATCTTGAATCACGGTGTGCACATCTATCTCAATGCTCTGTCGTTACCATTTTGCCTCTCAGGTTGACGTTTGCACATTTTTCAGTCCCAAAATTCATGCATTCAAATTCATGGTGAATTTATTTATCACAGAGAGAATTTGAGAGATATTTAAGATCATGCGTGTAACACAAACTAATTACAATTTAATATAATTCATGTAAAATGAATGTGAAGCTGGTCTTTCATCACAATGAAACTTGAAATCGAAGTCAGCTTGCAACAATTGTCTTGATAATGGAATTTAACTAATACTAAATAGCAGAAGGGATAATGAATATCCGTGAAAAATCCCCCAGTTAATCTGAATATTTCTTGTTTCTACTATTGCCACTCCGCTATGTAGAAGCAACCTGTAGTACTCCTTGACTTCATCCTAGCTTTACAAAACTCGAGGATGAAATCGTTTAATCTTCAAGATCTTCACTGGTACACTGGCAAAGACCTTGCAGTCAGTACAAGCCATACTCAAGTATTGTTTTGATTTCTTACATGATTTAAAACAACTTTATAAGTAGTAAGATTTCTTTGCAGCCACAGAAACCTTTACGTCATTATTTTTATTCATTTGGCAAAAGATTCAAAAGGTTTCATTTGGCAAAAGATTCTCCTGGAGGTGTCTCCACATTTTGTTAGCGCTCGGTACATTTGTAACTTTCTACATTACTGGTTGACATGGGATTTGCCTATAATTATTTGCTTGAGTATTGTCTTTCCCCATCAGCTGCTAATGTGAACCACTCCAGGACTTCCTCTGAATTTTCTAAGATTTCATTAACAGCCTTTCGAGATGGGAATGTAATGCTGTTAATTTCTTCATCCAATAATTCGGTACCTTATTGATCCCTGGTGATTTCCAGTTCAACATATTTGTAATTGATTGAATGAAGTCTTCTTCAGATAATTTCTGAACATTTTCAAGTGATTCCATAATTTAATATGCAGCTTCAACTTCCGATTATCACCAAAATTAGCCACATCAATGGGACCTGCGTCCTTCCCTAATTCCTGTCCAAATTCTCTATTATAACTTTATTTTTAAAATGTCTAAATTACTAATAGTAAAAATATTACTGAAGCCATGGCTTAGGCTGTAAATAGGATCTAAAGTATGACCGGACTATAAGATCCGGAGCGGCTGTGTTCTAGACTGGGACTATGACTCGGATCAGGTCCGTGAATCTCTGTTTCTAGTACTAGGTACTGTGACTGAGACTGGGGCTATGGCTCGGACCGCGACCAAGAATAGGATTATATTTCTAGAACTCAAAACTACGGTTGAGGACTGGATCATGGCTGTGATTCGAACAGGGACTATGAATTTGAGACTGATTCGGACCGGGACCAAGACTATAAGCTTAAATGTATCCTAAAATAAGAAGGGGAACTGCGTTTCTGAGCTCCTTTTTATTATTTTTTACTTGCAAATGACTGAAAATACAATGAGAATGAAATTATTAGTTAACGATAAACGTATGAGAAATTTTAAGTTTATAAAATTAAGAAATGCAATTGATTTGATGTTGCAACTTAAAATCGGAATTGCCAGATGGCTTGGACAGCCTCTTCCTCATGTTGTCAGATTTAAAAAGAGGAAAATCAGGGACTGAAAGTATTTAAGGAAATAAAATGTTTTATTGAGCAAGGCTAAAGGGCCGTTATGCGCACGTCTACGACTATTTGCATTGCGAAGAGCCGTAAACTATCTCTGTAGATTTCATTATTACGAGTATTTCTTTTATCCGTTTGAAATATGCATGTAGAGATGTTCAATAATAAGGCTGATGGATAAATACTCAAGTCACGCTGATCTCATGAGATTTTGTTTATTAATATTTTTTATTCAATTATGTACTTTTTAAATAAATTTATCTGAAAATGCATTTGCAAAAAATTGTATGATAACATTATTCTATTCTTTTATTAGATGTTTTTGAACGAGTATAGTGATGTTCCCTTTGAGGCTCTGACATACTTGACTGGTGAATGCAATTACGGAGGAAGAGTGACAGATGACAAAGACAGAAGATTGCTCCTGTCTATTCTTTCGATATTCTACACTGACAGTGTTGTAGAGGAAAAGGGGTAAGAATTTTCTATATTCTTCATATATTGCCTAAATATTTCTCAAATAATTTGAAATAAAGAGAGCACTTATTACTAAAGAAATGAAGTTGTGATATTGAAAAAAATACTACATTACTATTAAAATTATTTCATTTAAACTATTACATGTAGATCAAAATATTTTTTGAAGATGCGCAATAACATAATTTCCAGAAATGCCATATGAAATTGTGGATGTAACATTTGTTTGTATTCTGTGTGACACAATCTCATCACAATTATAAATGTAAGAATGCCTACAAAAGTAGATTAAATCACTGTCTTATTACTTTCCCGTATACGTACGTAGTATAAGGAAAGTTATGTAATGCTGAGCAAAAAAATGGCAAATTTGCGCCAGAAAAAGATAACGAAAAATTCCGGGCCGAGTAAAAGAAAAAGTGGATAAAACCCGTTGCTAAATTAAGAAAAAATCCTCTTAACACTTGGTGTAGCAAGAACCCCTTTTTAGTGGGTCTTTGATACCGAAAAAACAATTGAAAGGAAAACAACCGTCTGTCCGTCCGTCTGTGAACACTGCTAGCGCCTAAACCGTACGTACGATTTCTTCCAAAATGGATATTCCCCGATCGCTCTGGTTTTGATCGAAGCTTTGAGATTTTGAAAAATATTCTATAAGATTTGGGGGTACTTTACATTAAGCTCCCTGGACATTTTCAAATTTTTCTCAAAAATGGCTCCAAATTTTGTCTTTACATTTCTTGTAAGAACAGAGTAAAATGCACTTATTAAGGTGGGATAGGTTCGATTTTCACGGTTAAATCTGAATTTTCAAAATTTGCAAAAGTTTGAATTTTATTCGGCGTCTTCCTCCAAATACAAAATTGCAAATAAAGATTTTTTCTTCAATTAAATTTGTTCTTCATGGTGAGTTCTTTCTTTAAGGTCATGTACATTTTTTGTAAATGTTAGTACTTTTCGCACAATATTGCATGTAATCTATGCAATTTAAAAAAATACAAAAACAATATTTTCTCAAAAACCGCTCCAAATTGTTTCTTTAAACTTTTTGTACGGATAGTGCTAAATGTACCCTATGAGATGACAAACGTCATATTGGTCTATTCTTTTGGTTTTTCAAAAATTGCAAAAATGTAATTTTTACTTTCCCGTATACGTACGTATACACGGAGTGATATACGTAGTATAGAGAAAGTTATGTAATGCTGCGCGAAAAAAATGGCCAATTTTCGGCGGAAAAAAATTAATTGCCGGGCCGTGAAAACGAGTAAGTGGATAAAACCAGTTGCTAAATTAAGAAAAAAAATCCCCTAACACGTGGTGTAGCCAGAAACCCTGTTTTCTAGGTCCTTGATACCGAAAACCCAATTGAAAGGAAAACGTCCGTCCGTCCGTCCGTCCGTCCGTCCGTCCGTCCGTCCGTCCGTCTGTCCGTCTGGAAACACTGCTAGCGCCTAAACCATACGTTCGACTTCTTCCAAAATGGATATTCCCCTGTCGATCTGATTCTAGTCTAAGCTTTGAGATTTTGAAAAAGATTCTTAAAAATTTGGGGGTACTTTATATGAAGCACCCCGGGGATTTTCAAAATTTCCTCAAACGGCTCCAAATTTTTTCTTTAAATTTCTTGTATGAATAGAGTAAAATACACTTTTTAAAATGGCGTAGGTCCGATTTTCACGTACAGCTCTGAATTTTCGAAAATTGTGAAGGTTTGAATTTTATTCGGCGTCTTTCTCCCACTACAAAATTGAAGATAGAGATTTTTTCTTCAAATAAAATTTGTTCTGCATATTGAGTTCTTTAATAAAGGTCATGTAAATGGTTTTCAAAATTTTGGTAGTTTTCGTGCAATATTGCGTGCAATATGTGCAATTTTAAAAAATTACAAAAACAAAATTTTCTCAAAAACGACTCCAAATGTTTTCTCTAAATTTTGGTAGGGATAGAAGTAAATGTACTCTATCAATGACATAAAAGCCATTTTGGTCTATCGGTTGGTTTTTTCAAAAATTACAAAAATGTAAATTTTTTTACTTGTCTCTCACTTCGTTAATATTTACATTATCTGCGATTTTTTCACATTATTATATTTACGAGTACATATGCTTTAAATAATGTCAAGTAAAGTTTCTCGAAAACACTACCGTTTTCTGTGAAAAGTAGCTCAAATTGTGGTATTTTCAGAAATGCTCAAACGCCATTTTCTCGTATATGGCTGCAATGTTTTTCTTGAAACTTTTGTAATGAATAGTGCTAATTACACTCTTTAGTATAGCGTAAAGTTTATTTTGAGTTATTTTTTTGTTTTTTCAAAAATTACATAATTGTAAGTTTTTTGAAAGATCTCTCACATCTTTAATATGCACATTACCAGCAATTTGTAAATTGTATATGTTATTCTCTCATTGTTGCAAGTCACTATTGTATTTGTGAGTTAATGTGCTTCAAGTGACTTCAAATTAGGTTTTTTGAAAACTCAAAAATTTTCTGTGAAAAAGAGCTTCAAATTTCGCATTTTTAGTAGCATTTAAACGCCATTTTCTTCAAAACTGCTAGAAATTTTTAAAGGAAAATTGCCATAAAGAACGAGGTTTTTGTGTTATTTAATATTCTAAAAGTAATTTATTCGTTCTACCTTTAGGAAACTAAAAACGTAAAAAAATGTCGAAAAAAATGTAATTTGGGCGGCGGTAGATGGCAGCTGGCAGGAGTATGTAACAATGTTGTGCGCAGATAAATTTCTTTCCCCACACGTCATATACAGTTTTTACTGTTTTTTTGACTAAATAAATAAAAAAAAATAAAAAATTCCGAATAGCTAGCCCAGACCCAAGGAAATAGAAAACTAGACGGGAAAGTCTATGCCATCTGTAGCACCACTAGTTTCCTTTTTAACTCCAAGAAATAAGGTTGAGGCAAGGATGTCTATATTGAGGAAGCTGTTAATTTAGAAGAACAACAGTGTCTTCGAGGTGACAAATGAAGAGAAAATTTCAATGAAGTTCTGAGTCAGGCGGTTAATTCTTTTTTTACAGAAGTTCATCATGTTATTTATTTACATGTAATGCTCATAAATATCTAAAAGAATTTTGGCATGTTCCAAAAATTTTCAAAAATATAGTGAATGCTAGAAGTGTTTTTGCCCAAAATAATATTTAATAATGCAATGCAGTGTTAAAAACATTTCTTCTGATCTAGGCCCAAGGCCTGTGACAACATAAGTTCTTTTTCATCCCCCCCTCTTCGGTTTTTTTTCGTCGCCTAGCCCATTGCTGGACCTGATGGTAGACTCTTAAAGAGTGTTGTTGTGCTGCGCCTGCAGATGGTGGTAGCGCAGCAATGTTTGGCTTGTTCTTGAAGGCACATTTAATGTAAAAAATATATTTCAATTTGTTGAGAGATGGCACTTTCTTCCCACTGTAGCCGTTTAATGAAACAAGAAAATGTTCACCCGCATCAGAAACCATCTCCTGAGTCGTGTTGGAGTTCTTGAATATTTTTATTGTGCCAACAACATTAGGGTTCGTGGTCAGAGTCAGAAACTTCAATTTTCCTTGCTGAAATAACGCCGAGGTGGTATCGCAACCACTCATTACAATTAAAAAGAGAATGTTTTCGGCAATTGGTTCACTTACAGCATCAATTGGAGAAAACATAGCTGTTGAAACTTTTTTTCCAAGTTTCAAAAAGAATACGTTTTCATGCTTGCAGAGGCCTATCAAAATGACCAATATATCCACATCCTCACCAACTACAATCACAGTCTCATTAGTTGCAGCTAAGGACACAGCTTTGTTGGCTATCGGGGTGTCTGCGTCTTTCTTCGCTTATTTGCATGTCATTCCCGCTGAAGAAAACTTTGCAATCAGCATTGCTATTAATCGACTTTTGTTGTGATGATTAGCAAGAAAATTTTCTTTTGACGTCGTTAGCACCATTGTTTCGTCAAACAGAATATCAGCTGAAGCAAGTTTTCTAGATCTTTTAATTCGCTCTTCACTTTTTGTACCCAGTTTCCCACCATCAGGGTAGCCATCAAAACAAACCACGGCTTGCAATTGGTATTTTGAATTCACATATTAATATCTTCTTCTCTTATTAAGGTTAACATCTGTTTTTCTTCATACTTCACCATCAGGATGATTCAGGAGATGTGCAAATCCAACTTTTGATCCATCTTTTCTTTGGTCTGCCTGGATTGCTTTTTCCTATAGGTTTTGAATCTATCGCAATCTTGATTATTCTTTTGCTGTCCGACCTGGTAACGTACTTATTCCATTCTCTTCTTCTTGTTCTTGTAAATTTTACCATGCCTATAAAGTCACATTCATTTATTATGTATTGGTTTTTCAATCTATCCCATTTTGTTAACCCAATATTGATCTTAATATTCTCATCTTTGATGTTCTAAGTAGAGTCTTAGTTCTTCTAATATCCGCCCTTTTTTCTGCTTCATATGTTATTACTGTTCTTACCATGGTTTTGTAAATTTTTTACTTTGCTTTCTACACTAAGAAATTTGTTTCTCCATGCCACATCTTTCAAATACCCTGATATTCTTGTTCATTTCATTACTTCCTGTTTAGCTACATTATATGTATTACGTGTGCTTGAAATTTCAACTCCCTCCTAAATACGTGAATTTCATTACTTGCTCTATTATTTTATTCTTTATCATCAGTTTACACCGTATAGAATCTTTGGAGATCACCGTTGATTTTGTTTTGTCAGTTGAAATGACCATATTATAACGTTCTGCACTTTTCTAGAATTTTTGAAAGATCCTTTGCAAATTATCATCTGAATCTGCAAATAAGACTGCATCATCCGCATAACACAATATTGATAGTCTCTCACTACCCATTTTAAATCCTGACATTTCTTTTACACTGTCAAATAGCTTGTGCACAATTAAAATAAAAAGTATAGGGCTTAGAGAATCCCATCGTCTAATGCCAGATGCACCTGTAATTTCATCTGTTACCATATTTCTAATTTGCATTTTTGTGACTGTGTTCGTATTCATATCCTCTATTACTTGTATTAATGCTTCTAATATATTGTCTCTCAAGACACACCACTTTAATTTACATAATAGTCTAATAATAGGACCAGGTTAATAAACTTAAACCTGGTCGGGGTGTACCGACGAAATACTGGCTGTCATGAGAAATGGCCTGTGCGGTCTGTGATCATGGAGCGCTTGGCGGCTTCCTGCTCGAAGCTAATTCAAAGTTCTCGGGGCGCGGAGCGCCGAAACAGCGTGACCGAAATCTCCAGAAAAAACGACCGCGCGCTGAAGACGCCAAAATCAAGGGAGAGCGATCTACTCCGCGGTCTTCCTCCAATGGCTCGCCGCCTATTCGTACATTTCAAATTGACGAGTGTGATGGGGATATCTATCTCCTATCACTTCAAGTCAAAGTGGCATGTAACATTCACCTAAGGAAAGCCGTGGCTCGCAAAGGAGACGCGGTACGCCCTTCATTTAAGCCGGATAGGAGACGAAGATGGTTCGCAGGGGCGGCCAGCACACGAAATAATTTTTGCAATTTAATAAATTCCATCTGCCTGCAACGCAGTGTAATCGGAAAAATTAAGAATTTTTAGTTGTGCTACTATTCTTGTCAACAGGCATTATATTGAATGATTGTAGAAAAGAAGTATGTAGGTAGCAATCTTCCCACTTACAAGTCTCAATTAGCTAGTGCCAGATTTTGTAGTTTGAGGACTCCGAGGATTATATCTTTGTGGAGCCCCCAATATTTTCAATCTTAAATAAGATCAGAGAAAGAGGATTAAAGATAAAATGGCCTACTGTGATATTAAAATATTGTATTTTCAGTCTTTTTTAATTTTCAAACCAAGAAATGAAAATTTAGAATTATTTGGAACTAATAACGCTAACCTGATGAAATCAATTTATCCATTTACAAACCACGTAAAAAAACAAGCGTTAGTAAATTAATTAACTCTATTTATGATAATTAAAATTAAAAATTAATCTTTAAAATGTAGCCAACGGGAGCAGTGGCCTGAATTGTACCGAACTGAACACATCTTTATTTTTAACATTAGAGATATCATACATCACTTTTATTGGTATGTTAAGCAACATTACCCTGTCACCTAAGTGTATTACAATGAATGAAATTATATTTGAATATATTTAAATATATTTATAATTAATTTCAAAATATAAAAAAGGTAACCATTCCACTTTTAAAAATAAATTATTCATTGTGAAATTCGAAGAAACAAAATAAAGCAATAATAATAAAATAAAAACTTTTTCTTTGTTCTCAACTAGCTTTGCAGATATGAGCAATTTATTTACTTACTTGACGTAATTTTCTTCCCCTAGTTTTTATGACTTATTAACATACAATATCTAATACATTTGTAGTATTTTTATATTTATTAAAAATATTGCCACAACAAAAGTTTATTTTTCTTGCATTAATCCCTTATGAATAGTTCAAAAACTTTTAGTTGCTTGTTACAGGTATAGTTTTTCTGAGAGTGGGTCATATTGTGTTCCTGATGATACAAGCTGGCAGGGGTGTGTTGACTACGCTAGAAATTTGCCATTAACTGCTGCTCCAGAAGTCTTTGGTTTGCATGAAAATGCAAACATAACTAAAGATAACAAGGAAACATTAGAGGTATGGTTTATTGATTTTACACAATGTCTGTATTTACTTTTTACTCATACTACTCTCTTCCTAATAATTTCAAATACTGCTCATCCTCTACTTTATTTGAGAAGGGGATGAATTGTGGTACGCACTTCAAATTTCATAATTCTTTCTAGTTTCCAAGTGATACCCTTTCAATGGCAACATCACATCCAATACAGATGTCTGTAATTATAACAAACAATGTAGGAATCATCATGTGTCAGTATCAACAACTCACTTCAAAAAATGCATATGCATATAATTTATATGTACATAATTTTACAACAAATTGCCAAATGACATCAAGCAATTAAAATTGATAAAAAAGTTTAAGTGACAAGTAAATATTTACTGCTGCATCTGGTTCTGGTTCTATCCAATTAGATACTTCTATACAATTAGATATTTGCTCGTGTATAAGTCGCACTAACGATCTTTGTCACAATAATTTGAAAAAAAATCTCGTGTATAGGCCGCACTGAATAATTCGATGTTGCTGAGTAAACTCTATAATAAAAATATGTATTTATTTTTAAAACATAGGTAAATTCTTATCGGAGGGGGGGAATACCATGCCGAATTTGATTGGCTGTTTCTGCGCATCTATCAGAGCGCGACACTGTTATTACTTCGATTTTTTCCATAGCTGCCTCTCAACGCCCGTCTTCAGGATGGAATAAATCACGGTGTTTCGTGCCTTTCTTGGTTGTACCGCTACATGTTTCATGATCGCTATCGAATCAAGAACTGCTGGATCATGCGATACCTAGCGGCACGACCGAGAAAGACGCGAAATTCCGTGATATATTCCATCCTGAAGACGGGCCTTGAGAAGCAGCTGTGGAAAACTCGCAGTATACTTCCTACGCTGAGAACAACTGAGGCAACGTGACGATGCGATACCACGTGGCTTCCGTAGCGGGGAAATTTTTTGAAGTGCGCGGCATTTCTAATAAGGTTGACGGGGAATCAAGGCGGAATGTGCGTGAGTCCGGGAACGATGGATATAAATTTAACATCAACTGTGACAAATAAATGTTCGTTTTTGGCATAACATTTTGTTTTTCTTTTAATGATTTTTAAAAATAAAAATCTCATGTGTAAGCCGCACCCCCATTTCACGAGTTACTTTTGGACGTGGAAAAAAGTGTGGCTTATACACGGGGAAATATGGTGTGTACTGAGCATCAAAAAGAAAAAGATATTGGTTTTAACAATGATATTTAATCCATCAGTTACCATTTGTGTATTATATTTTATTTAAATTCTTCAAAGGCCATATATACCTGTGTAATTGTTCCTGACCTTCTGGGTCAATGACCCGCAACTTCAGAAGGTTTATTTTCTCAAATTTCACTTGAGTCAATAAGCAAATGCTAAGATAACCTCTTGTATCTGGACATAAATGTAGCTCACTATCTGTGCATGTTACCCTGAGTGGGAAATATAGTTATTCAAATAATTGATCTCCAAGTTCTCATGGTAATAAGTTGATTTCTACATGTATCCCTTCAATACAATAATGGATAATATTCAATATCTATTGCTCAATTGCTTTTGAAAATTGTTTGTATAACATGGAGCGGATAGTTTTTAATCAATTCTTGCCAAAAACATTTGTTTCTTCCTCTATTAATAATTCATCTTAATAAATATAAGAGCTAGGAAAGAAATTCCAGAGCACGAGAAATCATTTTCCACCGCAGTATGTTACACACAGTTTCTGTTTTTTACAAATAAATGCATAAATGTTTACAGATATTGATGGATTTTTTTTGCAGTTATTACAAGGAGTTCTAATAACTCAAACACAAATAACTGGTGGTGGTGCTGAAGAAGACACAGCAAAAGTAATAAGTGACCTCTCAGATGATATTCTGTCCAAAATGCCACAGATTTATGATGTGATTGCTGTAGGAAAAAAGTTTCCAGTGCTATATGACAATTCCATGAATACTGTATTGAGACAAGTATGTAATAATTTTATCCTTCAATCCCTTTCCATTAAAAAATTTCATAAAATGACTAAATTTCCATTATTTTTGTAATTACTTCAAATTGGATAGCATTATTCATCAACAGACTTAAGTGCAATTTTTATAAAATCAGCAAATGTAACATTTCTGCTATCTTTGAGGTTGAAATATACCTACCAAAATATCAGCCATTTTTCTCTTCAATTAGTGTTACCATTTTAAAAACTTGTGAGCACCAACCCTTAACAATACATGAAATTTTTAAAACTCAAATGTATAATATTTTTAAAGTTGCAAATTTGTTCTTATGTGTACATTTAAAAGAAATCTATTGCGACATGTATTACTGTTTGTATTTCTTCTTAGGAAATTATCAGATACAACCGACTAATTGAAATTGTCAGAGACACTTTATACAACGTTAAGAAGGCTGTCAATGGTTTAGTTGTTATGTCTGAAATTTTGGAAGAAGTAAATAACAGTATGATCGTCGGAAAAGTGCCAGCTTCATGGGCTGAAAAGTCATACCCTTCTTTAAAACCACTGGGAAGTTATGTAGCTGACCTAATAGCAAGGTATGAATATTAATTTTTAATAAAAAATAAAGTTTGAAAATATTTTGTCAGCTTTGTCACACATTACAAGACGGGAACAACCTAGGAGCTGCAGCCATAAAAATATTGAATACATTAAGAGTTACAGAAAAAGTTTTGTTTTATACATTGCTCAATTTATTTTTAAAATATTAAATTGTTTGAGAATTTAAGTTTACAATCTTTTCAGAGAAAACATCTTGTATGTGAGGCTAAAATCCTAAAATTCACTTTATTTCATCAGTCAGAAAAGCCTATTGTAAATGAACATTCTTGAAGCCATTTAGAAACAGAGATGGCTTTCTTTACTCTGTTTTTTAACTTAGCTTTCATTGTCGTTTCGTGTTTTCCCGCTGCTAGGAATTGTGATCCTTCTAAAAAGCTTAAATACAATATATACAATGAATGATTTTGAAAATCATGAGGCTGACATCTACCCACATTATTTATTTAGCATCTTTCCTTTTCTGCAGCCTGTTTTCTTTAAATTTGTTGTGAAGTCCCCTATGAGCCATTCCATGTCAAATCACACAAGAGTTGACATGACTTTTTTTAAAATGTACGATATTTTTTTCTTAAATCTGAACATCGAAAAAAGAGACACGTATTTTTTTAGGTTCCTTAAAAATTGATTATTTGTTTAGTTATGACTATATTAAATTTTGGAATTTACAGGTACTTCACAAAATATGATCAATTGTTGCTCCGAATGTACTGATTATACAAATTTCTGGTTTGTTTCATTTAATACACTGAAATGTGTATTTTATTCCTCTGTAAATAAATTTTTCAAAAAATATTTTTTTCGTTTTAAAAAATGTATATTTTCAAAAAAAGTAAACTTTCTATACAAACTCGATGAGATAAAAATTTGAAAATAATATAGGCGTGTTCCTTGTTCAATTCTCTATGAAATACAACAATAAATAAAGTGGGCACTACACACACACAGTTCTGAAAAAATCAATTGTAAGTATGAGGGCGCCCTCTGCCTCTGCCCATGCACTAACGAATTGTGTTCGGTCAGTCTTTGATGCAAGTGCTGAAGAACTAAAAAAAGAATAACCGTCTGCCTGATTAGGGTTTCAAGAGTTATTAGTATTTTAGATGTTCACTCTGCTCCCAAAATGTATGACATTGTGTCCATTGTGTCAATTTAAAAAAAATAAATGACACGAATATATGACGTTCAGTCTGGACATCAAAAAACGAGGCACGTGATATTTTATTTACCTGATAATTGATTAGTTTTGTAGTTAGGCCTATATTAAATTTTGGAATTTACACGTACTTTGCAAAATATGATTAATTGATGCTCCGAATGTACTTCACATAAAAATTCCTGGTTTGTTTCGTTTAATATTTTGATGTGTGTATTTTACTCATCTGTAAATTACTTTCTCAAAAAATAAATAGTTCATTAAAAAATTGTATTTTTTAAAAAAAATAATATTTCTATATGAACTCTCTCAGATAAAAAATTGAAAAAAATAGGCATATTTCTTGTTGAATTTTCTACAAAACACAACAAGAAAAAAGTGGGCACTCAACACGTACAGATAAATAAATCTATTGTAAGTATGCGGGCGTGTGGTTCCTGCCCCTGTAGTGACGAATTGTATTCGATCAGTCTTTGATACAAGTGCCGACGAAAAATAAAAAGAATGGCCGTCTGCCTGATTAGGGTTTCAAGAAACAATAGTAACTCACACGATCACTCTTTTTCCAGAAGGGATGGGTGACAGCAAAACGAATTCTACTACAGCTTTTCCTCGTGTCAACGAATTTTACTGCACCGCTTTGTGTCCTAGGGATGGGGTGCCCTCCTAACTTTGCTCGTGAAATACAATCAACCACTTGTGAAGGGACATGAGTAAAATTTTCTCAACATCAGTCACAATACGTACCTTATGAAGACAAGAGTGCTAATGATTGTTCTGTGAAGTTGTGTGTACACTGTGCATCACGAGTAGCGATCACCGTATGAGGTGCGACAGATGTTTCAATCCATTTAATCTTTCTGATCATGGTTTTTAGAAAAGAAAATCTCCAAGACGCGTAAACCACAATGTGCTGGTGAATTTACAGGAGTCATTAGATTGGCAAATTGATTATTCAGTTTGGAAGGGAATCGGCTTCCAAAACAGCCTTTTGTTAGTGAAGAGAGCGTCGAGATAAGTGGCTCTCGTGACATTAACAAAAGTAGCGGGACGTCCAGTGAATATAGTGAAAAGAATGGAAATCAAGGAAACATATAATTTAAGCTCTTCAGAAATTAATAAAGACAAGATAAACAAGAGTTTAATTTCAATAGGAGAAACCCCCGCCAAGAAAAGAATATTGGAACAAAAACGGTATCCCCATGAGAAGTTTCAGAAAGTACAAAGTGCCAACACAGATAATTTTTTTCACATTGAAGATCCTTCGACGTCCACCAAAAAAATCAGACAAAGATGCTATTTAGAAACTTGTCGCCTGCTTTCACTCAACAGATGGTATGACGATCAGTATTAAAATTTTGACAATTTTTGAAAGTTGGACTTACAATAAAATTAAACGACATTTTTCTGCAACCGAACGCATAATAAAAGAGTCTAAAAGTTGGCTGAAGAAAATGGAATTTTTTCCAGACCTGAAGTAAATTCGGTAAGGCATTAAAGCTGTGCATTGAGACGAAAGTTAATGAATTATATGGTAAGCGAGTGCTTGTATTTGAAGTTAGTTGTGAGGGGCCAGAAAGTTTCAAAAATGTCAATCAAAACATGAGTCAAGAATCCGTCATTTAATTATTTATAAATATATTAATATTATTTATATGTATTAATATACATAAATATTATTATTTATGAATTCAATCGTGAAGTTTTACAGCCTCAAGAGTATTAAAGTACTGCTTCATCCAAAGAAACCGACGACCAGTAACGCAAGAAACGCGACTATTGCAGCAATCTATTATACGCTCTTTCATAAAATATTAATATCTTTTTAAGTTATTGAGATCCCACTTTGATTTTTCCTGACGACATCATCAATACTCTAGTGCATTTATAACTATTTTTTTAAAAAGTTTTAGCTCATCGAGTTTACAAAAATATTTAATTTTCAAAATTTCAATTTTTTTTCAAAAAATGAAAATTCAGGAAATTAAATATTTTGCAGAATCTTAAAAATTAAACATGTTTTTAAGTTTCGAATGGAATTTGAACGGAATTTCTATAATTAGTGTATTCAAGTATATAGTATTTTTAAGTTAGTGATGTGCGTCATTTTTAGCAAATTTCATTATACAATATTTCCGAAAATAATAAAGTTAGAAAACCATAAAAATATATGTGTTAACTTATTTGATCCATATAACAAATAGAAAAAATTAGAAAATAATTAAAAATATGAAGGCCAAATTTGGGTATTTTTGTGCGATTTGATGTGGAATGGCTCCTATGTATTTTTGTGCTCACATTATTCCATTCCATTTGATCACCAGGTTGAAATTTTTGCAAGATTGGATTGATAAGGGAGCCCCTCACGTCTTCTGGCTTTCTGGATTTTATTTTACTCAATCATTCTTGACAGGAGTTTTGCAGAACTTTGCTAGAAAAATGAAATTGCCTATTGATTTATTGGCATTTATGTTTGAAATAACTAGTTTTGAAGTAGACCTAGATAAAGATCCAAAGTTTGGAGTGTACTGCAAGGTAAGTTTTTTAGCTTATTACCCATCATTGCTTACATATATTATATTTTCACAGTATTGATTTTGAATATATATTTCTAATTTCCACTCCTTCAAGCACATAAACCACCAGGTGCCTAATGAGGGAGACGCTAGCCGATATTCTAGGAAGAGCTCCATTTTATTTGAGGGACGTGGGATCTTTAAGGTGTTGATTTGATTTGTGTCCAGAAGACACAAATCAAATAAACGGTGCTCATATTTTCAAAATAAACAAATACAAGTGAAGGAAGAGCGTGTTTCACATAAGTCCACGTCAGCGAACGACCCCACTTAAAACTAAAATTATTCTTTAAATGATTGTCTCTTTGAAACATTTACTTGCTTACCGTGCACTGTCACTACCTTGATAGTATCTCCCACTAATTTGCAATTATAATTAATTTTAACTTTAAATCCCAAGAAAGATAGGTGGTTGTTACACTCATTAAATTACAATATTTTAAGCACAAATTGTAATTACAATATTTTAAGCACATGGCATGATATGGGCTAATTAGAATTCCAGTTTTTAAAACGTTCTTTCTATTTCCTTTAGTAAATGTAATCACAAATTTCACATGATTTCCTTTTCAAAATTACACTCGTACTTTGAGTTACATTCATTGAAACAATTTACGACTTCCTCTCGAGCACTGACCGTTCGTGGTCTCCGACCTCCAAATCCACGGCGTGCTAACCTATCCCGTTAGCAAAATTTTACCATGGAAGAGTCGCGACGCCTCGGTCCGAGACGTACCCTAACAC
Source organism: Acheta domesticus (assembly GCA_031308135.1). Classification (NCBI taxonomy): domain Eukaryota; kingdom Metazoa; phylum Arthropoda; class Insecta; order Orthoptera; family Gryllidae; genus Acheta; species Acheta domesticus. Next base: position 144,535,253 of record JAHLJT010009419.1, on the reverse strand, counting down.
AGCCCTGGCCCGCCCTCCTGGCATGGCCTCGCGTTGTTGCTGGCGCGCGAGAGCGCTCGCCATGCGTCGACCTTACTTCGGCAGGTGGTTTGCGCCAACAGCGTGCGTTAGCCTCCACCCCATCCAACGCAGCGCCTCCAATCGCATGGTACACGCGTCTTCGTCGCGGTCACATTCCACACCGACATGCTCGTGCCGTTCTCTCGCACTCCACTTAATTACGTTGCACGTAATTTGTGCACAGTTTTGATTCAGTTCTCTAGACCCACCTGCATTAAATCAGTTGATTCGTGGCCACCAGAATAATACGTTTCTTCCACACTTCTTTTTCTCTAATGTAAAACACTCCCACTTCCACCCTTTTTACGTACTATTATAACTTAGTACACTTGAATAATGTTTTAATTTCACGTTTTAGTTTGTCAGCTCAATCAGAATAATTACACTCCACCTAATGGTTTCTTCATGCGTCGATGCTCTAACAAACTTTCTTTTACAAGATGGCTCCCCCAGCCTAATGTTTGCGCAAGAGAAGAAGTTTACTCGTCGTCGATTCGGAACAGAAGAACAAACTCATACATCGGCGTTTCGTAAGAGAAGAGAGTTTCGTTTCGTTTCCACAGCATTTATACACTCGACTTTTCTCGTTATCTAGGGGAAACATGACGTCAGTGACCCTCTTCGGGACGGAACCTCCAGCCAATTCTCTCACTGAATACTCTTTCGCGCATGTCGCAAGCTCCGGACTCTAGTGACGTCGTTCGAGTCCTTGGACCTACGGGGATATTTGGAATATCAGCAAAAGTCACTATATGTGTGTGTGTGTGTGTGTGTGTCTGTGTGTGTATATATATATATATATATATATATATATATATATATATATATATATATATATATATACAGGTGTCCAGAAGCTCCCGTTACAAAAAAATACCACAAATTCTGTGATGCCAATCATGAAGAATGGCAGGTCCAGTTTTTCCGAAAAAAATTTTGTCTTTGAGAAAATTGAGTTTAAAAATCACTTCCAGGGCGCGAAATTCAAACCGGCCGCAACGACACCAGACTGCGCAGAGCATCCTTCCCCACCTTCTGCGCGGAGCATTTCCTCGTTTCTCCGCGTAAACGGTGAAACAGTCGAGTAATATTCTGGAAAGCATCGCGTTGCTTACACTAGAATACTTAATAGTATCAAGTATTTGCAGGTTCTATTCAATAAATATTTTAAATGTACGTACAGAATATCGAGTTTTGTTCAAAATAATAGCCACAGTACACGGCGGCGTAAACATAAATTATGAACACGATCCAACATTTATGAAAAAGATTGAATCTCCTGGAAAGCTAACTGTTCTACGTGGAACATCGAAGTTAAGGCAAGCGGCCTCGACTATCCATTTCTCGAAGTTGAATGACCATTCTACCATTCTATGGGTAGAATGGTCATTGCAAGATGAGAGCATGTCTTTCTCCCAAATCTTGGAATTACTTCGTGAAACCATTTCATAAGGCAGTTGACAGCTACTCGGAAGAAGTATTCTTTTAGTTGTTTTGTTTCTTTAAGCTTGCATTGTAGTTAGCAGATACGTACACAAATGAGTAACGACCATTTCTTCAATTTAATTCTTCGAGATTACTACGTAGTACAGAATGTAAGGGAGTAGAAACAGTTCACTACAACACTACTTCAGTGTTTTAATTTCCAATATTTTTCTTTGATATTTTCATAATGTACAACAAAAATCGACAAAGAGTAAAAGAACTGATGCAATATAATCAATTTTTCACCCGAAACCTTCTTTTGAATTATTTAATTTTTTCAATTTATTTTAATTTATTTTAATGCAGAATCAGTATCCTTACTACTTAAATATTTTAGAACATGCATATTTTGCTACTTTAAATTAATTAGGAATACTTTACATGCATGTCCTAAATCTTTCAGTTATATCTCTACATGTTCAATATTTTAATTTGTTTAAAAAATTAATCAATTTATAACTTTTCCATTTAATAATTGCATACTTTTTTGAACTGAAAAATATTAATTGGATAATTTTGGTAGATTTTACATAAAAACATCCTAATAATTACATATTTTTATGTTGCTTATTTTTTGACTCATTTTACATAGTTTTATGTTGATTATTTACTCATAAGTTATGAGGGATTTATATATCAAAAGAATATTTTATGGAAAACAAGAATAAACATACACAATATGCGAATTAAATCATAACTGCAACTCTATTGCTCTGTATATTTTTTTCCAAAACATATCTGATAATACATAAAATTATTTTCACATTGAAAATTGAATTCTTTTAGTTGTAAGGAAAAAATTATTATAAACAACCCATTCGCGCAAAATTTCGCACACTGCTCGAAGGCTCCTGTTCGAAATGTTCCAATACTCCTTCCTCTGTAGCGACAGATGAACGAGACACACTTGCATCGACACTTCCGCCCGGTAAAACTGACCCCGATGCACGTATTCTTGCGTCGAGGCTCATAAAAACGCATTGGGAAGGGTGTCTTCTGCTAGGGTATCTCTCGGCGTACACTCGAGCTGCCGCACGAGCGTTGCTCCGGCACTCGCCGAAGACTAAGTACATGTCGCAGTACTCATTAATTGAAAACGTACTTATTCTGGCCTCTCGCACTCAAACTCGATATTTCTACTAATTTGCCTTGACGGCGCTTAGCTTTTAGTATACGCCGCCGGCGGCGGGACGCTGGTGGTGGTGCGGAGGGGAGAGAAGGGGAAAGATGACTCCGTACAGGTGCTTTTTCAGCCATGACCACTGTGCGGGCCGGGTTTCGAACTGCGCAATCTGTTGTTTTGAGGCAAAACTGACATGCGGCTGATGGGCGAATCACTAGGCGGCGGTGGGAGGTTCGCCACGATGTGACGCGGCCTAGCAAGTGACAAATGCAAGGACACCGACCATAATACGAGCTGCGAATGGCAGTGGGCCGGTAACCTCAGTGAACCACGGTCAAACTTTTGCCTGCTAGAAGTATTTGTACATCAGGCAATGCAACATCACAGTTTTTCTCCGTCTTTTACCCTTTCACACCAGTAATATACTAGTTTTGTATTTTGTATTCATTGTTGCATTCAAATGTGGCGACGCTATTTTATCTCGGTTGATATTGACCTGTGGGTTAGGTTAATGGCCTACGTGCCCCTACAAAGATTCTTCAATGTACAGTTCGGTCTGCATCACCACAAAGTGACTGTAAAACGTATCAATTCAAATTCCGCGCCCAGAGATAAACTCAGTATTTTCATGGAACGAGAATTCAGGAAATGAATATTTAATTTCCGAAACGCTTTTATTATATCACTATATTTAGAATAATCTTCAGGAGAGTATCATTTACGTGGCAATCTTAAGCCTTAAGCACTAGTTCATATTAATATGTGCTAAAAATAACAATTCGAGCTTTCAAGGAGATTCAATCTTTTTCATAAATGTTGGATCGTGTTCATAATTTATGTTTACGCCGCCGTGTACTGTGGCTATTATTTTGAACAAAACTCGATATTCTGTACGTACATTTAAAATATTTATTGAATAGAACCTGCAAATACTTGATACTATTAAGTATTCTAGTGTAAGCAACGCGATGCTTTCCAGAATATTACTCGACTGTTTCACCGTTTACGCGGAGAAACGAGGAAATGCTCCGCGCAGAAGGTGGGGAAGGATGCTCTGCGCAGTCTGGTGTCGTTGCGGCCGGTTTGAATTTCGCGCCCCGGAAGTGATTTTTAAACTCAATTTTCTCAAAGACAAAATTTTTTTCGGAAAAACTGGACCTGCCATTCTTCATGATTGGCATCACAGAATTTGTGATATTTTTTTGTAACGGGAGCTTTTGGACATCCTGTGTATATATATATATATATATATATATATATATATATATATATATATATATATATATATATTGTAATGGTTTCTACTATATTAACTCGAAACTTAATTCGCCCCACGTTGGGCTGCCATTTGTAAAAGTTTTTTCCCATTTTCTATGTATCCTCACTGTTAATTTTACATGACATATACTTACCGATTGACTCAATCTGCTAATTACGTTTCTTTTGATTGGGCACCAGGAAACAATTCCATGTAAAAATAGCTTTACATAATTAATCGCACGTTGCCGAGCTGGCTCAATCGTTAGGGTTCGGTTTTAAGTAGCAATCCGCTTACCTCCTCTGCTAATTGCCACTTGATCCGCCCTCCTTACAGAGAAGTGCAAAATCTGAAGGTTTGCAGAAACTGTGGCTCTAAATTACGTACCAGGTTGCACAATGATAACCATGTATTTAATTTTTTTCAAATAACAAAAATGAAATTATTTAAAGAACGTTATTTCTAACATATTTTTTTTAATTTGGCTGAATTTTTCGATGGTCATGACCTCTGATATTTACAACAAAATGGTACCCTGAGCTCTCTTGGCGTTGTGAGATGTCGCCCCGATGAAGCCAATCCAGATGATCACCGCGCGACGTCTTCGTTCTTCTAATCGCCGACCGGGACGCATGATTTGATTTTGCACTAGATTTGTGAATGAGTCTTCTTAAGAGTTCTCTGATTGGTCAGTGATAGCGGCGCCGGAAACTCAAGTTTCAGCTGATAACTCGTCTCGGAAAAAAATTCCGACCTCTTGACACGCTGCACATGTGATAACTTGCATATTTGTGTTGTTTGTCGAAGTTTATTGACTTATAAATGTGTTTGGAGCTGAATTTTGCCGTTTTGTTAACATAAATGTAAATTAGTTAAAGGTTACATATGAATTGTCTGATTATAACATGTAGTTATTTCAGTGATTGTAATTTTACAGATTTTTTTTCAAAATTAATATTTTGAGTGAGAAAATCTGCTATTCTGTTACCAAAGTGAGACAAACTCTAAAGAAGCTTCATTCACAAGTCTGGTGCAAATTCAAATCATGCGACCGGGACCTACTACCTCAGCTTCTTTCTTGAAAATCCACGGCGTTTTCATCTTATCACCTAAATCTAATTGATATCTAAATTACTGTCCCTACTCTGCGTCCCTGTGGGCGCCTTCTCCGAACTGTGTACGATTGAAGAAAAAAATTAACAATCCTGCTATGCTAAGGATTCTACTACTTTCCGTGGTTTCTTCCCTTCTCCGAATGAACAAAATGTTCTGGTATTCGCGTCACATAAGTATCGAACTTTCTTATTCGTATTGGCAAACGGCATATGAATTTAGCTTCGCCGCGACACTGCGAACTGTCCTTTGAATTTCACGCCGCCGTTTACAATGTAATAAATGTTCCGTCGGTTGCCTTATATTCTGCACGAATAATATTTAAATTACTTCTGAATATGCAACAAGTCTATTTAACAACTGCATCCGGGTCCACTACGACACTGTGGAATACCTGTAATTCACAATGACTTTCCCCGTTACCTTTATCGAAAAAATAGAATTCAATGGCTTAGTGAAACTAGTGGTGCTACAGAATGGCACAGATTTTCCCGTATTAGTTTTCTATTTCCTTGGTTCTTTGCTAGCTATTCGGAATTGCCACATACTCTTTCTTGCCATCTACCATCTCTCACGGCCAAAAGTACATTTTTTTTGTCATTTTCTTAATTTTTCGGTTTCCTATTGGTAGAACGAAAATATTAATTTTAGAATATTAAAGAACATAAAAAACTAGTCCTAAATAGCAATTTTCATTTAAAAATTATGTGCCGTTTTAAAGAAAATTGCGTTTTAGCGCTACTAAAAATGCAAAATTTGAAGCTCATTTTCACAGAAAAGTTTTGAGTTTTCAAAATACTTCATTTGAAGTTATTTGAAGCACGTACACTCTCAAATATAATAATCTTTACAAATTGCTGGTAATGTGCATATTAAAGATGTGAGAGATCTTTCAAAAAACTTACAATTATGTAATTTTTGAAAAAACAAAAAAAATAACTCAAAATAAACTTAACGTCATATTAAAGAGCGCAATTATCACTATCCGATCGAAAAGTTTGAAGAAATTTTGTTAGCCATTTATGAGAAAATGGCGTTTGAGCGTTTCTGAAAATGCGGAAATTTGGGCTACTCTTCACAGAAAATGGTTGTGTTTTCGAGAAACTTTACTTGACATTATTTAAAGCACATGTACTCATATATATAATAATGTGAACAATTCGCCGCTAGTGTAAATATTAACGACGTGAGAGACAAGTGAAAAAAAATACATTTTTGTAATTTTTGAAAAAACCAACCTACAGAGCAATATGGCTGTTATGTCATTTCATAGGGTACATTTACCACTATCCCTACCAAAAGTTTAAGGAAAAAATTTGGAGCCGTTTTTGAGAAAATCTAGTTTGTGTAATTTTTTAAAATTGCACATATTGCACGCAATATTACGCGAAAACTACTAAAATTTTCAGAACAATGTATTTGACCTTAAACAAAGAACTCACTTTGGAGAGCACATTTTATTTGAAGGAAAAATCTATATCTTCAATTTTGTAGTTGGAGAAAGACGCCGAAAGAAATTCAGTTATCCGTGAAAATCGGACATACGCCATGTTAATAAGTGTATTTTACTCTATTCATACAAGAAATTTAAAGAAAAAATTTGGTTTTTGAAAAAATTTTGAAAATCCCCGGGGAGCTTGATATAAAGTAGCCACAAAGTTTGAAGAATCGTTTTCAAAATCTCAAAGCTTTGAGTAGAACCAGATCGACCGGGGAATATCCATTTTGGAAGAAATCGTATGTATGGTTTAGGCGCTAGCAGTGTTCACAGACGGACAGACGGGCAAACGGACGTTTTCCTTTCAATTGGATTTGCGATACCAAAGACCTAGAAAACAGGGTTTCTGGGTACACCACGTGTTAGGGGATTTTTTTCTTAATTTAGCAACTGGTTTTATCCACTTACTCGTTTTCACGGCCCGGCAATTTATTGTTTTCCGCCGAAAATTCGCCATTTTTTCGCGCAGCATTACATAACTTTTCCTATACTACGTGTATATAAGTACGTATACGAGAAAGTAAGAAAGTTAATTCTCCATGCAAGAACATCTGCACCAATAATGCCGTTTTTAAAATTCTTCTTTAAGAAAATAACAAATAAATATTATTTAAAGTGACTTTTATCAACGTATTTTTGGCTGAGGTGGTGTCCACGTTTAGCCCGCAACAATTTTATGATCGTCAAACCATACTTACTCGACTCAGTATGCCACATTAGCTCGAATATGGCCAATGTTACGTTAAAACCATAAAAATAGACACTTTTCAATTGACCATAGCTGCCTGAATTTGCATCCAAAATACTTTTAATTAATATAAGATTAGAGCTCAAAACCTCTTCTTTAAGAACTTTGCTTCGCACAATTCAACTACTTCACTGCAATCGACTAAAATTGCACTGCGCGCCATCACTATTTACGATCCACATTTGTGCCGCTTTGCTGCATACGATTCCTTTATTCACTATTAAACCACCCATAAAACCGTTTTTAAAATGGGTTCGGGGTGCCACAAACCCCATAAGCACCCCATTTTTCGGCCTTGTTCGCTATTTTTTTAGAAAATAACGAAAAAATATAATTTAATGGTATTTTATCAACGGATTTTGACTGAGATGGTGCCCACGTTATTCCACGAAAATTGTATGATCATCAAACATTACTTATTTGAATGAAACAGTCGGACACATTAGTCCGAATGTGGTCAATTTTACATTAAAACGATATAATTAGACACTTTTCTACTGGCCAAGCCCTTAAATTTTTATCCAAAATACTTTTAATGTGGAGAAGATTAGATCTCAAAATCTCTGCTTTAAGAACTTTGCTTCACACAATTCTATTTTACTGCAATCGTTTAAAATTACGCCGCGCGCTATCACCATTAACGGCCCACATTTGCCCGCTCCGGGACTCGAACTTAGATCCTCAAAGTTCACGTGCCGGGTCTTATAACACTTCGCCCATACAAGCGCCGTATGGGTCGGAATAGAACAGAGGCATAAAATAATAAATGCCTCATAGGAAAACAATTGATATTGGTATATGTTTTACAAATCCAAGAAGAGATGTGAAAAACTGTTAAAAAGTTGAAAATACGAAAATCACAGACACTTCCTGTTAATTTATAGTAATTAATTATATTTGTGATTATAATTGCTCTAATAGTTTTCAAAAAGGGTTTTTAGAATTCTCAATTATTTCCTGCGACAACAGAGATTGTGACAAATAATAGTTCCCGACCAGGATTCGAATCAGCGAAGCTTTCCTCCGAAGAAATGAGTCCGTCACCGTTAATTAGCTATTTCGGCCACTCTGGTAATACATGGTATTTATGATTATATAATAGTAATATGTGAATGGTGGTTTTATTTCTAGCATTAGGAAGCCAAAAAATCGAGAAAATGTTAAAAAGAATGTCCTTTGGGCGGCCAAAGAAAGTACCTGGAAGAGAATAATTCATAACGGAAAACCTAGTTCAGACTAAAGAGATTAGAAAACTAAGTTTTGCAAGAAAGTCTGTGCCATTCTATAGTACCACTAGTTTATTTATTTATTTGCCGTCCCTTATTACACATGTGGAGAAAATTTAAAGAAAAAAAGTTGAACATTTTTTGAGAAAACTTTTTTTGTAAATTTCAAGCGGGAATTACGCAAAAACTACTCGTTTTTTCAGAAATTGTACATGATAATTTTGAAAGAGTTAATTTTGAACAACAGGCTTTGTCTGAAGCAAAAATCTATATCTTCAATTTTGTAGATTTTAAAAATTTTTTTGAATTTTTTGAAAAAACAAGCAATAACCGGAAATACGACTACCACCAAATTTTTACCATTCCTTATTATATAACTGAAGAAAATTCAAAGAAAAACAATTGGAGCGAATTTTGAGAAACAACATTTTAATAAATTTCAAGCGCAATTTACGAATAACTACTTGATTTTTCAAAAAATTGTACATGACATGTTAAAGTGGTAATTTTGTACAACCTACTTTGTTTAGGGTCAAAATGTCTATCTTCAATTTTCCAATTTTGAATTTTTTTTGCAATTTTCGAAAAATTGGGGATATTAACGAAAATAATACATGTGTCATTCTCTTAAACGTCCTTGACACTATTCAACAACAAAATTTATTAAAAAATCTTGGGGCCATTTCTTTGAAATTTTCAAAATATCCGAAAGGCTTAATGTAAAGTACCCGACAAAATTAAAATATCGGTTTCAGATTCCAGGAGCCACATCAGCCAGAACTATTGGGGAATATCAGTTTTGAAGAAAATCGGCTAAATGTTTTAGGCGTTGACCACAGACGGACGGACGTTTTGCCGTCAATCGATTTTCCGGTATCAAGAAGCAACAAAACGTGTATTTTGGCTACACCACGAGTTATAAGATTTTTTTAAATTTAGCAACAGGATTTATATACTTTTTCGTTACCAGGCTCCAGTTATAAAAATTTTCTAGCGAAAATTCGTCGTTTCCCGGTGCACGATAACATAACTTTCCCTTCTCACGAAATATTCCTAAGGTGAGAAAGTAAAAAAAATTAAATCTAACACCGCGACGCAACTGAAAATTGAAGACCGACACTACTACTTTGGTTATGCATCGTTAAGTGCGGTTCTATGTGTGCTCTATTGTGTGCTCTTATTGAAAATTGTTTCTTGCTTCTGCTGCTTTTGTAATCTGATCCGTGAACGACCACACGACCACATGTCTGCCGCCCGAGTAATAGGCAACATCGCTCTACCCCACCCCAGCTCTCGAGAACACACAAATATTATTCGGACAATAACACGATAGATTGAGCAACCGACATGGGCTGGACTTTGGGACTCCTGTGTTGGCCATTAGCTCTTCAGTGCTGCCTCGACGTTGGAGGCTTTTTGAACTGCCTTCTTCACGTGCTTCCAGTATTCCCAGTAGGTGCTCCCAATAGGTCAGCCTGCAGGCTGTATGGCTCCTCAAGGTACTTCACGCTTTGCGCGGCTTCAATGTGAAGCTCTTGTATCTCCATGCTCACCATAGGGTCCAGTCTGCGTTTGGTTAGGAAACTTATCTACATTGCCAGATTACCCCACAGGCTGAGACGTCAACAGCCTGATGCGCACAATTTTTGGGGGCGGACGAATTTCTGCGGATGAAAAATTTCATAAGGCGAACTTTTGAATGTTTTTATGGAAATATTTCTTTCCATGTTTGTAACAAAAGAAATTGTTAATTAATCCAATATGTATCCATTAATGTATATCAAATGGGTGCAAATATATGGCCATTAATATATACACATAAAATTTATACAAAAATATCGTATATTTATTAAATAAATACAATGTTGAGAAAATAGTTCAAATATTTATTCAAAATATTATTTGCAATGTAAAATAAGAGCAATTTTTTATCTTAATGTATATGTGCAAAACGGGGTTTTAATCAGTTTTATTCAGAAATTGCAGAAATAAATTACAATGATAAATTACTAATTTTCTGATAATTAATTTTCTGACTTTATGATTTTACCTTACTTTGACGCTGATCTTTAATTTCAGTGTAACAGTTGTTTAAGACATAGGACTTAAATTCTGCCTCTGCATATAGAAACGACATACGATAATTTTTAAATACAAAGTATTTAAAAATTAGCGTATATCGCCGCCCAAAAATAGCGACATCTGTTGCATTTTTTATAAGGTTAAAATATCAACATTCCAGTGACGACAGCATATCTAACACGACGCTTCTAAATTATATACAGTGCATAGACTTTAATAAACATTTAGGCCACTCAAATTTCTAGGAAAATGTAAATTGAATTTCATACAATTAATATAGAACTACAAGAATTCAGAAACCAATTTATTCTTGTAATTTTTTGAGTTTTCTTGTGCTTTAAGCTAACCTTGGTGTATTAATATTTGGAGTTTTGTAGACAAAAGATTATCTTATTCATACTTTTGTTAATATACACTCTAGACATTACACTCTAGAATAATATTATAGGCCGGTTTCTAATGTGAATCTAACAATCACGAAAGAGATGGGTGAGTATTATTTCGGCAAAAGAGTTCAGCTTATTCGGAACCAAGCATGCAAAAGAGTCGAGCGTAGTATGTTTTGTTTGATTGGTAATTTTCATATATGGAGGCGTTATTTTAATAGTGGTACAACTCCATTGACACTAATTTCAAGACATTGAGCTCAAAAGTTAAACGATTATAAACCTAGTGGTGCTACAGAATGGCACAGACTTTCTTGTATTAGTTTTCTATTTCCTTGCTTCTGCTCTAACTATTCGGAATTGCCACATACTCATTCCAGCTGCCATCTATCGTTCAAAGTACATTTTTTTTTAAAATTTTCTTAATTTTTCGGTTTCCTAATAGTAGAACGGAAATATTTATTTTAAAATATTAAAGAACACAAAAACCTAGTTCTAAAGGGCAATTTTCTTTTAAAAAGTATGTGCCGTTTTAAAGAAAGTGGTGTTTTAGCGCTAGTAAATACGCAAAATTTGAAGCTCATTTTCCCAGATAATTTTTGAGTTTTCAAAATACTTCATTTGTAGTTATTTAAATCCCTTACACTTACAAATGTAATAATGTTTACAAATTGCTGGTGATGTGCATATTAAAGAGGTGAGAGATATTTAAAAAAATTACATTTATATAATTTTTGAAAAAACAAACAATAACGCAAAATAAACATTACGTCATATTAAAGGCTGTAATTAGCGTTATCCGTTATAAAAGTTTCAAGAAAAAATTTGCAGCGATATATGAGAAAATGGCGTTTCTGAAAATGGGGAATTTTGAGCTACGTTTTCACAGAAAACGGTTGTGTTCTCGAGAAACTTTACTTGACGTTATTTAAAGCACATGTACTCGTAAATATAATAATGGTAACAAATTGCCGCTATTGTTAATATCGCTGTGAGAGGCAAGTCAAAAAAATTACATTTTTGCAACTTTTGAAAAACCAAGAGAATAGAGCAACATGGCGTTTTTGTTATCTCATAAAACACATTAGGCACTATACCTACCAAAAGGTAAAAAAAAATTGTAGCCGTTTTTGAGAAAATCTTGTTTTTGTAATTATTTAAAATTGCACATATTGCACGCAAAATTGAGCGGAAACTACTAAAATTTTCAAAAAAAAAATGTAGATGACCTTGAAGAAAACATTTTATATGGAGGGAAAATCTCCATCTGCAATTTTGTAGTTGAAAGAAGACGCCGAATAAAATTCAAACTTTGGCAATTTTCGAAAATTCAGAGTTATCCGTGAAAATCGGACCAATGCCACCTTAATAAGTGTATTTTACTCTATTCTTATAAGAAATTTAAAGACAAAATTTGGAGCCATTTTTGATAAAATTTTGAAAATGTCCGGGGGTCTTCATGTAAAGTACCCCCAAATTTTACAGAATCTTTTTCAAAATTTCAAAGCGTCGACTAGAACCAGATCGACCGGCGAATATTCGCTTTGGAAGAAATCGTACGTATGGTTTAGGCGCTAGCAGTGTTCACAGAGGGACAGACGGACGGAACTTTTACTTTCAATTGGGTTTTTCAATATCAAGGACCCAGAAACCAGGGTTTCTGACTACACCATGTGTTAGGGGATTTTTTTCGTAATATAGCAACTGGTTTTATCCACATTTTCATTATCACGGCCCGGCAATGATTTTTTTCTGCCGAAATTTGGCGATTATTTCGCGCAGCATTACATAACTTTCCCTATACTACGTATATCACTCCGTGTATACGTACTATACGTGAAAGTAGAAATCGCTGATGGAGTTAGACAAAAAATTGTGTTTTTTCTCGAATAAAATAGTATTTACTTGTTTATCAAATATGATAATTTAGAAATATGATATGAATAAGCCTATTGTGTTCTTTGCGGAATATTGGGGGTGTAAAGGAGTTATACCACCGAAACAATTAGGTTGTGGACTAGAAAATTGAAGATTGAGATTTTTGTCTCTCAGACAAAAATCATGTTTTAAAAAAGCAGCCCATTAAAAAAGGTCTTATACTGTGACGGTACATTAAGACGCGTCCCAGAATAAATAAATTAATTGAAATATTAGGGAACCAAATAATATAGTAACGAAACAAACATTCGAAGAGGCCAGGGTAAAATGAAACCATTATTTGTTTAATAAATCCCAATAACTGTGTCGTTAGCAGACCAGGAGGTAATAAATAAACAAATAGTGAACATTTAGTCAATAAATAAAAAATTATAAAAATTTATATCATTCGGAATATTAATTTTTTTAATTAGAGAAAACATTCCCATATTAGGAAATGAACAATTAAATGTGTCGACATGCGATCACGTAAACATTAAATGATAAGATTCTATTTTTATATATACTTATATTTAGTAATAGTATTTTGATTTTTTTAAATAATCAGATAAGAGTTTGTAAATATTTATTGACAAATCCATTCAATGGGCAAAACTAAATTTCATTTTATTTCAATCAAGTTAAATTAAGTTATGTGAAATATATATAAGTTATGTATATACAGGATGTCCGGGTAGGAAACGTCGAAACTTCGAAAATAAACTCTGAAGACAATTCAAAGCATAATTTGTCTCATAAACTACATGGATATTCCGAATGGTTGGGCTGCAATGAGCTCTCAAAATTTGGTTTGAAAAAATTATTTCTAGAAAAAAACGTGATTATGGAAGCATAGAAACACTTCAGAAACATGTAAAGTGTTTATTATTTACAAAAGAAATGGATATTGTGATGCAACCGCCCACGTCTGATGAAGATTCTTTGGAACGGAATCGGAAGGGGGTCACACCACAGAATGGAAGCGCCGACACACTGATTGTATGACGGTCATTTCCGTTGTAGCAGGTGGGGACATGCGCTAAATTTATTTAAAAGGGGCGCCAAGCGCACGCCCACTTACCTGCGATTTTGCTGCCGGCGTTGAGCGTCTCAGGGGTGAGTGCCCTGGGTCGAGGGATTGCAATGGTTTCTTTGTTTTGAAATAATAAACACTTGACTCAGAATTTAGTCTTCTTCACCCGTCCAAAATGGCGGGGACACATTTATTATGAAAACTGTTCTTGCAAACACTGAATTACTGTTTTTGGTTATCAAATAAGTGATGATGATGAAGATGACTTACACGTTGATGAAGGCGTAATGGCTACGTCACCGCGACGGGATTGCTCACCGATCGATGGACTGATGCGGCAGGACCACAGGAGCGCCGCTGGAGCGTTGTAACGCCAGCCTCACAACTGTCCCTCGTGATGAAGGCGCCGGCGCTCGGGATGTCAGCGGTGAATGTCAGCGCAGCAATTACGTAGCGCTGGCGCGCGTCTCAGGCCGTCACACGATCACCTGGACCGCGTATGATGTTGGAAGCCAAAATCTGGCTGTTTGGAATAAATTCCGCGGTTGGACGAAGGCCGGGCAGGTCTCGTGGTGGTCGGCTCACTGTTTGCCTCTCACCAACCGCTATTGTCGTCTTTTTACCGTTGCTCTCACTAATGATCTCTAAAAACCTATGTTCGGCCGCTCTCTAACTGTAACTTTGAAGTTGTTGAAAATTTCGACTGTCCTATGCTATTGCTGCTCGACCACCCTCTCTCGTGTTTTTCGCCCGTCTTTGAGCTTCTCGCTGTGTTTCTCCCCCTTCTTTCTCTCGCACCATGCAAGGGTTATCACGTGCTTCCTACCCTAGCGCTCTCATAGGTCGGTTTGTAGAGTTCCAGAATTTTCTATGTTATTTTGTGAGCTGATTGGATAAATGATCTCTTTCTTTCGCGGCCATTGGATGTCTTTTGTTTAGCACAGAGAAGTGCGCACATGGTTCTTCTGTCGTAGTATTGTGATATGTTTATAGGACTTAAGGGATTATCTTGCTGCGTGCTAGCGCCAAGACCCTAACGTAGTTGTTCCAGAAGTCAATCATTCTGTAGTATGGACAAAGGGGGTTAAATTTATGGTGGAGGGTTTCGGGAGCCCTGCGCAGCTGTGCGGAACTGATTCAAGCGGCGCGAGGGACGCGTTGTCCTTGCGAGCTTCTTGTTAATGTGGCGTGACGCTGGGGTGGCGAGTGCGATGTTCAAACGACACATCGCAATATATTTGCTCAGACAGAAAAATTAAGCGAGAAATAAAAAAGCAGTCAAATTGTGTAAATTGGGTGATTTATTATTTCTCACTTAATTTTTCTGTCATGGCCAGCCGCGTTGCCAGGACTTTCCCAATTCGAAAATGTTGGGAGTGCTACGGAGCGTGCGAACAAGGTCCCACCTCTACCCACCAATCTGCAAGAACCACGCGCTCAGGTGCAGGCTGCATGGCATGGACTAGCACATGACTCCATTGGGGACCTGTACAACTCCATGCCATGACGTCTGGACTCGCGTATTTGCCAACATGGCAACCTCACGCCAAACCAACATGTACAGTCTGTGGACGTGTGACGCAGTAAATATTGGTCGTATAAATGAGAAATTTCGTATGCGTGGTAACCTGTACCTGCCTGCCAATAATGATCCCAATCCGCTTCGTCCTTCTGGGTGCAGCTTTTTTTATGACGATGAGGGTGCGTGTATCAAATATATATATATATATATATATATATATATATATATATATATATATATACACCGGGAAAACCCGGCAGACGTTGTTCTGCCCTTCATCTCCCTCTTTCCCCTCCCATCACCGTTTCTCACTGTCTCTGTCTCTCCCTCCCTCCCTTCCTCCCTCACCAACTGTCTCTGTCTCTGCCGCTCTCTGTCCCTGTCATTCAATTTTACTTGCAGATTCTGCACGTCTCTGAGCAGGTGAGTTAATATCGGGAAGCGCCGCACCTGCAAAAATGTGATAGAATGTTCAGGAAGTTACTTGAAAGCAAATTAAACGAGTTTGTTCATTACATAAATGCAAAAATTAACATTTATTACAACCTACATCTTTGGTTGACATATAAAATATGTTTTATTTCTACTCAACAGGCATCCCAGTTTGAATAAATATTTTGAGATATTTAAGTTCATTTAACTTCTTCAACAGTTTATATCAGATATATTTTATACCCTTTTAATTATTCATAAACAGTACAAGGTGTTTTTTATAACTTGACTTGAATTTAACACTATCATCAAAACTTTTTTTAAAGGCCAAAGCCGCACTAGCATCTCATTAACATCAGATTCTTTCACAAATCAGTGATGTTCTCCCCTAAGAAAGACATATTACTGTTCACTTAACTTCTTCAACAGTTCATAGCAAATATATTTTCATACCCTTTTAATTATTCATAAATAACACAATGTGTTTTATAACTTGACTTGGACTTAACACTATCATCAACATTTTCTTTTGAAGCAGAAACTGCACTTGCATTTCATTAACATAACAAGATTCTCTCACAAATCAATGATGTTCTCCCCTAAGAAAGACACGTTACTTCAAATATCTTTTGATAACAGTACACAGTGACTACGAAATATACCAATGGGACGGGTATATCAGTCATTAAGCAAGAATGTTAGTGGCCAAAAGAAAAACAATCCGACAGTGAACGACCGGAACAATGCACCAACCTGCATTCCACAGTCTATTGCTTCCATATTCTACTTACTTTTTGTAGTGTCATAAACAAAAATTATTTTATCTTGAACACCGACATTAATTGGGTGGCCGTAGCGTTCGCCACCAGCGCCACACTCACAGCGAAAAAAATGCGGCTGCCGACGCTCTGTCATGGGCCTAAGCACGAGTTCTCTCTGTAACCACGTCGTACTCCAAGACCAGACGCCTCCGTCGATCGTGCCTCTGCCGTGTGATTCTAGCCACCACTGGCACAAGCCTCTCCTTTCTCGCTAACTTGAGTTCGCGGCCACACCGTCAGCTACCAACCTACTGCTTACGGTCCTAGTAACTTTCTGCTCCTGGCGTCCCGTACGCCCTTCTCCCGACTAACCGCACACCTCCGTGTCCAACCACTTTCTCCCGTCGTGCCGCACATCCCTCTTTCTCCCCTCCTCTGACCACGTCACTGCTCAGATAAGAGTTGCCCCTTTCTCCCCCCTCCGAGCCAACGATAAGAAAATTCGTCGGCTCCCGGCGGCGCGCGCGAGCGAGCGGTGGAATCTCGCACGACCAATAGCCGAAAATCAATTTAGTCAATGTTTTGGCTGATTGATTTCATCATACGAGTACGTGAAATTCACGTTCGTTACAATATATATATTATATATATTTTATATATATACATATATAAAACAGGATCTTGGTATGTAAGTAAATGTAAATGAGAGGGACAGAGAGCGACAGAGACAGAGACACACTGAGACAGACTGGGACAGGGTGAGGGAGGTTGGGAGAGACAGTGAAACGGAGATGGGAGGGGAAAGAGGGAGATGAAGGCAGAACACGCCAGGTCTGCCAGGTTTTCCTAGTATTAATTTAAAGTTACTGTTGAGATACATTCAGTTTTCTTCATCGTCTTACAATCGTACTGTTCCTACCTGCGGATCAGTGAAATAAGCTTGATTAATGCTTGAATTACCAAATCTGGATCAAGCTCTTTATCATCATATCGCTGTCGGCAGTAGAATTATCTCGAAAATCTCTCTTGATATTTCAAAAACTTGTAGAAGAGCACGTAGCAGTACCACTGGAGTTGTACCACTATGAAAATAAATAAACTGTAATCTTCTGTGATTTACTTTTATTGTGATGCGCTATGTCGTTCACAGAAAGAACTTCGAGTTCTATCACATTCAGAATAAATATACAGGCTGTCCAGAGGCTCCCATTACAAAAAAATACCACACATTCTGTGTTGCCAAACATGAAGAATGGCAGATCCAGTTTTTCCAAAAAAAAATTTGTCTTTGAGAAAATTGAGTTTAAAAATCACTTCCGGGGCGCGAAATTCAAACCGGCCGCAACGACACCAGACAGCAGCGTCACCTTCTGCGCGGAGCATTTCCTCGTTTCTCCGCGTAAACAGTGAAACAGTCGAGTAATATTTTGGAAAGCATCGCGTTGCTTACACTAGAATACTTAGTAGTATCAAGTATTTGCAAGTTCTGTTCAATAAATATTTTAAATGTACGTACAGAATATCGAGTTTTGTTCAAAATGATAGCCACGGTATACGGCGGCGTAAACATAAATTATGAACACGATCCAACATTTATGAAAATGATTGAATTTCCTGGAATGCTCGAATTATTTTTAGCACATATTAATACCTGTATGAACTAGTGCTTTGGGCTTAAGATTGCCACGTAAATGATAGTCTCCTGAAGATTATTCTAAATATCGTGATATACTAAAATCGTTTTGGAAATGAAATATTCGTTTCCTGAATTCCCGTTCCATGAAAATTCTGAGTTTATCTCTGGGCGCGGAATTTGAATTGATGCTTTTTACAGTCATTTTGTGGTGATGCAGACCAAACAGTGAATTGAAGAATCTTTGTAGAGGCACGTAGGAAATTGACCTAACCCACAGGTCAATATCAACAGAGATAAAATAGCGTCGCCGTATGTGCCATGCAACAATGAATAAAAAATACAAAACTAGTATATTACTGGTGTGAAAGGGTGAAAGACAGAAAATCTGTGATGTTGCATTGCGTCATGTACAAATACTTCAAAAGAACATTCTAGCAGGGAAAAGTTCGACCGTGGTTCACTGAAGTTACCGGACCGCTGCCATTCGTAGCTCGTATTATGGTCGGTGTCCTTGCATTTGTCACTTGCTAGGCCGCGTCACATCGTGGTTTATATCGTAAGGCGAACTACCCACCGCCGCCTAGTGATTCGCCCATCAGACGCATGTCAGTTTTGCCTCAAAACAACAGATTGCGCAGTTCGAAACCCGGCCTGCACGGTGGTCATCGCTGAAAAATCACCTGTACGGAGTCATCTTTCCCCTTCCTTCCCCTCCGCACCACCCCCAGCGTCCCACCGCCGGCAGCGTATACTAAAAGCTAAGTACCGTCAAGGCAAAAAGTAAAAATATCAAGTTTGAGTGCGAGAGGCCAGAATAAGCATGTTTTCAATTAATGAGTACTGCGAAAAGGTCTTCGGCGAGTGCCGGAGCAACCCTCGTGCGCCAGCTCGAGTGTACGCTGAGAGATACCCGAACAGAAGACACCTTTCCCACTGCATTTTTCTGCGCCTCGACGCAAGAAAACATGTGTCGGGGTCAATTTTACCGGGCGGAAGTGTCGATGCAGGTGTGTCTCGCTCATCTGTTGCTACAGAGAGTATTGGAACATTTCGAACAGGAGCCTTCGAGAAGTGTGCGAGATTTCGCGCGTATGGCTTATTTATATTAATTTTTTTCAGAATTCAATTTTAAATGTAAAAATAATTTTATGTATTATCAGATATGTATTGGAGAAAAAAAATTACAGAGCAATAGTGTTGCAGTTATGATTTAATTTGCATATTGTTTATGTTTATTCCTGTTTTCCATAAAATATTCTTTTGAGATATAAATCCCTCATAAGTAAAAAAATAAGTAACATAAAACTATGTAATTATTAGGTTGTTTTTATGTAAAATCTACAAAAATTATCCAATTAATATTTTTCAGTTCAAAAAAGTATGTAATTATTAAATGGAAAAGTTATAAATTGATTAATTTTTTAAACAAATGAAAATATTGAACATGTAGAGATATAACTGAAAGATTTAGGACATGCATGTAAAGTATTTCTAACTAATTTAAAGTAGCAAAATATGCATGTTCTAAAATATTTAAGTGGTAAGGATAATGATTCTGCATTAAAATAAATTTAAAAAATTAAATAATTCAAAAGAAGGTTTGTGGTTAAAAATTGATTATACTGCGTATTTTTTTCCTCTTTGTCGATTTTTGTTGTACATTATAGAAATATCAAAGAAAAATATTGAAAATTACAACACTGAAGTAGTGTAGTAGTGAATTGTTTCTACTCCCTTACATTCTGTACTACGTAGTAACCTCGAAGAATTAAATTGAAGAAATGGTCGTTACTCATTTGTGTATCTTCTAACTACAATGCAAGCTCAAAGAAACAATACAACTCAAAGAATACTTTTCCCGAGCAGCTGTCAACTGCCTTATGAAATGGTTTCACGAAGTAACACCAAGATTTGGGAGAAAGACATGCTCTCATCTTGCATCTGGAAAAGCAAAGCGGCGGGTAGAATGGTCATTCAACTTCGAGAAATGGATAGTCGAGGCCGCTTGCCTTAACTTCGATGTTCCACGTAGAACAGTTTAGCATATTTTGTAATAGCAGTTATTTCGGGACGTTTTCGCTGCGGCAGCAGGAAGTGCTCTTACTGTACCACATATTACTTAAGCTAAAATAATATTTGACGGGTGGTATTGATGTTCATGGATCTTTTACGGCACGAACAGATTCTTTTATTTAGGAAAGATGCAGTATTTTTGAGGGGGGAAATATTGATATCCATCAATTAGGGCTATATCTTAGATAACCCGTCCAGCGGTTATTAAGAAGTTTAAAGCTGGCTATTGTTAGTTTGAGGATTCAGAAAATGACAGCCGGGAGAATCAATTCAAATTCAATAGATAATCAATAAACTCAGTGTTTTCATTAACGAATATTTGATCTCCTAAATGCTTCTTGGTATATCACGATATTTAGAATAATCTACAGGAGACTACCATTTACGTGGCAATCTGAAGCCCAAAACACTAGTTCATATTAATATGTGCTAGAAATAACAATTTGAGCATTCCAGGAGATTCAATCTTTTTCATAAATGTTGGATCGTGTTCATAATTTATGTTTACGCCGCCGTGTACCGTGACTATCATTTTGAACAAAACTCGAAAATATTTATTGAATAGAACCTGCAAATACTTGATACTATAAAGTATTCTAGTGTAAGCAACGCGATGCTTTCCAGAATATTACTCGACTGTTTCACTGTTTACGCGGAGAAACGAGGAAATGCTCCGCGCAGAAGGTGACGCTGCTGTCTGGTGTCGTTGCGGCCGGTTTGAATTTCGCGCCCCGGAAGTGACAAAAGACAAAATTTTTTTCGGAAAAACTGGACCTGCCATTCTTCATGTCTGGCAACACAAAATGTGTGGTATTTTTTGTAACGGGAGCTTGTGGACACCCTGTATAACACTAGTGCGGACGTGAAAATGTATTTAACTCAATTTCTCAAAAAAGTGGCGTTGTACCACTATTTAAATAACGCCTCCGTATATTGATATTCATAAAAATGTCCCATTTAATGAATAACTCCAATACAATTGTTTGCGCCAAAAAAACAGTTTTTTACCATTATATTTAAGAGTTCAAGTACTTTAAGTAATGTCAAGTAAATTTTCTCGAAAACTTAACAGTTTTCTGTGAAAACTATCTCAAAATTCCCCATTTTCAAAAACGCTCAAATTCCATTTTCTCATAAATGGCTCGAAATTTTTTCTTCAAAGTTTTGGAATGGATAGTGCTAATTGTACTCTTTAATATGACGTAAAGTTCATTTTGGAGTATTTTGTTGTTCTTTCAAAAATTACATAAATGTAATTTTTTTAACATTTCTCACACCTTTAATATACGCATTACCAGCAATTTGTAAACAGAATTGTATTTGTGAATTAATGTACTTCAAATGACTTTAAATGAAGTTTTTTGAAAACTCAAAAATTTTCTGTGAAAATGAGCTTCAAATTTCGAATTTTTAGTAGTGCTTGAGCGCCATTTTCTTAAAAACGGCTACAAATTTTTAAAGGAAAATTGCCATATAGAACGTGGTTTTAGTGTTCTTCAATATTCTAAAATTAATTGTTCCGTTCTACCATTAGGAAACCAAAAACTTAAGAAAATATCGAAAAAATGTTATTGGGGGGCGACAGATGGCACCTGGCACGAGTATGTGGCAATTTTGAATAGCTAGCCCAGACCCAAGGAAATAGAAAACTAATACGGGAAAGTCTGTGCCATTCTGTAGCACCACTAATTGTTTTATAAGAAGAAAGTATGAGTGATCCTACTGGTACAGGTACAAGTTCAAAACAACCCAGTTCAGTGGAACGTTGACGATGATTTTAGAGAACTGGCGACCAACTATAGATTTAAGCAAAATGATGACATCGAATTTTCTAACTCTAAAAGGCAATACGCAGACCAAAGTCGACATTTATCAAAATTATATTTTTCAAAAATAATGGCAAATAGTGAAGTTGTTAAAAGATCTTCGTTAGTATATTATTATATATATTATATATAATTACTTATTGTATTACTTAAAGTTGCTGATTTAAATTCATCAATTAAATGGCAGCTGAGCGTTAATAATATAGCCAAATGATCTGACATCAGGTCGTCAAAATGTTCAAGTTTTTGTAATTTCTAGCAAGTCCTTTTATTATAAAAATCGATGGCGTCTGGTATCTTATATTTTTTGGCCAGTACGTTGGTAGTCCCGTCGACAAAGTATTCATGCGTATTGCAATAGTAGTTTCGTCCGATTGTTTCCCTTGAAAGTTGTTCATGTTGATCCCCACGGCGCGTTCTTTGCGTTAAAATCGCCACCAATCAAAAATCTTTTGCCCGATGTAGTGAAGAAATATTCGTATTCTGTTTTGTTACTTTGCCGTATACTATACGTACGTTATAGTAGGAACTATAGTATACGTAACTATAGTAACGTAACTATAGTATACGTATAGTTATACGTACGTATAGTATACTAGGGAAAGTTATGTAATGCTGTGCGAAAAATCGGCGGATTTTTTGCAAAAATACTCTTATTACCGGACCCTAGGAACGAAAAAGTGGATAAATCCTGTTGTTAAATTAACAAAAAACTAGTGGAGCTACTGCAGAACAATCTTTCCCGTGTTCTTGGAAACAGCTACGTAGTATTGAAATATTGCACTTTCTGTGTTACTAACATATTAGCTATTATTTGAAAACGTCCAATTCAACCAAGAAGCGAACAATTCAATGTTTCCATCGCAGTGTTGCCATAACTGTGTGAATTCTACAACTACATAAAAATATAATACAAAAGGTCTGTAAACATGTATTGGAAAAAACTTGGATTCTGTATCCTGGTACCATACAGCTATATCAAGTCACAACATGTAAATTTTAATGTTCCAACACCAGATTGAATAAACCTACTTGCGGAAATAATAAATATCTATCTATCTAACAATGACACGTCATTCACAGAAATTCGCGACAGATAAACGGAATATTGATGGTTGGTCATTTGTGACCAGTTTCAATCTTTGACGCTCTGGCGTATTAATAAAACATTAACGGAATTCTGTTGTTGCATTCCCTGCATTGTCGATACTCCCTTAAAGAGCTAACAGTTTTTACTTTCCCGTATACGTACGAGTGATATACTTAGTATAGGGAAAGTTATGGAATGCTGCGCAAAAAAAATGGCGAATTTTCGGCGGAAAACATACGTTGCTGGGCCATGATAACGAAAAAGTGGATAAAACTAGTTGCTAAATTAAGAGAAAAATCCTCTAACACGTGGTGTAGCCAGAAACGCTGTTATGTGGGTCCTTGAAACCGAAAAACCAATTGCAAGGAAAACGTCCTTCTGTCCGTCCGTCTGTCCGTCCGTCAGTCCGTCTTCCGTCTGCGAACACTGCTAGCACCTAAACCGGGTGTACCCAAACTTTTTAAACGGGGGGCCAGTTCACTGTCCCTCAGACCGTCGGAGGGCAGGATTATATAGTGCGATTTTTCTAACTCTGCCTCTCAAGCCCCTTATGCCGATCATACGGCATTTGGCGTCTTTCTCGGTCGTGCCGCTAGATGTCGCACGGTCTTGCTGCACTGCTTGATACGGTCGCGATCATGCGATATCTAGCAGCATGACTGAGAAAGACTCGAGGTACCGTGACATTTTCCATCGTGAAGACAGGCCTTGAGAGGAGAGTTCAGGCAATGACAGGCCTACCGATTAACATACAGACATAACGCGAGCAGATCCCAAACTTCCTCAGATTGCGCTGGCGACATGTACAGCGTGGTAAAGAGGATAACTGAAATCATCGATATTGTTTCATTAAAAACAATTTTTTAAAAAATCACCGATGTTTTGGCAACAAAATATCGATGTGAAGAAAACATTGAAAGTAAAATATCGATGTTTCTGGTGGAAAACATCGTTGTTTTAAAACCATCGATTTTTTTGCCATCCCTAGACACCCTAACACATAATAAAATTAGTGATGCTACAGAATGGCACAGACTTCCCGTATTAGTTTTCTATTTCCTTGGGTCTTCGCTAGCTATTCGGAATTGCCACAAACTCTTTCTTGCCAGTTCTCATCTATCACCGCCAAAAGTACATTTTTTTGTCATTTTTTAATTTTTCGGTTTCCTATTGTTAGAAAGGAAACATTAATTTTAGAATATTAAAGAACACTAAAACCTAGCCGTAAATGGCAATTTTCTTTTAAAAATTATGTGCCGTTTAAGAGAAAATGGCGTTTTAGCGCTACTAAAATTGCGAAATTTGAAGCTCATTTTCACAGAAAATTTTTGAGTTTTCAAAATACTCTATTTGAAGTTATTTGAAGCACTTACACTGACAAATACAATAATGTTTACATATTGCTGGTAATGTGCATATTAAAGATGTGAGTGATCTTTCAAAAAAATTACAATTATGTAATTTTTGAAAAAACAAAAAAATAACTTAAAATAAACTTTACGTCATATTAAAGAGTGTAATTAACACTATCCGTTACAAACATTTGAAGAAAACATTTGGCAGTCATATATGAGAAAATGACGTTTCAGCGTTTCTGAAAATGCGAAATTTTGAGCTACTTTTCACTGAAAACGGTTATGTTTTCGAAAAACTTTACTTGACATTATTTAAAGCACATGTACTCGTAAATATAATAATGTGAAAAAATTGCCGCTAATGTAAATATTATAAAGCCCCCCTGACATTTTCAAAATTTTCTCAAAAACGGCTCCAATTTTTTTCTTTAAATTTCTTGTATGAATGGAGTAAAATACACCTCGCGACCTTAAAGTAAAAAGATTCTATCTAACATTTTTTCCAAAAATGACCTTATATTATATTTGTAATGGTAGCGATGAGATTAAATAACCTCTAAGTTACATTGATCTACGAAGCTTAGATTCTGAGATACAGATAAGCTAAAATGGTTCTATCTGCAAAACGTATGTTCAAGTTCGGGAGAAAAGGTTCGATCTGCTTCACCGCGCAAACCAATCTGTTTACATGTATGTGGACATTATCTTGTCGGCTGCGCAAAGTATCGTAAGATCCAGGTATTGTAAGATCTTTTGAGAAGCAGATTAAATGCAATGTTGTGTGAAAGTGAAATTGAAGATGCTGTTTTAGAGCATGCTCGTTCTGAATACGATCCTAATGCGGCAAGCAGTACTGAAGAAGACTAGACACCGGGGCAAAACAGTGCTGTAAGCACTGTTTGTGTTAAAGCAAAACAGTTCTGCAAGAAGATAAACATATTTTTATAAATATCGAACTATTTATTCTTTATCGGGTTTAATTGGTAACCATCCAGAATTTATAATAGTTCGGCAAAATTGGGCATTTGGATATTCCTTACGACGCGACGCCTGAGTGAATGTCTTGCTAAATCAACGAATTTATAGGTTATGCGACACAAACTATTTGTACTCCACTTCACATGTTGATATAATATTATAAAATTGGTTACTTGTAAATCCTGTTTACAACCCGGATTATTACGATTTTACTTCTTTTTGGATAATACGTAAATGTATTGTTAACCCTTCGTTAGAGCGCATGTATCTAATAGACCCAATCCGTTTTAAGAACTCAATATCTCGCTGTTGTGGCTGTAAGTTTTCGCAATCTGGTGGCATCGTGTAATAAGAAGGATTGGAAAAAAGTGCAAAAGTCGAAGAAACATCAAGCTGGCTTAGAACATTTAAATTACAGAGGCAAAGTCATCAAGCTTAACAATTTAACAAAACTACAAATTGTGGAAATTTTTGTCGCCACAACTGCACTCTAAATGTCACTCCAGAAGAGCAAGAGAGATTATTTATTTCGTTTTACAAATTGGAAACTCATTCTGAAAAGGTCAGCTACATACTGAGGACATCAGATCCTTTCCAGAAAAAAAGAAACCCAACAGAAAATATTCTAAACCTTCGAAAGAATAATACATTCGTTTACAAGTTTTGTGTTTTAAATAAAGAAATTATTGTGTGTAAGAAGTTCTACCTCAACACACTTTCTACAAGCCAGAAGATGATAAATAATGCACATTTACACAAAGATAAAATAACAGGAACACCAAAATTGGACGATCGAGGTAGCAAAACTAAGGATAAAATACCAAAAGACATGAAAGACAGAGTGAGGGCACTTTCCCTAAAACAAAAAGTCACTATTGTAGATCTAGTACTAGTAAAGAGTGCCTCGCCTCTAACTTAAATATCACGAAAACGTACAACCTCTACAAGGAATGTTGTGTAAACGAAAGATGTCAATTTGTAAAATTATCTATATATCGCAATATTTTTAATGAAGAATTTAATTTGGATTTCTTTCAGCCAAAAGCGGACAGATGCGAATACAGAATTAATGAGTTGGAAAATAATATTTCTAATGATTTAAAATTAAAATACACTGAAAACGTAGATAACAAGGAAAACAGGAGAAAGAGAGGAAGATCATAAGATCAAAGATGAACATACAATTGTAGTGTCCTTTCATTTAGAAAACGTGATAGGAATTCCGAGAGCAAACAAGTATTTTCTTCTATAGGAGAAAATTAAATTTCTTTAACATGACAGTTCGTGTTTTCCCTACCAAAGATGTATATTACGCAATTTGGACAGAAATCGACACAGGCCATTCTGGAAATGACATTGCAAATGCCGTTTCCCAAATTTTGGAAAATATAATTCAAAACTCACTTAAGGTAAACATATAACGTGGAGCGACAGCAGTGTACCCAAAACAATAATCAGATGATGTCTCTTTCAATGAAGGACTTTCTAAAAAAACACCCACAAATCGATGACATAGTTTTGAAATACTCTACTGCTGGTCACTTGTGTATTCAGGAAGTACACAATGTTCATTACCAGATAGAGAAAGCTGTGAGAGCTAGTGAATTCTGATCACCGATTTCTTTCATGCGGATACATTTGGCAGTAAATAGAAAAAAGCCACTTAATATTATTCAGATGAAAACTATGCATTTTAATGATTTCCATAAAAGCAGCAAACATCAGTTTAATAAATACCTTTCTCTCAAGTTTCGCAACTAAAATTCACTCAAAGACTAGCTGAAGTAGAGTATAAAATTAAACGTTCTGATTCACAATTTTCCACCGTAAATGTGCGACCATACATTTCTACAAGATGGGTGGCGAAAAGTTCTTCTCCCATCTATTCGCCTGTGCAAACGTACGTGGCGAAATAGAAGTTTTTACAGAAGGAAAAGGTAGCCGATTTATCATATATGTTGAAATGGATGCCAACTCTGGATCAAACCTACTTCATAGAATTGCTTAAAAAACAAAAATAATATTATGGCTACGCGACATTTTACTTTAATGTGTTTGTAATATATCATTACAAAGTTACGAAGAGTTACATGTATATTTGCAATTATTTAAGTAATATACCAGTCAAATTTTCCTACCAACAAAAAAAGAACCTTTTTGCTCGAACTTGAAAATGCATATTGCCAGTAAAAATGTTCTATCTGTAAAAATAGGGTCTTAGTTTCTACCAAAGTTACAATGCTTTTAAAATAATTGTACTTGGATGTCAAGTACACTGTTAAAGTTTCAATACATTTAATAAAATAGTTTTTGTTTTGGAGAGGGACAAAACTTTGAAATGCTCTCCTGTAAAATTTACTGCGGTGCATATAGAACCTTTTTACTTTAGGGTCGCGACTTATTAACATGGCATAAGTCCGATTTTCGTGGATAACTGTGAATTTTCGAAAATTGTGAAAGTTTGAATTTTTTTCTCCAACTACAAAATTGAAGATAGAGATTTTTTCTTCAAATAAAATTTGTTCTGCATATTGAGTTCTTTAATAAAGGTCATGTAAATGTTTTTCAAAATTTTAGTAGTTTTCGTGCAATATTGCGTGCAATTTTCAAAAATTACAAAAACAAGATTTTCTCAAAAACGGCTCCAAATTTTTTCTTTAAACTTTTGGTAGGGATAGTGGTAAATGTACTCTATCAATGACATAAAAACCATTTTGGTCTATCGGTTGGTTGTCTCAAAAATTACAAAAATGTAATTTTTTTGACTTGTCTCTCACGTCGTTAATATTTACACTAGCGGCAAATTGTTCACATTATTATATTTATGAGCACATGTGCTTTAAGTAATGTCAAGTAAAGTTTCTCGAAAACACAACCGTTTTCTGTGAAGAGTAGCCCAAATTTCCGCATTTTCAGAAACGCTCAAACGCCATTTTCTCATAAATGGCTAACAAAATTTCATCAAACTTTTCGATCGGATAGTGCTAATTGCGCTCTTTAATATGACGTTAAGTTTATTTTAAGTTATTTTTTTGTTTTTTCAAAAATTACATAATTGTAATTTTTTTGAAAGATCTCTCACATCTTTAATATTCACATTACCAGCAATTTGTAAACATTATTATATTTGTGAGTGTAAGTGCTTCAATTAACTTCAAATAAAGTATTTGAAAACTCAAACATTTTCTGTGAAAATGAGATTCAAATTTCGTATTTTTAGTAGCGCTAAAACGCAATTTTCTTTAATATGGCACATAATTTTTAAAAGAAAATTGCCATTTAGGGCTAGGTTTCTGTGTTCTTTAATATTCTAAAATTGATATTTTCGTTCTACCAATAGGAAACCGAAAAATTAAGAAAATGACCAAAAAAATGTACTTTTGGCGGTGAGAGATGGTGGCTGGCAAGAAAGAGTATGTGGCAATTCGGAATAGCTATTTATTTATTTATTTGTCAAAAAACAGTAAAAACTGTATATGACGTGTGGGGAAAGAGATTTACCTGCGCACATTTTCTTGAGGGCCAGAATAATTAAAAAAAAACGAAAATAGAAAACGAAAAAATGAATTTAGAAAATAATTATTTTAGAAAAATGAAAATATTTGAAAAATTTTTTTTCCCAAGTTATAGAAAATCAATTTCAACGGTAAATGAACTACAAGCAAAAGGAGTGCTCACGTGCGCACAGTGAAGCTACATTTACGTCCAGAAGCAAAACAAAGGGCCATCTCAGCATTTGCTCAACGGATCAGGGAAACTGGACAAAAACCTGATCGAGATGGGGGTCATTGACCGGAAACTGAAGTACATTACTTGTTACAGACGTATTAATTTTTTTTAATGTACACAATATAAACGTAAACTAATTCATTATATATCATTGTTTTGTTACAATAAACATTATTTTTCTTTTTCACGATCAGTATAGTCTCTAATTGTATAGAAACAGTTTTGCAGCAGAAAAGATTTTACTTTTAACTTAAATTTGTGTACCGACATTAATTGTTTAATGTCATCCGGCAATGTGTTGTAAAGTACGTAACGTACATGTATTGTATGTTGATTTCTTGTACTGAGCTGTTGATACTGACACTTGATGCTCGTGATTTCTACGGCGTGTGTTGTAATTATAAATATCAATATTGCATGAAAATATGTTCCTTCCGTTAAGTAGGTCATTTTTGACAAATATTACAGATTCGTAAATAAATTCGTAAAGCTAGCGAAGACCCAAGGAAATAGAAAACTAATACGGGAAAGTCTGTGCCATTCTGTAGCACCACTTGTTCTATTTAAAATAACTGCCTTCAAAACCAGCGTTGTCACACATTCAATTCCTACAAATACCCATTTACCAATACTGTTTTACTTTATATTGCCGTTTTACTAAAAATTATATTATTGCGGAACTTTCATCAATTTAATCATTCCTTCAACACCCAAAGGTACTCTTTATTATCCCACTCTCTACTACATT
This sequence comes from Acheta domesticus, assembly GCA_031308135.1. NCBI lineage: Eukaryota > Metazoa > Arthropoda > Insecta > Orthoptera > Gryllidae > Acheta > Acheta domesticus. The sequence goes on along the minus strand of JAHLJT010009419.1, from coordinate 144,505,174 downwards.
AAAATACTTCTCTAAAACACACATCCCTCCGTTAGTTTTAGAATAACACCTAAATTGCACTGTCGCTCGTCCAATCTGCAAATACTTAATAACTAGCTCTGTGTGGCGTCGCCGACGCTAAACTATTTTAAAAGTATCTTCATGTGTTAAAAATTTCTTTCATACTTCATTTCGTTTATGCGTAATTTGTTCAAGTATGTTCTTACAGTATCTGGTATTGTACTTACCAATGAATCGTAGTAGCTGATAATGTTATACTCGCCTTCAAAAATTCCCAACATCCAATGGCCTTGTATGTTACCTTCATATTATTCGCGCAACTTCTCTTGAACGATGACCTTGCTACCCCTTCTCTGGCCCAATTAGTAGTTGACGGCAAAAGCTCGTAGGGAGCACTGATGACAACATTCCAAACACATCTTAACTGGCGCGAAATATAAATTATTTTCTGTTGAAGAGAACTTTTGTCCGTGATTTTCTTCAAAAAATCTAAAGAAATGACCGAAGCAAGTGAAGATTCATCACAGGAGATACCTCGAATTCCTGAGAAAGTTAGAACGCAAATTATTGAGGAAGTTGCGAAGATATGACTGATTCTCCAGAGGTTGGCATTGCTTCATAAAGTCTAGTGGCCTATTTCGTAACTAATACCTCCACTCCACCCCATTTCTTCAATTCATCGTTCAAGAAAAGTTGCGCGAGTAATATGGGATATGAAGTTGTAATATTGCAATTTTAAAATCATAATTGTCGTGAGAAATACTTGAAGGTATTGAAGATGCGAATAGTTAAAGTTAAGTCAAGCTACACGTTTTACGATTTTTGCTAATATGCGCAATAATGCACAAAGATCACCTGTAAATTGTTCTTCTAGGTTATTCTCTAATCGCTAATAAAATATCATTCTCCATTACTTCAAAAATTCTTCCGCAAAATCATGTACAACTACATTAAATGTAGTTGTAAATGATTAAGTAAATTCCTTCCCGGATTTGCTGAATACTTCCATACATTTTCCCCCATAATTTTTTGAAGAGATTAAAACTCCTCAAACCCAGTCTAATTTGTGTTCACTTCCACTTTTGCAATTGCTCTATTAATTGTTTCGTACGCAAATCTAAATAAATATTAAAAAACAACTGTTTTGTATGTTTATGTTAATAAGTTAATAGTTAAGTTTAATGTCTATAAATTGTGGGTCACATTTATTTGAAAATCAGTATTTGTATTTATATCGGCATTTGTACACTTAGGAACGTAAAAGTGAGAAGTCGAACACAGTTCATTCATTTTCTAACATTACTCAGAGTTTTGTTTTCTCCGTATTCACTTGAAATTCTTCAATTTTAATACGTTCAAAGGTAATGCAGTTCGTAGATTTCGCAAATTATGTTTTTAAAATACGGTATTAGGCCTACAGATATAATTTAAATTGAAATATTCCTCGTGCGTCACTTGTTCAAGCTAACTTCAATTGTTCACGTAAATATGTCAACATCAGTGTCGACAACGTCGTGAAAGAAAATAATTGCGTATTGAGCGAAAAAAATGCCTATGGATACTGGAGTTTAATCAATGCCACCTACATAGATCTATTTAGGTGGCAATGGTTTAATCCCCGGCACACTCACGAATATGGCAGCACCAAAACACGCAAAAACATGTTTTTGGAAATTTGTTTTAATCTTCCGGCCGGACCCGAAAACAAATTATCAGTTCCCCTTCAGAAGACCGAAAACGTTCGAGTGACACCTCGTATGCCTTGATTGGTGCACGGGAAGTGGTCTAACCGTGAGGCACAGAACTGTATTTTCTCCACGCACGCACACGAGGAGTTTACTCAAATACTGAATAGGGATTATGCTTGATTTACTACAACTAAACATGCGTGCATTCATACCTTTTTACGTCAATGTTAGCCACATCCATCAGAAAATGATCTCTTCCAAACATTCAGTCTCTTCCACACTTAATGCACCCACGCGTACACGCGATCTCTTCCCCCATATGTCATACATAGTTTTTACTGTTTATTTACCAAATAAATAAAAAATAAATTAATTAAAATCAATATTCAAGTCACTTTTATAAATAAAGCGGAAAAAAACTTCGAATTATTTCGAGTTAGACAACTGACTGTAAAAAATAAACAAACAGTCCTCTAAATACGCAATTCTGTACACTGATGAAATCAGTAGTAAATCTCAGACGTCATCTTCTGGTGGCGCGCAGCTTAACTATTGACATTGATGCACTTTTAAATCTATCATGTAACACTATGCTAAAAATGTTCAGGAAAGAACTGCGTCAATATATTAAGGTTTATGGTTATAAATCTTAGCCTAGACTTCAGATCGTTAAAGGAAGCTAATACAAAAATTTCATCGATATTCGTTCTGTAGATTCAGAGATTATCGCGCTATAAGTCAATGCACGTCCGTCTTTATATTAGTAACGATATCGATATAGATTTGAGAGATATTTAAAAAAAATACATTTGTGTAATTTTTGAAAAAATAAAAAAATATCTCAAAAAACTTCACGTAATTTTTAGAGTGCAATTAGTACTATCCGTTCCAAAAGTTTGAAGAAACATTTGGAGCCATTTATGAGAGAATGGCATTTGAGCGTTACTGAAAATGCGGAATTTTGAGTTAGTTTTCACAGATAACGGTTGAGTTCTCGAGAAGCTTTACTTGAAAAAGTTTAAAGCACATGTACTAATTTATATAATGTCAACAAATCGTCGCTAATGTAAATATTAACGACATGAGAAGCAAGTCAAAACAAATTACATTTTTGCAGTTTTTGAAAAAACAAAAGGATAGAGCAATGTGGCTTTTATGTCATCTAATAGAGTAGATTTATCACTCTCACTACCAAAAGTTTAAAGAAAGAATCTGGAGCTGTTTTTGAGAAAATCTTGTTTTTGTAATTTTTTTAAAATTGCACATATTACACTCAATATTACGCGAAAATCATTAAAATTTTCAAAAAAATGCACAAGATATTAATGAAAGAACTCACTATGGAGAACAAATTTTATTTGAAGTAAAAATATCTATCTTTAATTTTGTAGTTGGAGGGAGAGGCTGAAAAAATTTAAACTTTTGCAATTTTCGAAAATTCAAAGTTAACCGTGAAGGCTCCAAATTTTTTCTCTCAAATTCTTGGGAAGGGGTAGTGCTAAATGTACTCTATGAGATGACAAACATCAGTTTGCTTTATCCTTTCGTTTTTTTCTAAAATGACAAAAATGTATTTTTTTTACTTGACTCTCACAACGTTAATATTTACAAGTGCTTTAAATAATGTCAGATAAATCTTCTCGAAAACTCAACCGTTTTGTGTGAAAACTACCTAAAAATTCTGCATTTTTTAGAAACGCTCAATCGCTATTTTCCTGTAAATGGCTTCAATTTTTTTCAACATTTTCGAACGAATAGTGCTAATTGAACTCTTTAATACGACATAAACTTCATTTTGAGGTATTTTTTTGTTTTTTCAAAAATTACACAAATGTAATTTTTACTTTCTTGCCTAACGAATACTTCGTAAGAAAAAGTTATGTAATCGTGCGCCGGAAAACGGGGATATTTCGCCAGAAAAATGTAGCTGGGATTTGGTAACAAAAAAGTAGATAAATCCTGTTGCTAAATTTAGAAAAAAATCCTCTATGTCCTGGTGTAGTCAAAATCCATGTTCTGTTTCTTCTTGATATTGCAAAATCGATTGGCGGCAAAACGTCCGTCCCTGTGTCCGTCTGTGGTCAACGCTAGCGCCTAAACCGTTTAGCCGATTTTCTTCAAAATTGATATTCCCCAATCGTTTTTACTAGTGTCAAGGCTCCTGGAATTTGAAACCGATATTTTAATTTTTGGGGGTACTTTACATGAAGTCCGTCAGACATTTTCAAAGTTAAAAAAATGGCTCCAAATTTTTTGATTAAATGTTGTTGTTGAATAGTGCAAAGAACGTTTAAGGGAATGATGTAGGTATCATTTTCGTTGATATCCCCAATTTTTTGAAAATTGCAAAAAACTATTTAAAAAATTAAAGATAGAGATTTTTGCCTCAGACAAAGTCGGTTGTACAAAATTAGCACTTTAAATAAGGTCATGTATCATATTTTGGAAAAACGAGTAGTTTTTGCGTAAATTGCGCTTCAAATTTACAAAAAAAAAATTCTCAGAAACCGCTCCAAATTTTTCCTTTCAATTTTCTTCACTTATGTAATGAGGGACGATAAAAAATATTGTCTTAGTCCTACTTCTGGGAAATACTTGGTTTTTTGAAAATTGCAAAAAAAATATTTTTAAAACTACAAAATTGTAGATAGCGATTTTTACCTCAGAAAAAGTCTTTTGTACAAAACTAGATCTTTAAAAACGGTTATGTAGAATTTTCTGAAAAAAACGAATCGTTTTTGCGTAATCTTCGCTTCAAATTTACAAAAACAATTCTCAAAAACCGCTTCAGTTTTTTTCTTTAAATTTTCTCAACGTGTGTAATAAGGGGCGGTAAATAAATAAACTAGTGGTGCTATAGAATGGCACAGAGTTTCTCGCAGTAGTTATTTTTCTAACACCGATCGTGGGATAAATTATTTGGAGTAAGCCGTTGACCGCTGCTGTCTTTGTTTGTCATGTTTGAAAGACATGTTTTTCGCATGTTGACAATTACCGGCTTCTTAATGATAGAGCTGATACAATTACTTCTTCTTCTTCGGCATTTCCCCTTCAGGAGTTTGCCATTTTCGACCTCCACAGAGCTGTTTTCCCAATCACCAGGTCTTAAACTTCTGTCCTCCGTGGCTTCTTTGATGTATTTTTCCCATTCCAGAGTTGGCCTTCTTCTTGATTTGCCATTCCAAAATTTTCTTTGGCCATTTTCCTTCTGGCATCCTCTGGACGTGTCCATACCATTGGAGTGCTTTGTTTTCTAATCTTTTAGTAATTGAACAAATTACCTCCATCTGCTTCCATACATCCTCATACCGTGTTATATGTAAACATCGCCTCATATAGTCCATTTCCACCGTTTGCATTTTGTCTCTGTTTTTGTTTGTTTGGGGCCACATTTCTCATCCATATAGGACTATATTTTCTACCAAAAAATTGGATGAGACATCCAATTTTAACATGTCTCATCCAAAAAATTGGATGAGACATGTTACCAATTTTGAACACATAAATGAAAGAATTATTACGGTTGATTTAAATTTTTATAACCAAAGAAGTAATATTATAGGTGTTTATGCTATGAATGACAATGCTTCTACACAAGAAAAAGAGATTTTTTGAGTACGCTGAATGGATATGGATAATGGATGGATGGATAATGTAAATATGGATAATGTAAATGGATAATGTAATGGATAATGTAAATAAACGGAATTGATCATCATGGGCGATTTCAATAGTAGAGTTGGATGCTCTGAACAAGATGTAGTGGGTCAGTTTGGAGAAACGGTGCTAAATGATAATGGAGAAAGGCTAATTGAGTTATGCAAGGACCAAGAATGTATTGTAGCCAATACCATATTTCAACATTAGGACACTTGGGAAGATCCCACAAGGAACCGTAAATCTCTAATAGATTTGATTTGTGATGAGACGGACAAGAAAAACTTTATTACAAGACGTGAGAGTCTTTAGAAAACCTGAATGTGCTAGTAATCATCATATGGTAGTAGGAAAGATTTGTTTTAGAAAGAAAGGAGCAAGTGCAAAGAATATGGAAAAAGAAGTTACGGAATATAAAGAACTAGTCTACAAAACCGACCTTCTAAAACAATATAGCATCAAAATGCTCTACCAAAATCGACTTGACTTAGAGAAATAAACTTGACTTACAGAAAGAAGGAAGTCCTACACAAATTTATGAACACTTGAAAGAAAGTGTTTTTGAAGCAGCAAAGGAAGCTCTTGGAGAAGAGAATGGAAGAAAACCATACACTGAAAAAGTCTCAGATGAACTAGAAAATAGAAGAAAAGAAAAAGGCATACATAAAATGGCTGAATGACAAAACACCAGAACACGAACACCGACAGGACGGACGGAATTTTTAAAAAAGTTCATTACATCGTTTCCTGTAAAGGTGCGCGCACTAGACTGGCACGGACAGGACGGGACGATCCGCACCTTCCGCCGTTTGCAAAAAGTCCGTAGGAAAGATCTTCTGGACAGTCCGACGTGTCGATGTCGTCATCGGCACTTTCGGGGCCAGAGAGTATGGTCGGGACGCCCTTACCACCGTTGCAGTTGTGAGGTTATATGAAGCGTGTGGAGCGAACATGAATGCGTCCAAATTAACTATGTTGATCCAGAATTATCCAGAGTTGAAAGACGTGATATTTTCATTGAATGTATTACCTTGTTAAGAAATGTAATTTAGTTGAGTAGCTAAACCATCTGAATCAAGGAGTATCATTTGGGAAATTTAAAATACAAGATATGAGAAAAAGTTGTGCAGTCTCAACAAAACTTGATTTAGTTATGCACGGTAAATAAATTATGACATATTTTGAAATGATATATTAGTTTATTAATAAATATAAATTATTTGTATATACCTGTTTTGCGTATATTGTCTTAACTAAGCCGATTATTTTCATGAGTTTAAAAATAAAGCAATGCAATTGTATTTATGTTCAATTTAATTGTATACAATTACAATATTTACCAAAATATTTATTTATATAGTATACTTTTTAAAATACACAATTTTCTTCATATTTATCACGATACGTACTAAAGTATTGAAATAATTTTTCATCTTCCACCAGGTCGGGATACAATATGTGAAATTCCCGTTCTCGTGTTCTCTTCTAGAGAATCTGGGCTTTCTTCGGTTTCTTGCCTCATTTTCTTTTTCCTTTATAAAAAATCAACGTATGCGATTGCTTCTTTACTTCAATTACGAAGCCGTCGCACTCAATACCAGTCACGGAGCGAGGTGCCAAACTGACTCAGAAACTGTCCGAAGTGTCCGTTCTGTCGGCCCCGCCGTCCCGCCCCGGCCTAGTGCGCGCGACTCAAACAAAAACAGCCGTCCGTCCGTTTCCGTCCGTCCGTGCCGTACCGACCCAGTGCGCGCGAGGCTCTAGAGTGCGATTTTTCTTACTCTGCCCCTCAAGACCCTATGGCCAGGATGGAATATTACTCGACATTTCGCGTCTTTCTCCGTCGTACCGCTAGAATTCGCATGATCGGAAGCACTGCTTGATACGGTCGCGATCACGCGATACCTGGCGGTACTACTGAGAATGTCGCGAAATACCGCGACATATTGCATCGTGAAGACAGGCCTCGAGGGGCAAAGTTAGAAAAATCGCAGTTTAAATGTTGTCTGTAAAATACAATAAACGTCTATCTGCTCTTTTCCTTTGTTTTTTCAAAAACTACAAAAAGTGTTTTTTGTAATTTTGTAATTTTTGGACTAGCTTCTCACGTCGTTAATTTACATTAGCGGCAATTTGTTCACATTATATTTATTGGTACATATACTATCAGTACTATTAAAAAACCGAACAGTTATGAAAAGGTTTTAAAAATGTGGCAAGTCCGAATAGCTAGCCGAGACCAAAGGAAATAGAAAAGCAATACGGGAAAGTCTGTGTCATTCTGTAGCACCAATAGTTTCTGTTTTTGACATTAAATAAGTAAATAAATATGCAAATAAATAAAACAATTCCTCATAATGGCTTCATGTCAATGTTCAACAAAGAGAAGAATTCAACAGAATTTCACATTTTATTATATTATATTGTCACGTTCAATAATGAACTTCTCAAATCTCCATCGCTGCATTATTCTCCAAGGCCGCGTAGGTAGTATTATGAAATTAAAGTTAAAATGTTCGTACAAATTCACGGTACACACATATTTTTTCAATATTTCTTTCGTGTAAAGAATTATAAATCAGTGGCGTGCATTCCATGGAATGAAGGGAATGAGTCGTTCTCCTAAGCAAAGCACAGAAAAATCCTTTCTATATTTAAAATATTCGTTGCTTATGGCCAGAGCAAAACTGTTTACTCAACTCAGATTTTGAGGTAAGTACTAGTGGTTGAACCGTAACAATCGATGTTTTCAAAACGGCGTGTAAAATCGTCTCGTGACGTCAGCGAAGCTTCTTCGCTCCTGGAGAGTGTAGGCGTTCGACTTCGTCAAGCCTCGTGAAAAGTCGGATCGGCCGTGAGTGCGCGAGGAGAATGAATATTAGAATTCATTCCGTTGTGATCGACTGGTAGCAATTTCAAGTTCGAAAGAATTTATTATTTTGGCATTTTGAGAGTGTTTATGTACGTGCTAACTGCATTATAAAGCACCGAATAATACCGAGAACGTTTATATTAAGTTAAAGAAAGTATTCTAAACAAACTAATTCTTTGCGTACCGTTCTGCAGTTCTCCCTTGCGAGAAGGGAATGCATCGGTGAACTCATTCCGAGCAGTAGTCATGGCATCTAACGAGGAAAGTAGGAACCACGAAGTCTACAAGACTTCGTGATAGGAACAACCCGCGATCGACACGGGCGGCGCAACGCCCACGGATCCTTGCGATAATCTCCGTTTCCGGTGATACATTCGACGTACACACGATCAACTTTCAAAATAATAAAACATTGCGATATTTCGAGGAATCACCACACATAAGAATTGCAGACGGAAGTTTGGATCGTATTCGCCCTTGGTCTATTATGAGATAAATTCTACCAGGATTGTCGCGAGAGTTGATACCAAAAATAATACATTATTTGCATTCAGAGCAAAAACAAATACTAGATGCAAGAAATAGAACTAACAGGACGTGAAATTTGTCCAAGGAATTTAAACCGCAGAGCATCCGGAGAATGTGAAAAGTGTAAGAAAACAGTAGAGCGGACATCACATTCATTGTTTGTATAGATCGTGAAAAACATTATTACTGAACTCTATAGATACATTTTCAAATTAACATTCACTATATATTAAAGTTAACGCACTTATTTTTCATTTGATGAAAGAAAAAATATGCATTGATGGATTTTATAAATTTGTTAATAATTTTAAATAACTAAGTACTCGATAAATAAGGTTTAGTTGTAATAAATATCGAATTATATTTGTTTATAATGTTAGAAGGCATTTAGGCAACGAAATTTTCCCTGGGGTCTGTTTACTCCCGGGCGATCAGTTACATTCGCATGCAAGACACCCGGGTTAATATTCACATTATGTGAAAATTCATATAATCTTTAACTGTTTTACGTTTTTTATACCTTAGACTTCAAAAGTGCTTCCTCTACCAAAGTTATCACCGCACGCCACTGTTATAAATAATAATGCAAACCCAAACAATTCAAAGCGCCTGTGTATCACACCTGCGGTTTATTTCAATAGTCAGAGACAGTAGCAAATACTATAGAGTGCACTACTGCTCTATAGAAGCACTACTACTTTATAGTATTTGACAGTAGTCATTTCTGACTTTTACAAATGAAACAGACCGTAATCAGCGATCAAAATTTCTTGAAGTAAAGAAGTAATTTGTTAGTTCTAAGTTAAATTGATTACCTTCCTCCAATCTACTTTCTTTTGTAAGAACAGTGATAGCTTTCACACATCTCTCAAATTACGTTCATGAAGTGCAGGAAATTCGAAGCCTATGTTTGACGCCAAATTACACAAAAAATACTAATATTATCGAAACATTCCACGGGACATTATTTTTAGATCTGTTTCTCATGAACTCATTTTATTAAGAGAAAAATTGTATCCTCATATTACTTTCCCGTATACGTACGTATACACGGAGTGATACGTATAGTATAGGGAAAGTTATGTAATACTACGCGAAAAAATGGCCAATTTTCGGCGGAAAAAATTAATTGCCGGGCCGTGAAAGCGAGTAAGTGGATAAATCCACTTGCTAAATTAAGAAAAAAAATCCCCTAACACGTGGTGTAGCCAGAAACCCTGTTTTTTAGGTCCTTGATACCGAAAACCCAATTGAAAGGAAAACGTCCGTCTGTCCGTCCGTCAGTCTGTGAACACTGCTAGCGCCTAAACCATACGTACCATTTCTTCCAAAATGGATATTCCCTGGTCGATCTGATTCTAATCAAAGCTTTGAGATTTTGAAAAAGATTCTTCAAAATTTGGGGGTACTTTATATGAAGCCCCCCGGGGATTTTCAAAATGTTCTCAAAAACCGCTCCAAATTTGTTCTTTAAATTTCTTGTATGAATAGAGGAAAATACACTTTTTAACATGGCATAGGTCCGATTTTCACGTACAGCTCTGAATTTTCTAAAATTGTGAAAGTTTGAATTTTTTTCGGCGTCTTTCTCCAACTACAAAATTGAAGATAGAGATTTTTTCTTCAAATAAAATTTGTTCTGCATATTGAGTTCTTTAATAAAGGTCAAGTAAATGTTTTTCAAAATTTTAGTAGTTTTCGTGCAATATTGCGTGCAATATGTGCAATTTTCAAAAATTACAAAAACAAGATTTTCTCAAAAACGGCTCCAAATTTTTTCTTTAAACTTTTGGTAGGGATAGTGGTAAATGTACTCTATCAATGACATAAAAACCATTTTGGTCTATCGGTTGGTTTTTTCAAAAATTACAAAAATGTAATTTTTTTGACTTGTCTCTCACGTCGTTAATATTTACACTATCACGTCGTTAATATTTACAATATTACACGCGAATTGTTCACATTATTATATTTATGAGTACATGTGCTTTAAATAATGTCAAGTAAAGTTTCTCGAAAACACAACCGTTTTCTGTGAAGAGTAGCCCAAATTTCCGCATTTTCAGAAACGCTCAAACGCCATTTTCTCATAAATGGCTAACAAAATTTCTTCAAACTTTTCGATCGGATAGTGCTAATTGCGCTCTTTAATATGACGTTAAGTTTATTTTGAGGATTTTTTTGTTTTTTCAAAAATTACACATATGTAATTTTTTTAAAAGATCTCTCACATCTTTAATATTCACATTACCAGCAATTTGTAAGGATGTGTGTATTTGTGAGTGTAAGAGCAAACCTATTACAATAGAGATAGGAGTAAAGCAAGGAGACAGTTTATCAGCTACTCTCTTTATTATAGCACTACATAGTATAATAAATAATTTAACACATAACAGTACGATATTTTATAAATCAGTACAAATATGTGCTTATGCAGATGATATTTGGATAATAGCTAGAAATAAAAGAAGTTTAATAACATGCTACGAAGAAATGGAAAGAAAAGCGGAAACAATAGGCCTAATAGTAAATGAGAAGAAAACAAAGTATATGGTACTTTCCACATCAGAGACAAGAAGGAGCCTCCAAAATATTAAAATATTGAATAAAACCTTTGAAGGAGTTACCAACTTCAAGTATTTAGGAACCCTTATTAGTAATCAGAATGACATGAGGGAGAGCATCAAAGAACGAATAAAGGCAGGGAATAAAGCATATTATATAAATATGCAAATACTAAGAAATAAATTAATAAGACGTAACACGAAAATGAAAATATATAAAATCTTAATACGTCCTGTGGTAACATTTGGGGCGGAGGCTTGGACGTTAACAACAAATGATACAAATGAGTTAAGGCGATTTGAACGTGAAATAATACGGAAAATATATGGACCTATCAAAGATCAAGAAATATGGAGATATAGACGCAATGATGAGATCAATTTAATATTGGAAGAAAAAGACATTGTCCGATTTATCAAAGCGCAAAGGATCAGATGGTTGGGACATATTGAAAGGATGGAAAAATCAAGAATGCCCAGAAAGATATTAAAAGGTGGTCTCTTCTCCAAACAGAGGAGAGGGCGTCCAAAAAAAAGATGGAAGGATGATGTACTAAAAGATCTAAACATCATGAAAATAAAGAATTGGAAAAAGATGGCAGAAGACCGAAAAGACTGGAATGCTGTTGTGCGTGAAGCCGAGGCCCACAAAGGGCTGTAGAGCTACAGAAGAAGAAGTGCTTCAAATAACTTCAAATAAAGTATTTTGAAAACTCAAACATTTTCTGTGAAAATGAGCTTCAAATTTCGCATTTTTAGTAGCGCTAAAACGCCATTTTCTCTTAAACGGCACATAATTTTTAAAAGAAAATTGCCATTTACGGCTAGGTTTTAGTGTTCTTTAATATTCTAAAATTAATGTTTCTGTTCAACCAATAGGAAACCGAAAAATTAAGAAAATTACAAAAAAATGTACTTTTGGCGGTGATAGATGACTGCTGGCAAGAAAGAGTTTGTGGCAATTCCGAATAGCTAGTGAAGATCCAAGGAAATAGAAAACTAATACGGGAAAGTCTGTGCCATTCTGTAGCACCACTAGTTTGTAGTTATAGGAAGACACCGAAAAATCTTTGAATTTTTACATTTTTCAAAAATCAGAAATTTCAACGAACGTGAGACCTATGCCGTTCTTTTAAGGGTCCTATACGAGGTGAAAATTTAAACAGAATTGTTGGTGCCGTTTTTGAGAGAAAAAAATTTAAACGAAATTAGAAATTGCCTAGATTTCACGCAAAAGTACGCGAAACGTATTCAAATTTTCAAAAAATTGAACATAACCTTATTTCAAAATCATCTTTGATGAACACATTTTATTTTAAAAAATGTTTTTAATATTTTAGTTGTAGGAAGACGCCGAAAAAAATTTGAACTTTTGCAATTTTCGAAAAGTCAGGGATTCAACGAAAATGAGACCTGCACTGTCCGTTAAAAATGTTTAATAAAAAACGGAACTATTTTTTTGAAAATGTCCCTGAGGCTTCGTGTTAAGTACCCCCCAAATTTAAAATGTTGGCTTCAAATTCAAGGGACCGTGACATCAGACAAACCGATTGCGGAATATCAATTTTGGAGAAAATCTGGTCAACGAATTGTTTACAGACAGACATTTTGCCACCATTCGATTTTTTTGGTATCAAGGAATTGTAAAACATGGATTCTGTCTACACCACATCTCACAAGGTATTTTTTCTAAATTTAGCAACTAGATTGATCCATTTTTTCGTTACCAGGACCCTGTAATAAGTGATTTTCTACCGAAAATTCCCCGTTATTGCGTGCGGCATTACTAATTATTCCTCTTCTCCGTAGCGGGAAAGAAAAAGTCAGCTCAGCGTCAGCTCTTTAGCTCCGTAGCGGGAAAGAAAAAGGTCATGTACATTAAAAATACAAGTAGTATTTTATGCTGGAAATTTATGCAATTTATAAAATAAAACATTTTCCCAAAAACCGTTCTACATTTTTTCTTCAAAATTTTTCCACAGATAGAATCAGAAACGCTGAAAAGAATAATGACCTCATTTTTGTTGAACTTTCCACGTTTTCGAAAACTGCAAAAACTTAAACATTTGAAAACTGTAACACTGAAAACAGAGATTTTTACTTCCAACAAAATCTTTTCTAAAATATCAGGTAATTAAAAAGTCATGTGCAATATTTTTGGAAAACCAATAGTTTTCCCATCATTTCAATTTGAAATTAATGAAATATATCCAAGTGGCCCACCATCCATGAGCCACAAGAAAAACTCTCAAAGAGCCACAATGAATAAAAAGTATATGAATAATTATTATTTTAATTATAATTTACTATTGATAATCCCAATATTAATTTGACTTTTACTCTATTCTCCAATTTGTGTTTTCAATATGTTGATGTATTTTTTTTCAAACAATCTGCAAACCTTAATTGCAATTAGCCCAATTAATTTTTCTCCCTTGAAAATACAATTTAAGCATAACATGAAAGAAGTACCATAATTTTGTACAAACTTTTATTACAATAATTTGATATTACCACTGTACATAATTTGATATTACCATTGCCATACAATGCTGCAATATGGAAGTTTGCAAAGTTATTTCAAGAATTTCATTTTTGGCCAGCAACATGGTTGGGAGAGAGATGAGATAAGGAGGCTTCATTTACTTAACGTTAATGTTACAATGTTGTGTATGTTCAATAAAATGATACAGTATATTCAACAATATTAAACTTGGGAAGAATATATCAGAATTTCTTGTACATAAATATTAAGTTGAACATTACAAAATTATACTGTAGTTTCATATGCATTCATAAGGCAATATATTGGATGGATCCTGAATTAGGATGTTTGCAGGTGAAATTATCCTTGCTTGTCTGTTGAATGTGCTGCAAAGAATTCGAGCTGTAACAAATAATGCGAGAATGTATGTGTTGTAGCAGCACCATTAGTTAACTTTAAAAACGTATTTTAATTTTTTTTAATTATGAAATAGTTTCCTAAACCTTATGACAGTGGAAAAGGCAGAAACTTCCTCAGCTCATTGTTTCAAAAGTAAAAATTGCTTCCTACTGGAACTCAGCATCAATTGTTAGTGACAACCCTCACAACAGGGCATTGGTATCTCCAACAATGTAAAAGAATGTCCACAAAGTCCCATTTTTTTGCTTATGTAATAAGAAACATGACTCTTTTGTATTTGAGACCCAAAGAACCTAGTTTTAAAGGCCTAGGATGAATCATTTCCAAAATATGCATGATGGCTGCAATTTTGTTTCCTTACATTTTTTGCTCAAATAGAGGAAAGTGAATGAACAAATATGATTTAGTTCCTATTTTCGTTACAAGTTTCAGTAAACTAATGCCCCACATTCCCACTAGTTTCATCTATTTGAAGCTGACGTGGGAAGTAATTCCCTCTCATGCAGTAGCACACTTTCAGGGTTTTCTGTTGGTAGTTTCTTACATATGGTACAAAATAATGTTCTTTGTTTAGTACATTATATGTAGGGAGTGATGTCAGAGGCGTATCTAGGTATTCAAGCGCCCAGGCAAGCATAGAATTTGCGCCCCTGTCGGAATACTTCAAATTAGGGGTGTTGTTATTTGTTTTAACGGTTATACTCTAAATAGCGCCCTCTGTGTGTGGCGCCCATGGCACGTGCCATGTCTGCCATACCGTAGATACGTCACTGAGTGATGTTCATGATATGCATTGGGTATTCAACAGAAGTAAACAAAATAATAATAATAATAATAATAATAATAATAATAATAATAATAATAATAATAATAATAAAATTAATAGGTTAGTATTCACAAAGTGCCTTTAACATCTCTTTTTTTAATGTCTAATGTCTGTCTAAGAAAATACCACAGTAATTTAATGCTTTATTGGTTTACATAATTTAACAATTACTCAAAATACTGTAAGTAATACTGTAATACTGTACTCAAAATAACTGTAAGTCATTTTTACAAGCAGCAGTTGGATGAGGATACATTTTTAATAAAGGTGAGGCTCAAAAGCAACATTTCAATTTTATATTAGTATTCTTCAGGACTCATTGGAAATGGAGCATCGTAACATGTTCATACCTACAGTCATTAACATATATACATTTCAGACATAATTATTCAGGCACGGATCCACGGAGAGGGAAATGCGGGAAATTTTCACACACCCCTGCCCCCCCCCCCAAATTTCAGTACCTATTAATTTTAACTTGTCACAAAACATTCAAGCTAAAATATTTTCAAATAACAATTAAAATGAATAAAATCATCTTGCAGCATGAGCTGAGTTTAGCCTGCATCATTGTACATAATCTTTAATATGACACTTTTGACCATAACGTTTTGAATAAACAAATTACCTCCTCCCCAGATTCGTCTCTCGATCCGTCCCTGAATTATTAAATACTTAATCATTGTAACAATTATGCATATTAATCACATAAAATTTTACATAATTAATAAAAATTATTTTACTGAAGACATTTCAGTATTTTCAAGTGCAAGTATTAAATATTTTTAATTTTATTTACATATTTTGTTCTATTAATAGTACTGTTAATTTACTAATTATTTAGTGGTCCTCAAATGTTGATGAATTTCAACTTTTGGTTAACATTCTTTAATTTACACTGAAATTTTGTTTATTTTCATGTGAGCTATCCATCTTGACTTTGTTATTGTCATTATTATTTTAAGATACTGCTACAAATTGGTTGGAACACAAATTAGGTACATTTCATAGCATTAAAAATTGTGATGATATTTGGTTAGTAACATTGGTTCACTATATACGGTAAGTAATAATGACTGTCTAAGCCCTGATGAAGGCTTAATAAAATCTGCAATATTGGTGTTATAAATAATTTTGTTTTCAATAACTTACATATAAGAACACATTACTTCTTCTGTACTTAATTTTAGTTATGTGACATGTGGTCAGAATAATGAGCTTGTCCTCTATTTCATCAAACTAATATCAAATTTCATAACCGTTCCTAATAGAAACATGTATCTTTATAGATAAATTATGATAAAATGAAGGCAATTTTTATTTTTATCATAGGTAACGTTCCAATCATAAGAGAAGGCAGGGATTGATTTACAAAAGAGGGATAATTTTATTCACAACCCTATGGTGTATTAATTATCATTTCCTTATCAGTAAAAAAAATGTTATTCAAGATTCTGTTAGTGAGCACTTTTTTCAAGAAGCTCAATTTAGCAAAAGAATAACATTAATTGAAGAAAGATGTTCAGATTATTATCAGATCAACTTGAAACTGTATGAGTAAAAACCATGTTGAATGTACGAAAAACCCATGTAAAAACCAACTTGAAACAATGTAAAAACCAAATTTGGTTTGGAAATTGTTACTGGCAGCAGACTACCTTTGTGACATCGCAAATTCTTATGCCCTCGATAACAATTTTTCTGTAAGGATTATTGATCTTCTTTTGTCTCTATGAACATTCATCATAGCACTCTACCCACAACAACACTTTGGTACATTTTTATCAAAAACAGTTCTCCACAAAAAATGTGAAACTAGAACACTAGGTATTAATAACTCAATCTGAGTTTCTGATTTAGAGTTTGAATGGTTGACATTTTAAATAATATGAATAGTTTTATCAAGACATTCCTTAATTAAATGACACACAATAAATATTTATCTATTTTGCTGTTTTTTACCATCACTTGTGGTCTTTAATTCACACAATTGCCAAATTTTTAGGAACTCTGCTGAGGTCTGTGTTTTATAAATTTTGGAGTTTAAACACTTCTCCATAGAATATAATTGAGTTCAAACATTGTTATCTGCAAAACTATAACAATCATAATGTTAATCATAACCTTCCAAAAATGAACATTGGCTTCTTAATATCCTATGGCAGCAAATGAAACAGCATATCAAGTTTCTTAATAATTTTCTTTAGTCTTGCCAATAATGTTATTTATCAAATAGAGATTTTAAGAAACTTCAAAGTAAATTTTGAAATTGTGATTTTCTTAATACTGTTTTAAGTGACCATGATATCGCATTGTGAAAACATAAAATGGCATTGGAATTCACTGGTCAGTCTGGTCCAGTTCTGATTAAGATATGTATAGGTATCTCATTATTTTATATTTGCTTTAACCATAAAAATTAAATAAAAAATATTCAATAAATTTTCAGAACTCATATTAAATCATTATATGTGAAAACAAATATTTTACAGGGCCTATTTTTGGAAGGAGCCAGATGGGATCGTCAAATAAAGGAACTCAATGAGTCCTTTCCCAAAATTCTTTTCGACTCCCTGCCAGTGTTTTGGTTGAAACCTACTGAAAAAGTATGTTCATTTTTTGTACAATCATTCACACTTGTAAATTGTAATATATTAAATAATACATTCAAATCCGCATTTTTAATTTTAAAATTGTATAAAGCAATCATGTTAAATATTAAATCAGTAAATGTATTAGATAATAAATTATATGAATGTAAACTATGTGTTTCAGGGGAAGATTCGCCCAGAGCCTGTATACAAGTGTCCTATTTATAAAACTAGCGCCAGGAGAGGAGTATTGTCAACTACAGGCCATTCCACGAATTTTGTTATGTATATGGATCTTCCAAGTAGGGAGCCAGAACGTCACTGGATTAATAGAGGCGTTGCATTATTATGTCAACTTGACGACTAAATTCGGCTTTATATTTTGAGATAATTTTACTTTTTTTTCTAGCTCTCGATTTTAAGAATACTCTGCGCGACATAATGATTTTCCAGCCTGTAATATACATGATTTTTCTAATAATTTAAGGACTCATGCAATACTCTGTATTTCGAATGAATTAAATGGACTGCCTCTTTTATTATTATTTTCTTACTGAAGCTATATTTATTAGTCACACGCCCTACCCAATATCTGCAAAGCACACGTTGCGTAAATAAACTTCGCTAGTCATATGTTCAACCCCTTCATGGTCGCAAGTTTAGATACCACTATTTTATAGTGGAACCTGCTGATTGAATCAACTATTGCAAGCTGATCGCAAGTGTAATGAATGAATGAATGTCGAATATGATGAGTCATCGTTGACTTAGTCGGTCGAAAAGTGTCGCATAACGTCAACTCAATCTTAAATCTTCGAATGTTGAACGACACAGCGAGTTGGAGAGTATATTTTTATTTTTTGTTTCACCGAGTGTTCTTCCGCATTGTTTACTGTTGAAGATCATTAACTATTTGAAGGGGAACTTGGGTTAATTTTTAAAATCAAAATAATGTGACAATAGCACCAGATTATTGTTGTGACTTCGCAAATTCTAACGCTTTCAATTACAATTTTCTTTCTGTAAATGATTGATTTTCTTCTACCTTTTCGAACATATCCGTACGCTCCACCCGCAACAACTCTGGTATAATTTCATCAGAAACACGCAGCTCGATTGTCACGTGGTCAGGGCCACCCACGTTTTGGATTGTGGGTAAACAACTAAACATCCATACGATCTTCATCGGCTCTGGGAAGCCATATTCAGTAGTGATGTCTTCACATTCGCGGCCGCAGGAGAGTGATGCGTGGGCTCTTTTGGCCCTAAAATCGGCCCCAGCTAGTCCTTCAAAGTTACAATGGAGCCCCGAAAGCAAAGGAACAGCTATTGCGCGATTAGAAGGCAGAGAATTAGAGTATATGGTGCGGCAAGAGAGAATTACCATCGGTCGAAATAGCTCGCGAGGCGAGGTCGATGTAAACATGGGACATTCTAGTTTTATCTCACGAAAACATATTGAAATATTTTTCGAGCACCCTCATTTCTATATGACATGTAATGGTAAGAACGGAGTGTTTGTGGACGGCGTGTTTCAAAGGAAAGGAGCCCCGTCATTACAGTTACCTAAAACGTAAGTAAATGTGCAAACCAAACAACACGAGTATATCATGATGTGGGTCGGTGGGAAAGTCCAGCATGTTTACCCCTTAAGAATGACTCCTCTCTATTATTCAAGTTTTGTTTACTGTAAACAATGTTTTGTTTTCAGCTTTTCCCAATACGGTTAGTCATGATTCTTGGTGACAAGTATTGCCGTAGTCTATTTTATTATAGGAATCGGTATTACAAAAGTAAATAAACCCTTACCTTGTAAACGTGCTGCAAATGTTTATTATTGTTATCTGTAAAAGCAAGCATTTTATAATAAGTGTTGTCTGAAGGGGAAAGAAAGTGAAAATTAATGATTTCAAGTAAAACATTAAGAAAAAAGTAAGATTTTAATCCGGTGAATGAGACGCGAAATTCTTGCAAACTTTTAATGGATAAGTCAAATTGTTTATGGAATTGTTAAATTTTCGAAAGTGGACTGATGTTTGTATGTGTAGTTTCAGGCAAAATGTTTTTGAGGTTGTAGTTACTTGACCATGTGCAAGGTATGAAATTGGTCTTTTGTCATTGAAATCAAGCCCAAGAGGACATTTTAGGGGGCATGTACAACTAATATGTGGTAAATGAGTAAATACTTTGCAATTTTTCATTAAAAAATCCATTTTGACTCAAAATTCAAAATGGAAGTGTTTACTGTAAAACCTCATGTTTTTTTGTTTTGTTTTTGTTCGTCAAAGGGAATGCAAAAGCTAAACACTAGACAATATGGACAACATTCTCCATTAAAAATTGCAGCTGTAAATAAACAAACAGTAGTCTGTTTCCTTCTTATAATGATAATCTTTTTAATACATATACTTCCTTTTATCACAAATCAAAGAAACTATTGACTACAATTTACCTCATTGTGTTTACATTTAAAATATTAAACAAAATTCTTCTGATAAGGAATGTTTATCATTATTTTTGTGTTTAAAAATTCATCGATAACTTCTCTATTTACAATCTTAATTGTAGCATGCTCAGTAGATAATGTGTTTAGAAGTATTCTCTAGAAAGATTAAAAGCATTCATGCACTAGACCAGGGCTGTCCAACTAAGAAAGGCTTATGGGCCACATAAATTCTAGTTAAGCCACAGGCCGCACTGTAATTTAAGATGGATTTTACCCTAACTACTTGGATTATACTGAAACAAATATATATTAGATACAACTTTTATTCAACATACTTAATGATAAATGTACATATGAGAAAATTAATATATCATTAAATAAAAATAAGCTGAATTGTGAAATTGTATTGTATTTGGTTGGTATAATAACATTTTTCAAAGCAGTCACGGGCTGCACTGAAAGATCTGATGGGCTGCATGCGGGCTGTCAATTGGAAAGCCTTACACTAGACAGAAATTGTGATGGAAACAGTCTTTTGATCAGTTGTAAGAAACGTGAGTTCATTGTTTAAGAAGGAAGTTACAGTACCTTAGAATGTCATGCCAGCTGCTGTGCAGACCTACATTTTATTTAATTGAGCTGATAAATTCTTGAAAATAGTGATGAAAGAATATACAAGATTTCAGGGGAAAAAAATCTGAAAGATGGAAATTTGGTCTATGTAACCCCTTAAAGCAATGACCTCATGAGTAGGAACCTCCTAGATTTTTAAGGGAGGAAGTAACTTTTTTTCTTCTCTCCCCTCATAAAGAGATTATTTAATTTTGTTTTCATCACTTTAATTTAATTTGTTTTAATGGGCAATTGCCCTACTTAATATTTTATGATTATAATACAAAAGTTTCCTCTTGAAATAGGTTAACAATACCAGAGAGACTATTGCCTCGGTAGTGGCCACTTCAAGCACAAACTTTGCAAAATGAGAATTTGAGGCTTCCTACTGGCTTCAAACTTGCAGAACATGGAGCATTTCTTTCCTTTCAAATATAAAGAATATGTCAAAAACATCTTCTGAGTGTTGGGGTTGCATTAAAATAAAATGAACTGGTACTTCTTTGGACTTGATGTCTAAATCACAGTTATAGAACTGAGTAGCCATAACCATTTTGCCCCTTTATATACCTGTGGTCAATTCAGAAATAGGAATGCCAATCACACGTCTAGTTTCACATTACAAAATATATACTGTAACCTAAGAAATTTAAGAAAATAAAGAAAATGTTCTTAAATATGGCAAATACTGGTGCTTTTACCTTAGTGGATGTTTGTAAAGTCAGTATTTCTTCTTGCTTATTTTACTTAGGAAATGTAATAGAGATTAAATTCTTATTTGAACACAAGATAGAAATTACAAGATAGTACAGTAACTGTTTATGTGGAAACTACTAGCTAGTATTTTGCAGAGAGCATGACTGAATTTTATAATAAGAATTCACAAGAGAAAATGTTCTCTTGTGTAATTTTGATAAAAAAGAAAAAGTTGCAAATTTGCTTGTGAATCTTTTCAGTCCTTTTGTTATTATTTTCTTAAGATTTTCAATTTGTTAGTAAGTTAAATTTACATTTTATTGTGTATTATCTGGATATTCCCTGATGTAGGCAGATACAGTTTAGAGAATCAAACCTTTATGAGAGTGTTTCGTGGTGAATGTGAAAGATGTGTGCTTAGTGATGTGTTTATAAAGATATGATTCCATTGAGGAGAAATTTCTTTAATTTTTTCCCTTCAAAAATGCTACAATTCATTGAAAATTAGTGTTTCTTATTAACTGTATATTTAATTTGAAATAATATTTCACTGGATATTGAGCTGTAAAGAACTGATATGAATGAAATGAAACAGGATAGAATTAATAGTAAAATAATTCTAGGGTATTAGGTAGGAAGAATGTTGGTTATACAATTTTTCGGAAGCAAATAACTGTTCAATTTCATTATTTCTTGGCATTACTGACTCTAAATTACTCTGACAGTTTATTAATGTGATTGACATTAATGGACTATTAGTTATTTTGTATCAATATCGCCATGAAATGATGGAAATTAATTATGTTTAGTTATATTCAGTGTATTATTATTATTATTATTATTATTATTATTATTGTTGTATTAATTCAAGAAATTGCATCTCCTGAAAAATTGTTTTTATGACTTATTAGTCCATCACCCCAAAATTACAATTTTTATTGTTATTATTATTATTATTATTATTATTATTATTATTATTTAATATATTTACCATCCTCTCCTTTCCCCCCAGTGCAACAACTTCTATCTACATAAACACTGGAGAATGGTTGAAACATTTGCATTTTCAGAATTGATTTTATTTATTATGCATAAAAATTAACATATAAAATCGATGTGATTTATTTGTGTTTGTTTTAACACTTTATGGCCCATTGCTGTGTGTAATGATAAAATGAATTGTTTCAGATGTACATTTCGATTCCCAAGTACCAACATACGATTAGTATTTCAATCTTTAGTAGATGAAGCAGATCCACCAGTCACAGTTCGACAGCCTTCTCCAAACAAGTCAAGAGCTCCTTTGCCACCGTTAAGAATTAATATTCCTGATCCAGATAACAATTTCAATAGTCCATTTCCTTCACCTACTGGTACAATCAGGTAAAGTCATGATTGAAAGTTTAATCTTGGTGTAATAGGAAGTAAAGTTCATTTGTTAGGATGAAGAAAGTTAATTTTGTCAGTTACCAGCAATTTTGTTAGTAATTAATATATTAATTAAATTTTGGGCTGTCTGTGCAGTGCTGCCAACTCCTGCCCTGCAAGTCCACGTGGTGGGCATGGTGGTCATGGGCGTCGTAACATTAGTGCAGATCTCCAAATGGTTGCTGTATATGCTGCTGCTGCAGTAGCTGGTGGTGGTAATAGTGGTGGTGGTGGGAGCAGCAGTAATGGTGGAGGCAGCTCTGGAGGAGTGCCTCATTCTGTTGTCAACACAATTACTGTTGCAACTTCAAATACATCAGATGACAGGTGATTGAATGTTTATTAAAGAAATAATATATAATTACCTATAAATGTTTGGTGAAAAGTGAATAACATGAGGTAAATTTCCAAACACCTTAACAAACCTTTAGAGCATGAATTTAGTGAATGTTACTTACATAATCTTTTGTGGATTTTCAGGCAAGATGGTGTATTGGGTCCTGCTTCTTCTAGTCACAGTAGCTCAGCAGTGGCTTCAGTTCCAAGTCCTGATAATCATCATAGTACAAGTTCTGAAACTGGCAATGGACATAAAGTTTACAGAGCTGGAGGACCCAATGGCACAAATTCTACCTGTCCTCCGCCAGTTACAGAGCCTTATAGTCCACCAAAGGTGACCTGTCTGTGTTTTGAAATAATTTAACTAATTAAGATACTGTACATGAATGTTTTCTTGATATTCCATGGCCAGGGAATGTGAGGAGGGGAAGGCTTCACCAATGGTCAGATGCCATAAGGCATGAGGTCATGTTACACATGACAGCATTTGAATAGCTGTCACATTAACTTTGACTGGCCATGTCTCCTGCAATGGTGATATTGATATCACCAGCTTTTTGTAGTACCTATTCCATCTTTTTTCAATATTAGTCTTCACTTTTCTATGTGTAATAAATGGTAGAAGGGAAGGTGGACAATTGTATGACCCCTTTCTAGTCATTTGGTCAACAGCAAAAACCTTTTCATTGGGATTATTGGATTGTATTAAGGTATACTTGGGTTCTTGGTGCACCAAGGTCACGGACGAAAAATGGAGATGGAAGGCTTTCTCCATTTTTCATCCGTCACCTTTACGCCAAGAACGGAAAAACCAAGTATATACTCTTTCTTTAATTATGTCAGATGATTCCCCTGTACCTTAACTAAGAATTCTGCCAGATGAATAAGTTGAATTCATATAGAGGAATTAATGAATAAGTAAATCTAAGAAACATAATTTGTGATCATTGAATCAGAGACAAAACCAAAACTGATGGAAAATATTGAGCAATATATACAAACCACTAATAAATGCACTTTGCATAAAGTATATTTTAAAGGCACAGGGATAAATTGTGGAGCAGTGGATAGCAGCACAAGCAGCGGAAATTCCTACATGCCGTTCCAAGTCTGACACAAATTTCTCAAAAGTCTGTGCAATTTGGTAGTGGTTACGGACTATGGGCTCGAATATCAAGAAAACGTGTATATAGGTTGTTGGGGAGGGGGTTTCTTTCTTTTTTTCTCCATTATGTGGTGCTTTAAAAGTGGACCCAAAATTATATTTATAATATGATCAATGCATTTTATTTATCAGTGAAATTGTTACCAATAGATATATTTTTCATTTCTTAGGATGATTCAAAACCACCATTTTCATATGCTCAGCTGATTGTACAAGCTATAGCATCAGCTCAGGACAAACAACTCACACTTAGTGGTATATATTCGTATATAACTAAAAACTACCCCTATTATCGGACAGCAGATAAAGGATGGCAGGTATGCATGTTTTCCAGATGCAGTTGTTTAATTGATATTATGCATATTTTCATCATATTTGTTCTTTGTTTTAGAATTCTATTAGGCACAACTTGTCGTTAAATCGATACTTCATTAAAGTTCCTCGTTCACAAGAGGAGCCAGGGAAGGGATCATTTTGGCGAATTGATCCTCAGTCAGAAGCAAAACTGATAGAGCAAGCATTTAGAAGGCGACGTCAGAGAGGTGTTCCATGTTTCAGAGCACCATTTGGATTATCATCCTCAAGGTAAATGTATTTAGGCAAAGATTTTTGTGCTAAAATCCTTATAGAGAGTCCTTGAGATGAAAAAATTGTCTTTACCATGGATAGATCGATGTGTCATGCATAACTCAGGCAGATTAGCCACTTTTGAGCTCTGTCTTGTCTCACAGGTCAGTAGTAAGGTCTGTTATTGCTGTTACAAAGATCTTGAAGATATTTTAATTTTAAAAGTATTTCTTGTGATATCCATTGGATAAAATGTACGTAAAAAGTGGCTCCAAGTTTCTTCTTGAAATTTTTTGTTCAGTTAAAGGACATTGCCCTTGTGTTTATGGTAAAAGGCTAGTTTTCATTAAAACCTCCAATTTTTTTTAAATTACAGAAGTTTCGATATTTTTCAAATATGTCCTAGAACATTAAAGAAGCAAGTGATATATTTTATAAACAGTGTGGTTTGTAGTATTAGTAGATTACATGTAATTTTGTCTCAAGTTGTGGCAATTTTCCCAAGGCGCATAAAAAATATTATCTTAAAAACCTCTCCAAATATTTTCTTTGAAGTTAACATAAGTAGCATTTTGAATTGAACTTTTTATCTTCATCATACATAGCAACTTTTTAGTTCTCCGAATGTTTCTCATCTATTCTATTCCTCTTTGGTCTCTTCACCCCATTGATTCAGTGCTGCATGTAATTCAATGCTGTCTTAGACCCATTCCTTGTCAAACCACACAAGAGTTGACATGACTGCTTTAAAAAAGTGCGAAATTTTGTTTCTTAAATCTACATCCAAAAAAGAGATGTTTTTTATTTGTCAGAAAATTGATTATTTGTGTAGTTATGCCTACATTAAATTTTGGAATTTATGGGTACTTCACGAAACATGATAAATTGTTGCTTCGAATGTATTTAATATAAAAATTCTTGGTTTGTTTCATTTAATACTTTAAAATGTATTTTTTATTCCTTTGTAAGCAAATTTTTCAAAAAAATATTTTTTTTTTCATTTTAAAAAATTAAAATTTCTATGCAAACTCGATGAAATAAAAATTTGTAAAAATGTAGGTGTATTCCTTGTTCAATTTTCTATAAAATTCAACAAGAAAAAAGTGGGTTCTGAACATGTACAGATAAAAAAATCTATTGTAAGTATGCGGGTGCGTGATTTCACTAATGAATTGTGTTTGATCAGTTTTTGATACAAGTGCCGAAGAACAACAAAATTAATGATCATCTGCCTGATAAGGGTTTTAAGAAATGTTATTCATATGTTCACGCTGTACCCAGAAGAGATGGGTGACAGCAAAACGAATTCTTCTACTGCTTTTCCTCGTGTCAGCAAAACGAATTTTAGAGAGATCCCTAGGACACAGAGTCCCTATGCATCCTAGCGATGGGGAGCCCTCCTTACCTTGCTCTTGAAATGCAACCGACCACTTGTCAAGGGACATGAGTAAAATTTTCTCAGTTGCAAAATGCATCTTATAAAGAGAAGAGTGCTAGAGTTTGTTGTGTGAATCATGAGAACACTGCAACATGAGTGGCAATCACGGTATGAGATATGACATATGTTTCAATCCATTTAATTTTTCTGATCACGATTTTAAGAAAAGAAAATCTCTAAAGACTTGTAAACCACAATTTACTAGTGAAACTTAAATTACAGGAGCCATTAGTTTGGAAAATTTGTGATTCATGTCAGAAACAAAGGGAATCAACTTCCAAACAGGCCTTTTGTTAGTGAAGAGAGCGTCAAGATCAGTGGCTCCCATGGCATTAATGAAAGTAGTGGAATGTCCAGTGAATGTAATGAAAAGAGTGTAAACCATGGAAATGACAATTTAAGCTCCTCAGATAGTTTGTCAAGTGTCTGCATAATGAATGTAGGGAAGAGAAACAAGAGTCTAATTGCAATAGCCCTGTCAAGAAAATAAAATTGTAACAAAAAGTAGTATATGTCCTTGAGAAATTTCAGAAGGTACAAAGTGTTATCACTGATCAATTTTTTCATTCATCCTTCGACATCCATTGAAAAATCAGACAATAAAAGTATTATTAAGAAACTTATCGATTCCTTTCACTCAACAGATGACAAGACAATGAAAATTCAAATTTTGACAATTTTTGAAAGTTACACATACAATAAAATTAAACATTTTGCATTTACCAAATACATGACAATCGTGGTTAAAAAGTTGTCTGAAGAAAATGGAATTTTATCCAGACCTGAATTCAGTAAGGCATTAGAACTGTGCATCGTGGCAAAAGTTCAGGAATTCTAAGGTAAACGAGTACGTATATTTGAAGTGAGTTATGAGGGACCAGAAAATTTCAAAATGTCAGTCAAAACACAAGTCAATATTCTATAATTTCATAACCAAATACTATCGTGAAATTGCACCAACTCAAGAAGTACTTAAATCACCGCTTCATCCAAAGAAACCGACAGCCAGTAATGCAAGAAACGCATCTATTGCAGTAATCTACTACACACTGGTTTGTAAAAATTAAATAATTTTTAAAGTTACTGAGATCCCACATTGATTTTTTTCTGGAGGTGTCAACAATGTTTTTTTTAACTCATCAAGTTTACAAAAATATTCAATTTTCAAAATTAAAAAAAAAATTGAAAATTCAAGAAATTAAATATTTTGCAAAATCTCTAAATTTAAAAATGTTTTTTTTAAAGATTCAAATGGCATTTGAACAGAATTTCTATAATTAGTGTATTCAAACATATGATATCTTTAAGTAAGTAATCATTTTAAGCAAATTTCATTATGAAATATTTCTGAAAATAATAAAGTTAGAAAAAATAAAATTACATGTGTAAACTTACTTCATTTATAAAATAAATAGAAAATAATTAAAAATATGAAGGTCAAATTTTGGCCTTTTTTGTGCGATTTGATGTGGAATGGCTCTTTGAGGAATTTGTCTTGCTTTGTATTAACATGAGATAACTAGTCTTCTGACTTTCTTTTAACTTTTATTCTACATTTTTTGTCTTCAATTTTTTCTAATATCTTTACTTCTAAAATCTATTGATTTTTTGAAAATTTTACTTCATTTTTGGAAAAAAGGGTTACATTTTGAGAAATATTTTATTAGTAGTTTTGAGGATGAAGTTTTCAAAGTTCAAGAAACTTTCTGGCATTATTGACAAGGCAACTAATGCTATTAAATGTTATTCATGTAAATTCAGTTTCAGCATTACTAAGCATATTTGACAGTGTATGCAACATAACTGTCAATTTCTCATCCAAAGTTGTTTGTTAAATAGACAATAGACATGGAGAATTGTAATTATTTTATTTAATAATTTTGAGCAATATGGAAAAGTGCTATGTTGTAGCATCACTTTAATATTGGTGCAGTAGGGAGGGGATACATGCAATATTGTGCCACAAATTAGTGCAAATCTCATAAAATTTCCAATTAAGCATAACATGTGGCAGAATAGAATAAGATGTTATCCGGTCCCACTACCAGAAGCACATTCTGTTGATCTGATGAATTGCACAAGGACAACTTGTGGGGAAAGTAAGTAGTCATTTTTTAAATGGGTAATGAGATGAACTAGGTGTGTGTGTTAGTGTATCGGGGGGGGGGGGGACAACATGCACGCCTGCACCGGTTGGCACAATCTATGCCACTGTTCGTAAATATCCTAATATATTACTGACATTTGCGAAAACTTCGAAATATTTAGTACCTGATTGTTACATTGCCTTCCAGTCATTGCAATAGCCAGATTCTACTATATGTAAGACTATGACCCAATTTATGTCCCTTTTTTTGGCGAAATATTTCAAGAGTGTTTAGCGACTTGCACGTGCACCCAGTGGCTTCTGAGGCATCAGAGCTGCTGTGCACACGCGCACGTTCACAGAAACTCCTGGAATCATGTGTCAAAAGGAAAAACGTGAATCAGATCTAAGATGTGACATTGTTCTGATAGGTCACACATTTTCTTTTAGTTTCTCACCCTTACGAATGTAAGGAGAGAAGTTATTGTAATTGTGCACTGGAAAAGGCAATTTTTGGATAGTAACTCTTAATTGTCAGTCCCTGGTAGTAAAAAAGTGGATAAATCCTGTTTGTATAAATAATAAATTACTTTCTCTAATGCAAGGTGTAGCCAGAATCCATGTTTTGTGATTCCTTGATATCAAAAAATCAATTGATAGCAAAATGTCTATCAATCTGCGGTCAATGCTAGCACCTAAAGTTTTCAGACAATTTTCTCCAAAATTGATGTTCCCAATCTATCTGAATGAGCTCAAGACTTTCGGAGTTTTAAACTAATATTTTGATTTTTGGGGGTATTTCACATGAAACCTCAAACGTTTTCAGAATTTTCACAAAATACCTCCCAAATTTTTTGATTAAACGTTATGCTTGAATAGTGTAAAGGGTGCTTAAGAGAATGGCATGGGTCTCAAGCTTGTTGAAATCCTTGATATTTCAAAAATTTCAAAAGTGCAATTTTTTGGGAGTATCTGCATACAACTACGATATTGAAGATGGAGATTTTTTTCCTTAATGAAATCAGTTCTTTGAAAACAGATCTTGAAAGAAGGTCATGCTCAATTTTTGAAAAAATATGAATAGTTATGTAATTTTGCACAAAATATAGGCAATTTTAAATTTTTTAAAAACCTTTTTACTGTCAAAAACGGCTCCAAATATTTCCTTTATATTTTCTCCTTGTGAATGTATCAAGGGACAGTAAAAAAATACACTTGGAAAATACAGTGTCACTGATACTCTCCACCCTGAAGATAATATTTTCAGTGCTCTCATGCACTTGATGCAACATATTATGCAATGCAGATGGAGCTTAAATGTAACAGTGTATTATGCAGTGTTTTTTCACGTGGGGCACCTCTTTATCATCAGCATGCAACTCTGAATATGTGTAAGAAAGAAATGGACTGATTTTTTTTACATAAAAACTATTTTTGAAAATAAATGTATTTTGCAAAATAAATTTTAAGAAAATTGGTAGAATAATAAAAAGTTATGTAAAATATATAATGCAGAACAAAATAAGTAAAAATATGTAATGAAGAATTAAGATTTTATGTTGGGGTTATCCTGATTCACCAAGATCACAATTTTGTGAACTGAATGTAGAAAAACAAAAAATATAAGAATTTTCAGCCAATTTTTAGCAAATTATTATAATTAAGAATTATTGTTATTATTTTAAAGTTTCTAGTATATCACCTCAGTCATTCATTAAAAAGCCACAAATTAAGATAATTTAAAATTCGTATTATTTTAATTTGTAATGATTGCTAACAATAAGCTGTAATGACACCAAGAAAAATGTAGTTCAAGTAAAATGAATAAATATGTGGCACACAGAAATGTTCCTCTTATTCTTATATGCTGAAAAGTTTATCTTAATTTAAAAACTTGAATCTTCAAACTCTAATTTATAAGTTTCGTGGAATTAACTAACTCTAAAGAAAATTTAGAATGTAATTTTCAAGTATCGTGTCAGACTGAATGTTTTTGAGAATGTAATTTGAGCATTTATATAAATGCACTAGATTTGTTAACCCTTGAAAATTTATGAGATTGTGAGAAACTACTTGAGAGATCATTTGATGCATTTGCATTCACAAATACATTAAATTTTAAATATACCTCTAAAGTAAACATTAACAATGTGTGAAATGTTCAACTTACGTATATACATAATTTGTGAAAAACGAAGTCTTAATTAAAATACTAATGTCTTGTGATATAGTCACATCCTTTTCTTGGGCCAACACAAGATCTTCTGCAATCTAGGATTAAAAAATTTCTTTGTGAAAATAATGACTGCTTTGCCTTAAAAGATGACCTTAATTGTCTTTTCTTAGAAGTGCTCCAGCTTCCCCAAGTCATGTTGGAATGAGTGGGCTGATGACACCTGAGTCTCTCTCAAGAGAAGGGTCTCCCACTCCTGATCAGTATCCAGACAACTCTGTTGTATCTCCTGCCATGCATGGCACCCATTTGGAAGTGAAAACCAGCCAGAGTGCTCCTGGTTCTCCTGGACACCCAGGTAAATACTGATGTCGCTAGCTAATGATGCATTTCTGAACCATGGTCGTATGTGCTCAGTTGAGAATTCTGGAATATGTTGTAACATCTTTTACATTAATTGGGCTCTACGTTTTCTATTTAATACTCTGATAAAATTAGTTATGACTTAGTCGTTTTTCTCATAGCTGCTTCTATGTTTACTGCTTCAGATTGTTTACAGAGCCAAAAAAATGATATGTTAGATACGTTAGACATACACGTCCTCACACGTTAGATATGAATGAATTCTCCAAGTGATTGATTATATGGATGTTATTCTCAAATTTTATAGGTGTTACATTTGTGACCAGTGGTGTGAGTGGGCAACCACAGCAGGTAGCTCTGGTTGGAAAGTCACGTCTAATGCTACCTGCTCAACCAATTACAGTAGTCACCAATGGTGTTGGGGGAGAAGTGTCTCGTGAAGGTATTGAAAATATTTGTGAAGATAAATGTGAATGTCACCATGCTTTATAGAGTGCAAATAATAAAAATAATGTGTTGTTGTTTCATGAATTTATTATTTGTTAATTTTCAGTCTTTTTTGTTTCTTTCAGAGAAGTACCTGGTACCAAACAGTGCAGCTACTCTTGTCAGTGTAGCTGAAGAACGCTCTGTCTCTCCAGCATCATTCTCTCCTGCTCCTGTAATTGTACAAGCTGCATACACAAATTACAGGTGAATAATTATAGTATTGCACTTTTAATATGAATTATGTCATTTTGAACTTCCAGAATATAAGGCAGCTTAAATTCATTAATGTACAATCTTTGATTTGTTACACAGTGGAACATTTGTTACTCCTTCAAATCCATCTAGTGGTGCTCTTGAACAAATGGGTGGCACAAAGCGCCATCATTCTGAGATGGATGAGAGTTCTTCACCTCTAACTGGTGGAGGACATGCTGGGGATGATGATGGTTCAGCTGAGGAAGAGAGCAAGAAAGCTCGAATAATAAAAGAAGAGGAAATAGAGAGTGATAAGTGATGAGAAAAGAAATTGACAGATTTGTAGCTTTCTTGAATTGGCACAAGGTAGGTCTCTGGAAATAGAAAGAGCCATAATGCAATGGCAATGAAGAATTGTTTGTCTTGACAGCTGGCTGCTAGACATCGTACTGTATTGCATTGCATTAAAAGTAGAAGGCTGATGGGTAGTGTTTAAAAAAACAAAAACTAAAAAGAATGAGATAAGTAGATTTAGAAGATACGAAAATCTTCAGAAATAATGGTCCTGCATGAGCCTGTCATATTCTAGTCTATTTGCAGTGAGTTTGTTTCAATTTGATTATTCAATTTGTATTTTCTACAAGAATTAAACTGAAGGAATAGTCTCTTATTCTTCTGAGAATTTAATCTTCACAGATCATTGAGATACAATTATTTTTGTTGAGAAAGTATTTGCCTCTTTAATCAATGTTTTTACAAAATAGTCTGAATCCAATTGAGACTAAATCAATATTTACTTTATATCATTATAAGTGTACTTAGTACTCAGATAATGCTCTTAGTTAAAAAACTTCATTTTCATTAATTCTGTTTACACCATGACTTTCGTTTCGTCGTTAAGAATTTTTGCTTAAATACAGTAATTGCTCGTGCCTAGCTCAAGGCAAGTTTGTCAAATCTTCAGAAATACTAACGCAATGATACCTTCTAAGAGACATTTCATTGCAATACTAAAATAATTTATTGACTCAGAATGTATCATGGTCCCATGGTACAAATCTTCAAAAATATTTATAATTTTATCCTCTTATTCACAGTATTATATTATGAGAAATCCAAATGTGTATTCTGCAATTAGAGATATTGCATTAATAATGCATTAGAACAGCGGTTAATTTGAATATGGTGTGAATCAGAATGCTGCGTGTAGTACTTAGATGTTGCTTGCGTGTGGCATAGGTGTATATAGATGTTAGGTTGTCAAAAACAAACCGGTTTCATTTTATTATGTATAGTTTTAAAGAATCATTATATATTGTTCTATCAAGTTGATTTTATTATTGAGGCTTTGTGATGTGCTCATGAGAGTCCTTTCATAGCTTGCATTGTGATGTAATGTAAAAATTGAAACACTATGAACACTTATGTCTTGTTACAAAAGCATAATAATAATTATTTTTAATGTTTAAAATCTTAAAAGTCCTCATTGCCCAATAAGCATAGTGTATGCATTACGTTCAAAGCAAGTTCTGTGGTTCAGAGACTTAGCAAGAT
The DNA here is from genome assembly GCA_031308135.1 of Acheta domesticus. NCBI lineage: Eukaryota > Metazoa > Arthropoda > Insecta > Orthoptera > Gryllidae > Acheta > Acheta domesticus. Next base: position 144,471,992 of record JAHLJT010009419.1, on the reverse strand, counting down.
CGTGGATTTTGATTAAATTTCCTTCAAAATTCTCAGTTTACATTACTCCTTGAATTTTTTTTCCTTGTTATTCTTTTTTTTTTCTTTTGGATTCTCAGTGGGTCCTGGCTTTCTTCTGAGTTTCTTTTGTGCTAGATACAAAAAAAAGTCTTCAAGAATTAAGCATCAGATTTGGGTGCTGTGAAAGTCATTCTTGTTATTTTCCTTATTTATTCACTCTGTGACAATTGAATAAAGCCTTCTGTATTTTTCACGTACATTCTGCTTGGAAGTGTTCAAAGTTGAGGAGACAAAATTTCAACAATCCCATTTTTATTTGTACTTTGATTAAAATAATTTGCAACAAAAGGGTAATTACTTTGCAAAAGGCATATTTAGAAGAACCTAACATTGTACTGAGCACTAATCATATTTATTTTTGTAATTTAGCAACTATGTTGTGGTTTCTAAGCCCACACATCAGTTTGCATTTTGTCATGCATTGAAATGAGAAACACTTCTTACACGTTTGTGAATTACTGTGAAATTACATGGTGCTAAATTATCAACAACTTTATTTTTATTTAAACATTTATGACAAATGTTCTCTAATGTGCAGATGATGAAGCATAAAACAATATTCACTACTGGTAAATTAATATACATTTTTGTTTTGTAGAGATTGACAGTATATTTTTTATTACATCATTCATGTCGTCTTTTATTACATTACAATACATTTCTTGTATTATATGTTAGTGAAAGATCTGAACTTTTATTTTTCAGTGCATGTCTTTTACATAATACCTTCTGACATTTCTTTATCAGCCTTCATGCCCCTTCTTATGACTATCAGACATAATCATATATCTAGGTTGTAGTCTAGCAGCCATTTGTCCTTGTGAAAAATATTTTTTCCATGAGAATTTCCATTTTCCATCTGACGCTAATCTGCCATTTTTGTTGCTCTAGACCGTTTTGGTGGGCTTATCACATCACTTCTCTGTTTGTGTGTTGTTTGGACGAGAGGTGTTTTCATTGACAGTGCAAATACCATTTAATGAAAATGTGCTATGTAAGAAAAAAATTGTTGACATAGAATTTTTGTTGTTGTTATGCAGTATTCATTGTCATACACTAGAGTAAATTTTTTAGTGTAGGTTGACTCTGCTTTCTACAATGTGGGTGTTTTCATTTCATTTTTTTAAAATTAATGTTCACAATCATTTTACCGTTTCCTCTTCTCAGTTTTCTCTGCATAGTGTTACAGTGCCCCCACAAGCCATCCATACTCTTAATAGAAAGCATAGAACGTGTGTGAAATTTTATTTTCATTAAATTTATGGATTAAGAATTTGGAAGCACCTAAATGGGTACAAGGAATTGGTTACTTCACTGCGGAAAAAAGAAAATAAGCTTGATTTTTTGAATTGAAATTATTTTATTAGTAATTTGTACAGTGAATTTGTAAGCTTATATTTATGTGAAATTCAGCTGCTTGGTACACACAACGGAAATTTACATTTTTACTATTTTTGTTTGGATCAAACCTGGAAATGCCTTGTAGAAACTTGCTTATTGTGACTAGTTAATTATGCTTATCTGTGTATTAGTTAATGATTCCCACATGAAAGAAATTTTGGCAAAAAATTACCATTTTTACCACATTTACCACATCTGTATATTATATAATTTTCAGTTGACTCTTTTATCTTTTTGGGTTGGGTAATTTATTATGTGATATTATGAAAATACTTAATATACCTTTGTGGAATGTATTGATGCTTCATTGGGAATATTACATGCAGGGATCGTATTTCCATAGTGTTATTGTTCAATTCTTGTTGATTTGCAATAATTTTGTTAAATATTTTTTAAAAAAGCTTATTTGTTATTAATTTTGTGACTTTGTCTTGAAAACAAAACAATTGTTAAATTGAAAGCATTGGATAAAAATATCCCGATTGTGTTTCATATAACTTTTTTTCTTCAATCAAAAGAAATTTAAGTAATTAAGTGGTTATAAATAGTTATTTGTGGCACAAAAACATGTCTAATTATGAGAGTTCAAAGTGCCTCTTCAAAAAGGAATGCTTATTATTATTAGGCAGGACTGAAGGAAGTTTGAGGGATGGTGTGCTTCCAGGCTCTTCTAGTCATTATTGTGCCTGTTCAATAGTTCCAATTTTGAAGTGAAATGTTTTGAATTTCAATATTAATTCTCAAGCAGAAATAATAACAAAGAATCATGATTTCTGAATTGGAGACTTTTATTATGACAAAACACATGCCCAAAAATGAAATCCTTTAATTTGACTGTAGAAAGAGATCTTGGAAGATATAAAAATAATTACAAGATGTCATGATAAAAATTATAAGACTTTTTTCCCCCTCCTCCAAAAATTGTTTTCTACAATTGGATGTTGTTGTTTTGGATGGCCATTATTCTGAAATGGAATGTTTACTTGAATGCCATGATAAAACAACGGAACACTTTGTGAAATTGTTTCTTCTTACTGTATTATGACTTCTCCCCAAAGTGCCCAAATCAAATGTTATTGAGGATCCAATTCTTTTGTAAACTTGATCACTACAAGTGAACTACATTTTGAAGGAATTCCATATTACCACACAATGTAAATGTAAATGGTGCTTATCTGTCCAAAAAGTGTTGAAATTGTCATCTTGTGTGAGTAAGGAAGAAATAGCATGAGTGAATTATGATTTGTTATTGAAGTGAATGAATGAAAATTCATTGTACTCTATGTATTCCATAATGTGTAAATATCTCCTTGCTAAGTGTTAATTGTGATTGAAAATGTCGTGTATTGTATTCATTTTATACTAAGTGGATTTAGAAAAATTAAAATTGTAATGAAATATTGCGATGAGCTACAACATTGTTTTGATTGTAAAGTTTTTTCCATGCTGTTTTGCTTTTAATCATTTTCTTTTGTTAGTTACGCATTGATCATTAGTAGAACTATGCTCAAGAGCTCGATGGTGTTATCCAGTTAAGTGCCAATCGTTCATAATTATTTTGCCTGGGTTTGTTACATATGTAACAGAATACTGTACCACTGCTGCCACAAAGATTGGTTGTAAAGGATATTTGTTAATTCAGTTGTCTTCTGACAACAGTATTATTTCTTTGAATCATTGATTATGCCAGTAGAATATGCTGTTGCTTATAAGTACATCTTCGTTGTCAAGAGTTTTAATATCACTCATACATCATAGCAAATTTGGCAACATTATTATTACTTTTATTATTATTTTTTATTTTATCATTACTTTTCTTTATTTTTGGCTTCTTACACATTGCATTTAGTAGTTTTACTTTTGAAGTGCAATTGATTAACATGTTAGAGAAAGTTAGTTGTGGTTCCTCTAAATGGCAAATTGGTACAGTTGGTGTCTTGTTTACATTGCAATTACAGCTTGTATGTTAAAGTTGTTAAGTCTGTTGTTTCACGTTTGTAAAATTATTATCAAATAAGTGGTTTAAAACCAACCTGTGGTTACAATGTGTAAATTGAAATGTGAAAGTGTAAATAACATTTCTCTGATTTGAGATGTTACCACAGAGAGTACTAGGCTTAACATCATTATGTATTAGAGTCTTCATTTATTGTATATAAAATTTATAAATATAGTAAAATGATAATTACCTTTATATATTAATATTGTAGTATGAACACACTTGTATGTGATTACAGGTAACAACAAACTAAATATATATACATATATAAATATATATATACTTACAAAAAGGTTTATGCTTCTAGTAGCGCTGTAAACTGTTAGCTATATGTTTTCATGGATTTGGTAATGTTTTGGGGGAGTAATGTAAATTGCTTCCAACAATGAGCTTATTTGGTTTCTCTCTTCAATTTCTTTTGATAGATTTAAGACCTTTGCATGCATTTTGTTGTGTTATTCATTGAAGATCAAAGTTATTCACTTTTGAGAGATTTGAGAACAGAACAATAAGTTTGTCTAAAATGTATTATAGTATATTATATTATCTGTGGATACAATACATTGTTTTCTTGTTAATTTTTGTCTTTTGATTTACCTTTTTTTAGAATCAAAATAAGTTCTTCAACAATGTTGCCAGTTTGTGATATTCTGGAAATTAGATCTTCACTGAACGTACAAGACGACACATGTTAAAAGTTTTTAATTTTTTTTTAGTTAAAAGTAAATTTTCATTTTAAAGTTTCTAATAATTTTTTTTATACAAGTGTAAAATAGGGTCGAAATTCATTTCCAGTTAGAGAAAGAAGTACAAAATTAATCAACAATTGCAAGCACTAGAAAATCTTCATATACAAGTGAAAATTGTTCATTAGGGTTTTTTTTTCTCTTCAGTTTCTTTTATATTACTGCAAGTGCATTTTTGTGTATGAATGTAGTTGCAGTGCTTTTTTGTCACCATTTATTGATATTCCTTTTTCTCCCCACAGTTTTGCAGTACAATTTCTATTTCGGTTGAGTGTGCAGTGCAAATATTTGCAAGTTGAATTTTCTGAAAAAAATTGTCAAAATGAGTATTCATATTGATGTGGCACTTTGAAGCTGCAGTGCAATAACAGAAACTTGTTTAAAAAGCTAAAAATATACTGTTATAATCATCAAAGTATTAGTGTTAATAAGAAGTGCAAGAATGAATTACACCATACATCATATGGTAATGAACAAGAGAATATTAGTGATTCTTTTTATATTCAGAACTTCATATTTTATTAGTGAATTAAACAAGTATTTTACTTGTGTGTGGCATTTTTGAATTTTAATTTGAAGGCTCATTTGAGTTTATTCATACAGCACATGCTTTCATCAGAAGAAAGGAACATTGCCTTGAATATTCGTCAATAATTTTGTTAATGTATTAAGGGAAATGGATTTTTTTTTCTTTCTGTCTTCTTCCCCTGTTGAATGAGAAGTTGTTTCCAAAGATCCATTGCGTACAGAATGTGAGAAGAATAAAAATGTAGGGAATGAAATTCAGCATATCAATATAATTAACACTTGCTTTTCTATAGCTACATCATGAACATGTTCATACATTTGCATAAAAAGTATGTAATATAGTCTAGATAAAGCTGTTGTTTCATCTGGGACCAATATGCATTGTCTGTGTCCACTTACAGCTAGTGTTTCCCAAATTGTTGTGAAATTACTTACTGGGTACTTCCTTTATGCATTGTTGTCTTTAATAGCTTATTTAACTAAGACTGTCGATAGATGTTTTCAAAAGGATAATTTTAGAACACTGTATAATCTGTTTACATTGAAAATTGTAGGGTAAACTGCTTAATGTGATAAAGACTTACGAACACAAAAAGATTAAGTCGTACTTGTTGCTGCCCTTTGTATTTATGCACCATGTAAGTTTGGGCAAATAAAATATTTATTTTCAGTCTTAAGAGTATGCTGTTCATAAACTCCCAAGTGAAGATATCTGTATTATAATAAATATCAATTATAGTAATAAAGGGAGTTTTAGAAATTTTGTAGAGTAAACTTGAAATGTACATCTAAAAATTGCATATATCTGAACTAATATTTAGTTCAGGTGAACATGTATGTACATAGGAATAAATTGTATCATTGTTTCATAAGAGCGCTTTGCCTCTAACCTACAATAATAATGACAACTTTATCATACTGCCACTGTGCCACTTTAGATCCAGCTTTACAACTGCATTGTTTTTCTAAAATACAAGTCATTGTTGTAAAGGTATACGAGACAACTTGCAGAATCTGCATTAAGGTAGTTAACCCTGTTGTTTGTATGTAAGCTGTCAAATTATGAATACCTGTGACAGATTATCTGTTATGACCTTCTTGTAAGAATAAATTGTTTCTTGTGAATTGATTTTTGCGTGTCACAATATTTGGTCATCTACACAATTTTATTACACATCTTCAAAAGTATGAAGTTTACCCTCTCCCCAAATTTTAATTTTTATATTTGTTGGTTCATTAAGTCAGAGTGTTCATATTTGGATGCTTATTATTAGCCTAATGTAAGGTCTTGGCTACAAGTAGCTTAATGCTGTGGGTACAACTTACTCACTTTTACTAGTATCAAATAGTAAAGGAAGTTAAATTTTATTACAACTAATACAACCAAATTACTTCAAACTACCAAAGATAAATCTAAACTGTAACATCAAGGTTAGCAAAAGTTTCAACCCCTGAAAGTGATATTCCAGTTTCAAATGCCTTGATTATTTTTATTTTGGCATTGATTGAGGCTGATCTCTGAAATGTGGCAATTTCTTAAAGAGAAATTTCAATCACTCCATTCAATGAATGCGTGAAAAGGTAGGGGGGGTAGAGAATGTGGATGGGAACAGAATTTTGATGACCAGCCAGGGGCAGATCAGAAAGTAATTTCAGGGGAGCCACTTTCAGCACAGGACTCACATTATTTTTTCAATTTTTTTAATTGTTAGCTTGAAATATAAAACGTACGAGTATATTCATAATGGGAATACCGTTTGGGATGAAATAAAAGTTCAACCGCTTTTGTTATTAAGTGCAATTGATAATTATTAAATTTATAACTATTTTTATTAAATTATTAATTATATACATACATATACACACACCCAGGATGTCCGGAGAGGAAACGTCAAAACTTCGGAAATAAGCTTTAAGACAATTCTAAGCATATTTTGTCTAATAAACTATGTGGATATTCCGAATGGTTGGGCCGCAATGAGCACTCAAAATTTGGTTTGAAAAATTGATTTCTAGGCAAAAATTTGCATAATGGAAGCATAGAAACACTCCATAAACATATAAATTGTTTATTATTTACCAAAAAAACGAATATATTTGCTCAGACAGTAAAATTAAGTGAGAAATAATATATATATATATATGTGTGTGTGTGTGTGTGTATATGCATGTTTGGTATATATATATATGTATGTGTGTGTGTGTGTGTATATATATATGTACATATACCCCCATATATATATATATATATATATATATATATATATATATATATACCCATACATATATATATATGTGTACCATATATGTACACCCATATATATATATATGTGTGTGTATATGCATGTTTGGTATATATATATATATATATATATATATATATATATATGTGTGTGTGTGTGTGTGTGTATATATACACACACACACATGTTCACAAACCAAAATTAACATAGATATAAAAAAGCATCCAATTTACAATTTCCTCAAGCAGGGTAATTGGAAAAAGATGGAGATCATTCGTTTTGCATTCTAGCCGATTGAATGAAATAATTACAGATTGGAGAGATAATATAAGATTGTTACAAGTGGTTTGCCCAATGTGGGACGGGTTACGAGGGTCATTCAATATTTAAAGAGACAAATTGGTATGGAGAAAAAACAGTTGATAGGACAAGTTTGGTAATTTTAGGACATTAATTTGGCATCACTGAGATGAGTCCTGACCATCTATAAGATCATCGTTGTTGTGTTAATTACCTCAAAATTAAGTTCAAAGATGGCGACTCCATTTGAAGATTCCACATTGGTTAAACAATGTTTTGTGAATCTTTTTTTACTTGCAGAAGGTGGAAAACCAGCTAATATATACTCGAGAATGACTAAAGTATATGATGAAAGTTATATGAAGCGCGGGAATTTTTACAAATGGGTCGAACAGTTCAAAAATGGTCGAAACTCGGGGATTGACAAACATCGTTCTGGCCGCATCAACAGGAAAAGTTATTTTGACGGTGTTTTAGGACCCTGTAGTTGCTTTTTTTGGTGATTATCTCAAGTAACAGCGTACAATAAACAGCCAATACTACTCAGACAAGATTTTGATCAAGGTAAAGCCAGCCATGAGAGAGAGAGTCATCGTGAAATTTTGAAACGTGCGATTCTCCAGAAAAACAGCGAACGTCCCATAGAGGTCTCCTCTATGGAACGTCCCCGCACTGCTCATGAAACACGTGAAACCCATAGACAAACTCTCTATGTGGGTTCTCTGTGGTGAAACCATCAACAAAATGGTTTGGGATGTACTGTCTCATTCTCCTTAGGCCCGCAACAGACTACGCCGAGGAATGTGTTTCCAGAAATGTGCGACGAGAAATGTGGAAAATCGAAACAAGAGTTTCCTCGTTCGCCTCTGCGGAGGCGAAAGAGTTCCTCGCTTGAGTCGGTCGGCGAGAGAGTTTTCTCGGACACATTTCTACTCTTTCACTTGTTATACGACATTTGGGCGTTCGCTGCCGCAGGAAAACACCAAACTGCATAGAACTGAGTGAGGTTATAACGTTTGGCAGTAAAAGATGCGATAAACTACCAGTTTTTTAATTGTTTTCTTGAATTTTCTCTTCAAACGGAAATGAACACGTTAAAACTTGTATGGAAGATATTCTTATTTGTGTGAAACCCGCTCATAATGAGTAATATAAAAATAAAAATTTGAAGCAAGAAACTTGAAAGAGTATTTTGAAAGAATTGAATTAATTTATTACTTTTCTTAATTGGTATTTACGAATGAATTTATTAATTGTTAATTTTATTATGAATTATTTTATCATTATTCATTATTCAACCAACAAATATAGTAAACCAGAGCGTGGTAGAGATTATGGAGTTCAAGGAAATTTGCTGATGTACAACTTCTCCCTTATACGTCACTTCTTGTTTTTTAACATTAAATAATGATTTGTATGTAATGTAGAAGTGTGTTTCTCTCTAGGTAATTCGAACTCGTTAAACAAATGGTTTACGATTATTGTAACAAAACAAGGATATCACGAGTAAAAATTACATAAGAGCATTTAATAAAACAAGAAATGGGACTCTCAGATGGTCTCATAGCTAAAACTGCTGCCATCACTATCGGCTTGTGGCACATAAAGGCATTTCGAGACATCGAATAACCTCTTTGTAGTGTGTGGACGCAGCCTCGCTGGCTTATTTTCACATTTCTCGTCGCACATTTCTCGCAACGCATTCCTCGGTGTAGTCTGTTGCGGGCCTTACAGTCCCGATTTAGCACCATCTCATTTCCATTTGTTTGGTTCACGGAAGGAGTCATTACTTCGAAAAGTTCCTGAATAACGAGGATGTTAATTAAAAAAAAACACCACGACAAACAATTCTTTGCAGCGGGTATACAAAAACAGGTAACCCATTGGAACATGTACATAAATGTTGGTTGGGATCATATTGAAAAGTAGGCCAAGTCCTGTTTTGCAAAAATAAATGTTTATTTCTGCAGACCAATTTGTCTCTTTAATTATTGGATGTCTCTCGTAAATTAAATATTCGTAGACTAACGATCGTTTCAATGGAAATACATGTTTTGGAGTCCCTTGATACAGAAAAAATGTTTTTTCCAGAACCTTCATGCGTCTGTGAACACAATCGCGTAAACCGGTCGTAGGATTTTTTTTCTAAAATGGATATTCCCGGTCGACCTGGTTCGACTCGAAGCACTACGGTTTTGAAAAACATTCATTAAAATTTGGGGAAAAGTACTGTGCTCTTAACCCCAGGGACATTTTCAAAATTTTCTCAAAAATGGCTCCAATTTTTTCTTTTAATTTTTTAAAAGAATAGAGTAAAATACACTTATAACGATGGCATAGGTCCGTTTTTCACTGTTAACTCTGAATTTTCGAAAATTTCAAAAGTTTGAATTGTTCCGGCGTCTTCCTACAACTACAAAATTGAAGATTTTTCCTTCAAGTAAAATTGTTCTCCTTATTCAGTTCGTTGCACAGAATTTGAAAATAACAAAAACAAGATTTTCTCGAAAACTGCTCTAAATGTTTTCTTTAAACTTTTGATAGGGAGTGCTAGACGGAAGGAGAGACACTTTGCTGTCAATCAATTTTTCGGTATGACGGACCCACCAAACATGGGATTCTTACTACACAAATTTTCTATATGCTATATTAAATAACATACACTTCCCACTTAAAGTAGTGGTAATTCCTAGGCATTTTAGGATCCCCTGGGTTCCCTAGACTTCCCCACAGGACCAAGACGTTCCTTTCCTGCATTTACTACCAGCAATGTTAAATTGCTCCATCATAGTTTACAAATTGTGTGTAGAGCTTAATAGAGCTTCTGAGAGCAATTAACGAGATAGTAGATCGCCTCGAGTCGTGATCCCCCAACGACTTGAGGGCACTGACTGTGGATCTTGGCATAGCCCCTGGTACCAACCACCACGCAGGATTCTGGCGTTGGGCTTGTTAGAGGAAGTTATTTACTATTTTGTAGGTAGGGACAAGATATGTCCACTTTTTCATTACCGGGGTCTGGCAATAGGATAATTCCGCGTCAAATCGCACAAATTAAAGGAAAATTTGATCTTCTTGTCCCAGATTTGTAAACGTTTTTCCGTGAAGAGACTAAACAAAACTATACTTCGGTTTTTCTTTCTTGGTGCACGGGGGTGTGTCAATAAATGGGATATCTTACGGTATTTTGCGACGTTCTTGATTGTGCCGCTAAAAGTCGCATGTTCGCGGCTGTATCGAGAAGTGCTGACGATCATGCGACTTCTGACGGCACAATGGAGAACGACGCGAAATGCCGTGAGATATTCCATTTTATTGACACACCCCCGCGCGGCAAGAAAGAAAAACCGAAGTATACAAAACCCGTGTTTTTATTTTTTTCTCAAATATTATTTTACAAGATTATATGAATTTTCAAAATTTTCGCAAAAATGCTCGCATCGATAAAGTTAATCATTTTTAACTCGTGTTGTGATTGTGACAAAAAAATTTAATATTTTGCGACAATAATGAACAAAAGATGCTTTTTCATTTGATGTATGTATTGAATTCCTTAATTTAAAAAAAATCACTTTTTGACCTTTTTTTTTTAATTTCTCCCAAAAATTGACTGTTAAAAATTTTAAAAAATACCAATGTAATCTCTGAAAGTTCTACAAAATGGGACTCAGAGATGATTCTGAGAAATTAAATACAAGAGAAATGTCTTATTGATGTTTTGCTGCAGCGGCTGCCAGAGCGTCACCCTTCAAGCACGCTTCAAGCACGTATCTCCACGTGCGCAAAGTCTACAAGTAGACTTCGTGGTGTAGACTACTTGTAGACTTCGTGTCCACGTGTCTCCGCGTATCATGGCGGAGTTTCGGCACTGCCAACCTCATCGAAATGAAACGCAAAAGAAAAAAAAATGCCGTGTGATATTCCATCGTGGCCGTAGGGGTTTGAGAGGCAGCTAAGCAAAAATCGAGTGTGTATAAGTAAGGGGTGATGATATGACAAGGAAGGGGAAAAAGAATGCGCTCGGTCTGTTGCCCGTTTGTTAGGGCACTGCTCCATCATTCCCCTGGTGTTGATGGGAGAAACCACGGAAAACTATCGATCTATGCAGCCGGCCTCTAGAATTCTCATCCACTCAGAAATTCGACCTAGCCCACAAGCTAGTGTCGAAAATCTTGCCACCGTCGGGGCTCGGAACCTAGGACCTCCCGGTCAGAGGCACTGCAGTGACATCCAACTACAGCTACGCCACTGCAGCCGGACAGAGGGTGGAGGAGGAACCGAGAAGTTATAGTGCGATTTTGATTACTTTGCCTCTCAAGCCTCAATAGCCACGATAGCCTCTCAAGCCTCAATAGCATTCTGCGTCTTTCTCAGTCTTGCTGCTAGATGTCGCGTGATCGCAAGCCCTGCTTGATAGGGCCGTAATCTCATTTGGAATTTTTTTCGAAAATTCCGATTTCGAATCTCCCGGGCTTCTTGTGCAGAAGACATTTCTCCTAGACTGACTGATTAAAAAGAAAGATACAAGATGCAACTTAAAAGCAAGTTTATGTAATATTAATTATACTTTAAATAAGATAAAAATTCCCAAATTGTTCAAATTCACCTTACATAAATGTATATTCTTTAGTAATACATGGTTACCAACAGCCGCTATCGGAACTCTGTTTACTACTTACATATCGACTATACAATTCGATCGATGTGCATGCACCGCATGACAGCTAATTCGATCTAATTAGAACCTGACATGCCGCGCTTGTGTGGACGCTAATATTGGGTTCTACACATTTTTAACGACAGTTGAGAACGTTTTTATGTTTAACTGTGAATGATTAGTTGCAATTGATATCTTTCTACAGAGCTCTGTTCTCCTTTTATTGACATGAATTCACATGTCCGTCCCTTAACCAAGGTAGTGAAAATTAGGTAGTAAAATAAACAGATCCATACTTCTTGTCAGATGCCCATTGTTTGCTCAGTGTATATTTACATTACTTTGAATGTACTGAAAAGTGTTTTGTTGGTAATTGATAATGGGGTTGTTCACTAATAAAAAATACAACCAAACATAATCTCCAAATGTCAATTTTTAATAGTTTCAAATTATTGTTTAAACTAATTTTAATGGCAATGTGTGCTACGAGGTAAAGATTATGTGTTAGCTTTTTTTTTAAGGTGCTCTAATAAACATGTTGGAAAGAATGTATCCATCAAATCATAAAACGGTTTTTGTCCTGGATCATACACCATATTTTGGCATTTCTTGTGATTATCAAATTGAATTTGATTTCACAAAATCCAGAGGCCCTGGTTTCATTCCTTTGGCGCCTATCTCAAAATCATTGTGGACTTGTAGTGTAGAAGCTGCAGTGGAGTATTGTCGAATTGTATGGGATTTATTTCCAACAGGAAAATTGGTAAGTGTTGTCAACTAATTACATGTGTGTAATTAATTTGTTTCTTTTTGAGGAAACATAACCATATGTAATGAATTGTATTGTATGAACAGTGTGAAATATTGAGTTTGCAATAGATTTCAGGAAAAATTATAATTTCATTAATTTAATTATGAAATTTGATGTATAGGTGCGTTTTGTGGTCAGTGATTCAACATCTCATGTTCTTAACTCATGGACACCTTCACAGCAGAATTTGACATTTGTGAGTATATTGTTATGAGAAGTAGGAAAGATTGTAGTTGTATTCTACACATTGATGTTACTAGGGTGAAGTACGGTAAATGGTATCTGCTTCCTTAGTGCAAGCAACTTTTGCCCTTCACTTGTCAAATATGATTAATCACAATGACTTCTAATTTCTCTACATTGCAGAGCATGCTATCTGTCTTAATAAAATTTAAGTGTTTATCAGTTAAGCTCATATTGTCGCTTTTCCAGAATACTGTTGTAATGTAAAAAACCTGTTTTGTTGAGAGTGTAATTTAATTTACCCACAACTTTATTTGCTTCCCATCAATCTGTGATAAGAAATATTGCTTTGCAAGTTATATCAGAAAAATGTTTATGACTCTTGTTTTTTACTTTATTAATCTGGATTTTTAAATTTCTTAATTTTTGGGCAACATTATTTGATTAAAATAACTGGTGATGTCCAGCCACGAAATAGTGATGCATCTGCTACCAAGTGTAAATTGGAATAATGTCAGAGATAGATGTATACCATATAAAAAAAGATATTTAGGAAACCAATTTGCCTTAAAATCTCAATTTTTGCTTTTTTGAGTTACAACTATTCTGGAAAAGTGGCAATATGATTATTTACATGTTTTAAAAGTCATGTAATTGTTTTCTAAATTTTTGTCTGTCTGTCTGTGCTAATCGAGAATGGAATCATGGCACTCAAAATTTACAAAACAAAGGAAAAGTTAATGCCTCCAAACAATTCCATAAAAAGTACCGTCATCTCCCCCCTTAAGCAGAATACGTCCACACCCTTAGTTTTTGAAGTATCTTGCTATCTGTGAGGATATCAGCCATAGTGCATCTGAATTTTTTGAAAGCCTGTAATATTTTCTTCTAAATACATTTTGATTCATGCTGATAGGGTATTGTGGCTCAAAATAACTGTATTTTAAAAATTAATATTAGTTCTGACTGAATGGGGCTGGTGTGGGAAGTGAATGGAGAGCAAGGATGGTGGGAGCATAATGGGGGATTGAGTAAAATTACTTCCATTTATTTTTTTTTTTTCTGTGTCTAGTGGATAATTGTGAATAACAAATTATGACGCTGGATAACTTTTGCTAGTATAAAGTAAATATATATTTAAATATAACTGTTCTCAGGGAAGTGGGTCAGTGTAAGGATCAGGAATGTTTACTCCCCTCTCAAAATACTTGTCATTATTTACTTGTAAAAATTAGTTTTTTCTAATTGTGAATTTCCTATAATTATAAGTTGAATATGCAAAAGTCTTAAAAAGCCATTGACATCATTGGAAAGCATAAAGATTTTAATACAGACAGTAGATTGCAGAATTGATCCATACTCCTTCCTCTCCGCATTGATATTATGAGAATAAGTACCTTTCATTTGTTCTTTTGATGATGATGATGATGATGATGATGATGATTATTATTATTATTGTTATTATTGTTGTTATTATTATTATTTTTATTACTCTAAGGGATGTCAATATTTTTGGAAATATTCATATTTTCAAAGTAAAATAATTTTCTGGGTTGGGACTGTTATAATGCTGAGTCACAAGACATGCATATTATTGTGAAAAAAAATAATGAAATTTCTCCATAACGTGAGTTATTGGTTTTCTTTAAAGTAATTCAATCATCCTTCTCCCCTGAAAAAATATCTGGATATCGCCTTGATGTTTAATTGATTCATGTTAACATCAAAACTATAATTGAGGTAGGAAAATAAGGTGGTGTTTACTTTATTGTAATCTCAAGGTTGAATGTTACATGGAAGAAACTGCTGGACCATGGCTGAAACATAATGTGCTCAGTTTTAGATTTGTCTTCAAATAATTCTGAAAAAATTAATGTAAATCATACTTGTTTAATATGGGTGCCTTGAGCCATTTGGATGACCAGGAATGAAGTAAAGTTCTTATTATATTGGGGTTTCTGTTTGGGTTGCATGGAAAATGCACTGTCATTTTGGAAGCTGTTGCAAAGCAGGAATTAATGGACAAAATTGATTTCACAAGTTGTGATTCTAAACTAAAGGAAAACAATATCTCCCTACTTTAAATTTTTAAATGTTTCATTAAATAATTAAAGCAAATTTTAAGTAGTTTTGAGAAAATATACAGGAAAATGAGAACTTCACAAAAAAATTGCAAAGCTTTGGAAGCAAAATGGAAGAAGAAATTTTCTCATGATGTTGATGATGATGATGATGATGATAACCATCATCCAATCTTTCTGCTAAAATTTTCTTAAATGAGCTTGAAATTTGTACTTGAAACAATTATGAATGCTTTTACTTGTTGTATCTTCAGAAGTCCAATACATTAAATTAAAATTATGATCATATTGTTGAGAACTGAAAATTGTCTGGAATAAGATAAACTAATTTTTCAGAAAAAGTTACAAGTAAAATTGAAATAATGAATAATAATTTTAAATAATCTGAATCGTTTAAATGAAGTGTTGATTTTCAGTGTTTGAATAATAATAATAATAAAATAAAAAATAAATAAATAAAAAAGTGTATTTACAGTGAAAATTGATCAGATCTAGGAATTTTACAAGCTATCACCACAAAACCCTTCTTGTTTGCCCAGTCACTAAATACAAGTGTTTTACATAGAGCAAAGGATAATTTTTGTTTTTCCCACTTACAACTTTTAGTAATCATGAGGACTAATTTTGGCTACCTCTGGAAGTTTGTTTTCCGAATAATTATTTCTGGCTTACTGGACTCCAAATGTGGATAAAAACCAGTCATCAATTCCACCAGTTACTCTCAGTAGCTTGCAAGCATCTTCACCCATTTCTCAATATTTGAGTCTTCAAATTTGATATGTAAATATTATATCTATTCTGAAACCAAAATTTATCAATTATAAAAATGGTGATTTGAGGCCATACTGACTTCACATGTTATCATAAATTAAACCAAACACAATTGCTCTGCATGATAACTCCATAGCTACTGTATAAAAGGCTCTGAGACATGTTGTGCTGATATTTTTGGAATTTGAGAAAAATATATAATTTTGTGACCCCATTCTACCGGACCTATGACCTTGCCCTACCAGTTACCAAGCAAGAGAATTCCCACAATTTAAGACCCTTCGATGGAATACACTGGACCTGTGTGCATCAAATTTATAATTTTTGGAAAAAAGCTCTGAGACCAAGGCCAAGGACATGGAAGCTCTAATGACTAAGGTCCAAGTACATGATCCTCTAAGGAAAACAAAGTGGGTTTTTTTATGAAGTGGGTTTTTGTATTGTAAGAATTGAACATTGTGTGCTGTGCTTCTGGCAATTTATTGATTCTTTTGTTTGTAAGAGAACTCATAAAAGGAGTTGGAATATTGGTTTAAACCATAAAATACAATTAATATTATGTTTTGACTGTAACATATCATAAACTGTGTTGTACATTATAAGTATGGTATTTATTAAATAAAATTCTAAATTAAATTTATGATGAGTGTTAATATTTATAGGAATTTGGGTTCAGAATATCAGGAACATGTTATTTCAGAAGCTTTGTCTACTTCAATTCAGTGATATGTTAAACTAATATGATTCTATAATTTTATAATACAATGAAATGTATATAAATATCTATAAAGCAAATAATACATTACTATTTTTTGTTATTTTGTATTCTTACAATGCTTATTTCTTGTAACTTGATAAATATTAATTTTCCTTATTAAAATTTTGTTATGTTTCGATTCACTATGTAGATTCTCAATGCAATGGCAACAATGGGAATTCCACCTCGAGCACATCAAGCTGGTGATTATTCAGTCATTCATGGTTTGCGAGCAGCGATTGAAGCATTATGTGAGTGTTCAGACATACAACATGAAAACGAACATCACTCACTGAAAACGCTAGTAAGGTATGTGTTTGGCTTTCAATTTTGTGGGAATGATTTGTGAGCTGCGTGGCTCTGGGGTTGGCTAGGCATAGGTGATAGGCAGTGTTTCCACCACCCAAATGTTTTTTGGTGTCAGGATAAATGGTACTTACTGGTAATAATTTTGTGCTGGTGATGACTGGTGATATGATTCATCACTGTATACCAGTCACAAAGGACAATTATTCATGTTCATATTAGAGTGACACACGGATG